>CM038794.1:252067531-252667531 GCA_021764765.1 Vicia sativa | reverse complement strand
ACCTGATAAGTGTAGGTCAATTACTTGCAAAAGGATTCAAGACGAAGCTTGAAAGGAATGAGATGAAAGTCTATAGGAATGATGAGAGGCTAATCATGAAAGCACCATTGGTAGAAAACAAGACATTCAAAGTCGAACTCAACACATCAGATCACAAGTGTCTTGCTTCGACGACAGAAGAAGACAAGAACTGGCTATGGCACCACAGGTATGGACATCTAAACTTCAGAAGTTTATGCATGCTCAATCAGAATAAGATGGTGGTTGGTTTACCATGTGTGAAGGAACCAAAGCAAGTATGTGAGGAATGTTGCAAAGCTAAGCAGGCAAGGAAGGCATTTAAACATGACTTGCCCATGAAATCCAAGCGCAAGTTGGAGCTAGTTCACTCTGATGTGTGTGGACCATTTGAAGTGAATTCAAATGGAGGAAACAGGTATTTCCTTACGTTTGTTGATGAATTCAGCAGACATATATGGATTTACATCATTGAAAAGAAAAGTGAGGTATTCACACAGTTCAAGAAGTTCAAATTGCATGTTGAAAGGCAAAGTGGTTGCAAATTGAAGAAGTTAAGAACTGATCATGGTGATGAATACATGTCTGTTGCATTTGCCAAATTATGTAATGGGGAAGGTATTGAGCATGAGGTTATTGCACCTTATACCCCTCAACACAATGGAATAGCTGAAAGGAAAAACATAAGTATACTGAACATGACAAGAAGTATGTTGAAAGCTAAAGATATGCCTAAGAGATTTTGGGTTGAAGCAGCTTCGACGGCAGTATACATCCTAAACAGGTGTCCAACAAAGAAGACAGTTGGAAGAACACCTCATGAGGCTTGGACAGGATCGAAGCCAAGTGTGAGTCATTTTAGAGTTTTTGGATCAATGTGCTTCAGGCATGTACCTGAACAATTAAGAAGAAAACTGGATGATCGAAGTGAAGCTGTGGTTCTCATAGTTTATTATTTGACTGCTGCGTACAATCTGTATTCGCCAATCAAAGATAAACTAGTAATTAGCAGAGATGTTCGAGTCGACGAAAGCAAAGGTTGATTGAGTCAAGTTCAACACGAGAATCGAACAACACATAAGCGTGTTCAAGAAGATTCACAAGATGAGCCTTCGAATAGTCGAAGTGAACAAGGAAACGCTTCAACTAGTCGAAATGAAGAACCACCTGAACAAAGTGAAAAAGGTCGACGAGGACAAGAACTGAATCAACAAGGCTAGCTGGGTATGAAAGATTTCCAGATCAAGTGATTGATGATGATGGTGATTTAGTTGAAGAAGCCATGATGATGGCTGAAGCAGAACCAATCGATTTGAATGAAGCAATGGGTCATTCGAATTAGTGCGAAGCCATGAAAGAAGAACTCAGAGCCATTGAAAAGAACAAGACTTGGGAGCTTTTCGAAAGAACGACTAAGAAGCCAATCGATGTAAAGTGGATATACAAGGTGAAACGAAGGGCAAATGGAGAAATTGCTAAGTACAAAGCAAGGCTGGTGGATAGAGGTTTTCTACAGAAGCCAGGAATAGACTTCAACGAGGTATATGAACCGGTTGCTAGGCGGGAAACAATTCGAATAGTTGTTTCGACAGCAGCATACAGAGGATGGAAGATGCATCAGCTGGATGTAAAATCAGCATTCCTGAATTGACCATTGGAAGAAGAAGTCTATGTCACTCAACCACCAGGATTCGACGTCAGAGGATAGGAATCGAGGTGTATAGATTACGGAAGGCTCTCTATGGCTTGAAGCAAGCTCCTAGAGATTGGAATAAGAGAATAGATAGCTTCTTGATCAAAGTAGGCCTCACAAAATATGTCTCTGAACATGGAGTGTATGTAAAAGATGTCGACAATGTCAGTCGAATCATTTTATGCCTCTATGTAGATGACGAAGCTGGGATAGTAAAGTTCAAGTCAAAATTAATGCAAGAATTCGAAATGTCTGATTTAGGGAATCTCTCATATTTCCTAGGAATGGAATTCAAAAATACTGAAGAAGGAGTATTCTTGCATCAGACTAAGTATGCTCAAGATATTCTAAAAAGATTCAACGTGAGCAACTGCAACAAAGTTGTCACTCTGTTAAAGACAGGAGCAAAGCTGAAGAAAGAATCAAATGGTGAGTTTGTAAATTCGACATTGTACAAACAAATCATTGGATCCTTGAGATATCTTTGCAATACGAGACCAGATATCTGCCAAAGTGTGGGGTTACTGAGCAGATTTATGGAGAAACCTCAAGAGTGTCATCTCAATGCAGTAAAGAGGGTGCTGAGATACATAAAAGGAACTATCGACCACGGTGTGTTGTTTCCCAAGAAGTTGAAGAATAACACAAGTATCAAAGTTCATGGATATACTGATTCAGATTTCAGTGGAGATTAAGACGAAAAGAAAAGCACTGTAGGCTACATTTTTAAGATCAAAGGTGCTCCAATCTCTTGTAGCTCGAAGAAAAAAAAGCATTGTGGCTTTGTCGTCGTGTGAAGCAAAATATGTAGCTGCATCATATGCAGCATGTCAAGCAGCATGGATCGAGATGTTACTTGAAGAACTTAAGATAATGGAGCCTAAGAATATAAAGTTATTTGTCGACAACAAGTCAGCAATCAACCTGGAGAATCATCAAGTGTGTCATGGTCGAAGTAAACACATTGAAAGAAGGTATCATTTTCTGAGAGATCAAGTCAACAAAGGGAAGATCGAAATAAAGTACTGCAAGACTGAAGTTCAACTAGCTGACATATTCACCAAACCTCTGAAGAAAGTCAGATTAGAAGAGCTGAAAGGGAACATCGGGATGAGAAGTCTCGAGAACATGAATTAAGGGATTGTGTTAGAATATGAATAATTCATGTTCGAATTATTGTGTATCGAAATATGTTGTAATGATGTGTACTATTTGATTCAATTGTCTAAGAGTGTTGGTCAAACAGTGTAGCTGTCGAAGTGTTACTCTTAAGTATGCTAGAGTCAAATTCTTTGGGCTTTAGATGTTTTGGGCCTTAGTTTAGTTTACACTATTGGGCCTAAGAAATGTGTCTATATAAGGAGCATTTCTTTGTAAACAGAATATACAATCATTCACAATATACTTTCATTTTTCAACATAACATTCATTCTATTCTCAATTCCCCCAAATCTTCTTCTTCTTCACAAATCTAGTTTTCTATCTTTCTGTCTTCTATTCCAACAACAATGATTGAACAACATATAACACACTATTATTTTTCATCATAATTGTTTTGATAATTCAAAAATGTACTTTAAAAAAAATGAATTGGCTAATAAAACTTGATTAAGAATACCTTCTACTCGTGTCCTAGCTCGTCGGTAAGAATACCTTGTTGTTCATTATGGTTCGAACCCCCAATCACATTGTGGAAACTATCAACATTCTACCGCTACGCTATAGAGTATAAATATCATGTATGATTATTAAAAAAAAATTGAGGCCCCCAAATTTTGGAGTCCCTGTGCAACAGACCTGGTTGTACGGGCCCAAAATCGGTCCTGGGCGGAACCGTAGTCCAGCGAGCCCGGACGCTCCCGGGCACGCGCTCGGACTCAACTCCTATTTTCATTGTATTTTTCGTAATTTAATAGTCATTTTTTAGATAAAATCAGAGGTAAAATTAATAAAAATAGGGGCAAAGTTAGTAAATACGGGGGGAAATTATATATTATGTCGCATGTAATTTGTAGTTTAAATTTTTGCTCAGACTGCCTAAAATTTCTAGCTCTGCCACTACTTTAAAGTTAAGTAAGGTATATGAGTTTGTATGAGAGAGAATAAAAGGTCTAATTAAATTATATTCAAAATTTAATACAATTAAAATTTAATTTAATTAATTTCTATAAAATCGATTTATAAGATAAGGGGTGTCATTTTACATAAATCATTTATGTACTTCATCTTTAATCAATGTGAAATTTATATTTTTCTCTATACTGACTTATATTTAATACTATTGAATTTAGTGTGTGGATATAAACGACAAATTACCCGAATTATTGATATGTGACTTGGTTTTTCAATACATTCTATTATATCAGTAATATTGGACCTGGGACACATATAAATGATTAATCAATAGGTTTGTGATATCCTATAAAATTGGCTTGTAAGATGAGAAATATCACTCTATATAAATTTTTTAGAGACTGTGTCTAACCAATTGGTGTTTGGGGTACTTCCAATACACTTCTTTGCGCTCAATATTTTTTTAAGTTTGATGCGTAAAATCAGGGGCAAAATTAGTAAATACAAGGGCCAAATTATATATTATGTCGTATGTAATTTGCGATTTAAATTTTTGTCTAGGCTATCTAAAATTTCGAATTATATATATATATATATATATATATATATATATATATATATATATATATATATATATATATATATATATATATATATATATGTAGTTTTACGATACACCCCACTTGTATTTATGAAAGTGTGTTTTAGCAAGTATTACCTTAAAAATGATTAAATGCACCATAAGGCGTATGCTACTAAAATACTCCTTCTACAAATTAGGTGGGTGTAAATTTTTGGAATAATATAGCAAGTGTGAGTAAGTGGAGAAATAGTCTCACATTACTAGGAGCCTTAGAAAGGGGCCATAAGGGACTTGTATTGAAATGCAACCAAGAAGTTGTGTCCCATTGCAAGATGTTAACGACGGTACAAGTGAGGGAGAATTGTGGACTCAAACTTGAAGAGGAGTGTTGGAATAATATAGCAAGTGTGATTAAGTGGGGGACATAGTCCCACATTGGATAGGAATGTTGAGACTTAAGCATATATAAGTGGGATAACCCACTCACCTACTGTAACACGGTGGGGGAACTGACTTGTTTGTTTTGCGTTTTATCGCAAATGTGGCGGTTAGCAAGAGTCGCCACCGACTTTTATTTTATCCAATAAAGGAAAGGTAAAAAGAATAGGAAAGACTTTTTATCGATTCTAAGTTCGGGGGGAAATTATGAAAAGGGAAGGTGTTAGCACTATTTTCATCCGTAGTTATCTATGGGCTCTTAATTTCTTAACTCACTTTTTAAAACTTTCTTTGTGTATGTGATTTGAAAATAGTTTGCTTTGACTTTGTAATGATTCTTGTATCAGTCCTCAAGAATGTATACGAAGTGTTTGAAAATATTTGTTTGAAAATGTGAGGTGTGAAAAGTATTTGTTTTGAGCAAGCAATTAAGAGTAATCTACCCACTCAAAGGTAGTTCTTCTTATTTTCCTTCTCCTTTAGAGATAGTGTTATCCATACCATTAGTTGGTAGGTAGCCTCATCTATTGGATGTGAAGGGACAGACATAGGATCATCGAAGGCAACATCGTAAGGATACCTTAGCAACTTCGTATGGACTGCTCTTGCTAAAAAAACTATATGTATGAGGGATTTTGAGGCTCAAGTGAGGTTACTTGGCCTCCAAGCTATGCGTCTAGCTTACCCCTCAATCAGGAGCCCATAAATAAGAGTTATGATCTCTCTCTCTCTCTGTTATGCTTGTAGCAGAGAGAGAAGTGATGAGAGAGTTAGGAAGTGAGAGTCCTATTTCTCTGAGGGGTTTTAGGCCCATTTATAACATAGGTCTTAACCCATATTAATTAGTCATGATTAATGGCCATTGTTATGTAACCGTCTATTAATCAGTTGTAACGTTTGTAACCGTCCATATGACTTGTAACGCTCGTAACCTCCACCTATTAAGTTCCGTAACTGAAACCAACCCGGCCTGGCATAACTCAACAGACGCAGCCCGGCATGTACAGCTAGGCAGATACACCCCGACCTATATAGCTCGGCCAAGCACACCTAGGCAGTCACAGCTCGGCCTGGCACAGCTAGGCCTGGTGATCCATGGTATATGCCCTACGAGGATACCCTTGCATTATTGGTCCGACTACTCGTATCTTTTTTATCTCTCCTAGCTCAGGCGGTAGATTTTACGTACGAACATAATCCCCCTAAGCATATGGCTTATAGACTTGAAGCCTTATGGTCGATTTAATAAAAGCATGAATCTTCGCCTAGGGCCAGACTCCAATACCAAGTTACAACTTGGCGCGAATTTCACTTGTATATGGCGGTTTACCATTTTCTACTTTTTTTAAACAGACATTAATTTACTAGAGTTTAAGTGACCACTGGTTTTATTTTTTGAGTGAGCTCAAAATACATAAATCATAGTCGAGAGGATCTTATGGTACTCGTCTATTTTAATGATTCAGTTCGTTCGGAGATAGTGTTTGACCAATTAGGTCTTGATTCCTCTCTAGTCAAGTACTCAACTCCCTTTGATGAGGAGTTTTTGCTTACACGGGTTGTACGCGACCGATCATGCAGTGTTGGGCATTATAAAGATCCCCTCAAGGTTTTATATGAATGCTTTTCATCATACGCTTTTAATATTCTCCATACTTCTAAGGGGTGTTCGTATTACTCGCCCTTGAGAAGGGAGTGTTAATTGATGCATAAGTATGCCTTTCAGTGGTTTTCTTGAGAAAAACTCGGAGGTTTTAATCTATTTAAAATTTTCATAGTTCCCCATGCAGGGAGGTTTTTTTGAACCGAGGAGGTTTTTTAAGTTTTAAGTAGCCGTGTAGGCTTTATGGAATTCAAACCGTGCATTGGTGAACCGAGCATTGTCCGAGACAATCAAATGATTTTCTTTGGATATTTTGCTTTGTTAGTCACCCTTTTTGGTGGGTGCTTTTTATATAACTTGCTGAAAATTGCCTTATGGACCCCTTTTAATATCGCACTATTGCATTTTGTATGTACGGAAGGGATTTTGCTTTGTAGTATAGTGGTAAGTATTTCTGCCCAGTTGAGTGGCTCTTTTAAGACTATAAATACTTTACACGAGAGGCATTATCTCTTTGTGTGCAAAAATTCTTTAGCCGACTTTCTTTAACTTGGCTTGCAACTAAGCCCCCGAGTCGACTAAAAGGCTGATTAGGACAGAAAGGCTTTATACCTTGAAGTTTTTCTTTAAGGTGTTTGAGTGGTATTACTTAAGTAACCAAGGTATTTATTCGAATTAGGGAGTTGAGCCAAATCGGGACTGCATGGAAGTCACAACACGTGGCATAAATCCTAATTACAGCGGAGTGTCGGGCTATGCCTAAGGAGATCCACGAGGATGGAGTTCGATAGTAAGCCTTGTTTTGGCGAGACTTCGAGCTTTGTCTAAGGAGAACCATCAAGATGGAACTCGGCAGGGAGTCCTAGTTGGTGGCGAAACGTCGAGCTTTGCCTAGGGAAAACCATTGTAATGGAACTCGGCAGGGAACTCTAGTTGGTTGAGAAACGTCGAGCTTTTCCTAGGGAGAACCATTAAAATGGAACTTGGTAGGAAACTCTTGTTGGTGGCGAAACGCCGAGCTTTGCCTAGGGAGAACCATTATAATGGAACTCGACAGGGAACTCTAGTTGGTGGCGATACGCTGAGCTTTGCCTATGGAGAACCATTGAAAGGAAACTCGGTAGGGAACTCTAATTGGAACCCGGCAGGGAACTCTAGTTGGTGGCAAAACGTCGAGCTTTGCCTAGGGATAACCATTAAAATGGAACTTAGTAGGGAACTCTAGTTGGTGGCGAAACATCCCGAAAGTCAAATCTCAATGAGCCTAGCATCGAATATCAACCAACCTCAGTTTGCACCGAAGTCGGCTATCTCACTACCTTCTAATGCCCAAGATGGGTCAATTAGGGTTCTAAAAAGTTTAGTTAGTGTTTGATGACACCACTAAGATGCCAAATATTTCCTCAACTGAACATGAGGAACATCAGGACATCCAAAGTGACGCACGAATCGTAGCCATCATTTTAACTGTTTTAATCTATGTCAGACAATCGTGATGATCTATTGCTACTTACCTAAGGAAACATGGATCCGGGTGTAGGATCCTCACAAATATAATACCCAAGTAAACCTTAAAAGTAAAGTATACAAAGCAAGCAGAAAGCGATTAAAAAGTGATCTATAGCCCTAAGGTAACCTCTCTTTGGGTAGTTTCCCTAGTAGAGTCGCCAATTCTGTAACACAGTGGGAGAACTGACTTGTTTGTTTTGCGTTATATCGTAAATATGCGGATAGCAAGAGTCTCCACCAATTTTCTTTTATCCAATAAAGGAAAGGTGAAAAGAACAGAAAAGACCTTTGATAGATTTTCAGTACGGGAGGTAATTATGAAAATGGAAGGTATTAGCACCCTTTCCATCCGTAGTTATCTACGGGCTCTTAATTTTTTAGCTCACTTTTTGAAAACTTGCTTTTTGTGCATGTGTGTTTGAAAAGTATTTTGAAAATTATTTTTCTTTGACTTCGTAATGATTCTTGTATCAGTCCTCAAGAATGTATACGAAGTGTTTAAAAATATTTGTTTGGAAAATGTAACTTTGTAATGATTCTCGTATGAATGTATACAAATTGTTTGTTTGAAAGTATTTTGAAAAGAGTGTGATGTGTAAAAAACATTTTTTGATTGGATTGGAGCAAGCAATTAAAAGTCTTATTACCTACTCAGAAGGTCGTTCTTGTTATTTTCCTTCTCCTTTAGGATAGCGCTATCCATACCATTAGTTGGTAGGTAACTCTATCCATTGGATATGAAGGGATAAAGGTAGGGTCATCGTATGGTCATCGAAGGAAACATGTAAGGATACCTTAGAAAATTCGTAGGGACGATCATCACTTATTCGTAGGCAACAACCGAGGGACAAGATCATATATTTGTAGGCAACATCGCGGGTCATCGAGGGACTATGATCTTTGTGATGATTTTGAATCGAGGGACGTTTGCTAATGGTACCCTTATGTTCAAGGGACATGAACATGTTTATTCGTAAGGTAACAAGAGAGGATAACCTAGAGGGTGCAAGTGTGAGAAGTGATTTAGTTCAGATATGTTATCTTGGAAAATTAGGGTGATCTAAGTTTGATTTTAATCTTGCCATACAATCCTATTAGTCATACATCTAAGCAGTTATATACAGTTATAGAGGGTGCAGAAAGTAAAAGTGCAGAAAGATATGGCTTTGGGGCAGTTATATAATAAGAGGTGCAGAAAAGTAAATGTGCGAGAAAAGTAAATCTACGCTATTACAAAAATATCCTTTCGACCTACACATCGATTTCTAGAATTTAAAAATGAGAAATAAACAAATAGGCAATGAAAAAAAATATTCTAAGTGTTAGAAAAATGTCAGTAACCTAATTACTATAAAAAATATTTTTGTGTTTTTTAGAAATCGATTTTAATGTAGAAAAACCTAATTCTAATTAATTAGTATATAATTAAGAAAAATATTTTAAATGTAAATAAAATTAAATGTTTTTGTGTCAAAAATTAAATAGAGGTTTTTAAAACCTAAATCTAAAATTAAAACAATTTTAGGGTTTTAGAAAATAGTTTAAAAATTATTTGAAAAGAAATTAAATTGGTTAGAAAATAAGAGAAATAGAAAAATGCAAGAAAAACAAGTGGTAAAAATTAGAATGGCCCTGGAGAGTGTTGTCACAGGTTCAAAATTTGGCCACTAGGCCATGTGTTTGTGATGCTCATAACACACTTCCAATTGTTTATGTAAGATAGCATGCAAAAATAAAAAATAAAAAAAAAAAAGAAAATTTGGCAAAAGGCAGGGATCGAACCATATGAGAGGTAAGGACTAAGCGCACATTATTGACCGTTTGGGCGGTAATACATCCACTTATTATCACACATGGATAAATATATATGGGATTTTTTTCCTGAAAATCAAACAATTAAACCCAAAACGCGCGTTGGGGCCCAGTGGTTCAAAATTAGCCAATCAAAGCAAGCCACGCATGCCCTTGTCAGAGTCAACAAAGTCAGAGACGCCGGAGCCAAGCTCCGATCGTCTTCTCTGATCCTGCAAGAATTAAACCTGCAAAAATAACAACAGTAAATGGAATCTAAGAACCTTACCCCCCTAATTCAAGGGCTGCGAGTTTAATGGTGATGTTCTTATGATCTTTTTATACTCCAAAATTTGCCCTCCCACTTCTCAAGACAACTCACATATCCATCCCCAAGGATTTCACAAGGGTTGACCAGACAAACCCTCTCCTAAGCAATCAATCCAAACTAGGGTTTTGCCATTCTCAAGTCAAGATGGACATATAACACTTCAAATGGTCATCATGCCTCATCATATGCTTCAAAGAATCTCCATGTCAAGTTTCAAGCCTTACAAGTCAAGTTTGCTCAGTCAATTGCTCAGGTGGTTGAAAATCAGCTGTATTGGAAAAAAAGTCAATTGTGGTCAACATACATTCAAACTTCATAATTTATGGTCAACACCAATATTTTGAAGTAATATTCATCATTTGATCAAGGATTGATCATGATTCTTCAAGAAAAGTCAAGATTTGATCAAAAGTCAAAGTTTCTAAATTAGGGTTTTTTAGACAAAAGTCAACAGAACTTTGACCAGGCATAACTTTCACATACTTTATCAGAAATTTTTACACCACAACTCATTTTGAAGAGAATTCAATTCTCTACAACTTCATGTCTCACAAGCTTGGGCAGAAAATGCTTCATTTGGAAGTTATAGATCAAAACATTACAGGTCCTTTTAAAAGTCAACAAAAAGTCATCTTTTTGAAAAGAAGTGTTCATAAGCATGGAAACTCCAATGAAGATGAAACCAAAAGGGCTGTTTATAAGACACCTTGAGCTTTCTAAAAAGTTCAAGAACACCCAAAAATGTTAAAAATTGAGCAAGATGCATATTGTGCAAGTTGAGCATTTTTGAGGAGGTGCACAAAGAGAAATACTTGACAAATGCAAATATTTTTCAAATGGGCTTATGTTTATGATCCAAACTAGATCTTAACATTATCCATGGTCTCTATGCTCCTTGCCACGCCTCCTTTCTAATTTATTTAATTTATTTTGGATTTAAAGCATTAAATTCAATTTTAAATTAAATAAAATACAAAAGCAAGGTCTAAGACAAGTTGGGCTTGGTTTCTACTTATCTTGAGGTCCAAGATATCCCATGCAAGCTGTAAAATTCGTGCAAGATACTACAAGGAAGGAAAATGCATTTTTGGAAAGATTTGGTAAATATTTACAAGGGAATATTTTTGCATTCAAGGGAAGATATTTTCTCATTATTTCTGATCAAATCTCATGCTCTATATATACATGATACATTCACAAGCACAAGAAACGAAACCCTAGCCTCATGAACCAACCCTAATATCTCAAAAAATTTCATAAACTTGCAAAATTTGTATCCTAATTCCCAGCCGTTCCCAAGGCGATTTGAGCATCCCATCATTCACCTGAGCATTCTAGGAGTTGATCCCAGGCCTTACACGATCCTAAAGCATCCAGAAATCGCTTCCCTAAGTGCACCGATTTGGTAAAGATTTTTTAAACTCAAACTATTGATTCATGTAAAATAAATCGTGTTTATACATTCATACATGTTCATGATGTTATTTAGAGTCAATTTGATGCTTTTCTTTTGAGTTTTAACGCAGGAACAAGTGTTTGCCATTGTTAGGGAAAAACTGGTTGAGAGCTTCGAAGCTCAAGATGTAGGGATTTTTAGGGCAAATCGATACCACCATTGAACTCGCAGGGGTCGATTTAGGGGGGTAGACATGATATCTTGCTCTGAATTTCATTATTTTGCAGGTTTAAATCTTGATTGACCGGAGAAGACGACCGGAAAACACCCCGACGTCTTTGACCTTCGCTAACTCCGGCGACCTAGGCGTGGCTACACACGATTGGTTGATTTGAATCCAGGGGTCCCACCGTGCCCGTTTTTATTTTAAATCTGATTTTCTGAAATTAGTGTTATACATATATTTATGCTTTCATTAAAGTGATCTGATGTATTACCGCCCCAGCGGTTGCCAGCATGCTCTTAAGTCTCTTGCCCTCTTTAAGGTCGCGGGTTCGAACCCCATCTTTTGTTTTTTTTTCAAATCTGATTTTACGCAGGTACCATACATGTATTTCCAGAGCCAGCATATGGACACCACACGCGCTGTGGTCCAGTGGTAAGTTTTGGAACCTATGACCCCAAGGTCACAGGTTCAAACCTCAACAAGGCCAAACTAATTTTTAACACTTGTTTTCACTAACTCATATTTTCTTTTTCTTTTTTCCATTCATTTAATTTCTTTTCAAACAATTTTCTAGTGCATTAAAAAATCACAAAAAATTTATTTCTTTTTGCATTTAGGTCAGAAAAATACTTATTTGATTTTTGACATAAAAAATTATATTTTGCATGCATATTTTAATTAATTGTTAATTAATCGAAAAATTGACTTTAAATTGTTTTTCCTTATTAAAATCAATCCAGAAAACTCCCAAAAAATATTTTCTCATCTAATTAGGTTTACTAACCCTAAAAACTTTTTTCCTAACTCAAAAACTTTTTCACTAACATTATTTTCTATTATTCGCAATTCGATTCTTTTTCCCATTATTGTAACTACTTCTAGGTTGTAATAGTTAGGGTTAATTTTCTCGCATTCTTTTTTCCAATATTATGTAACTGCTCATGGGATGTAATAGCTTAATTAGGATTTTCTTTCCGCACTCCTATATTATGTATTTGCCCCAAAGCCATCTAATAGCGTAGGATTTACTTTCCGCACTTTATATTTTCCGCAATTTACTTTCCGCACCCATATAAACTGCTAGTAACTAGGCGTGTATGGCAAGATAAAATCAACATAGCTAACTTTAATCACAAGATAACATATTTGAATTCAACACACTCTCTTCACACATGCACCCACCTTAGGATATTCTCTCTCATTGCCTTTCGAATAAATGGTCAAGTCCCTCGAACATAGGGGTATCCTAGCACTGTTACCTACAAACATATCATCATAGTCCCTTCGAATCAAAGATCATAGTCCCTCGATGACCCTCGATGTTGTCTACGAATACATGATCTAGTCCCTCGATTGTTGCCTACGAAAAGTGATGATCGTCCCTACGAATGTGCTAGGATACTCTTACAAGTTTCCTTCTATGACCATCTGATGTCCCTTTCGAACGTCCCTTTACATCCAACGAATAGGGTTACCTACCAACTAATGGTATGGATAGCGCTATTCTAAAGGAAAATAAAATAACACGGAAACGACCGTTCTGAGTAGGTAATAGAATTTTAATTGCTTGCTCCATCAAAACATTTTTTCACACCTCACACTTTCTAAAAATCATTTTCAAAAGCTTTGTATACATTTCAGCGTGAATCATTACAAAGTTCTTTTCCAAAATGAAACATTTCCAAACACTTCGTATACATTCCAGTGTGAATCATTACGAAGTCAAAGCGAAATGCCTTTTCAAAACATTTTCAAACACGCACACAGAAAGCAAAATTTTAAAGTGAGCTAAAGCAATTAAGAGCCCGTAGATAACTACGGATGGAAAGGATGTTGTCGCACCCCAAAATTTACCCTCCTTTCCATAATCTCTTTTTTGGAATATTTGTTCATGTTCCTTTCTCTTGTGTCCACCCAAAGTTATTTGAAGCGAATAATTCGTCAAGGTACGATGATTGTGTCTGATGCAAATCTATCCGAATTTCAGTTCACAATTGTAAATTTCTCAAGCCCGAAAGGAAGTTCAAAGTTTTCAAGCCAATTAGGATGTTGGTTATGATTTAACAAGTTGGTCGTAAGTGTGAGTTCAAAGGAAATTTTGAATTCCACTTAAAGAACAATGCAAAATAGAATTATCGGATTTTCACAACAACTCGAATGTTCAAGGTTATAAGTTCGAATTCTAAGTCTTAAATTTACACCAACATTGGTAGATTGAAATTTCGAACACCGTTCAAATGCGGATCTCATTCAAATGTTCGAAAGCGCGTTATGAGTCCATTCAAAGTTTCTTGCAAGTTTTGGAAAATTTTGCCAAGGTTTGTTTTATTCAAAGATCAATACGAGAACTATTTCATTAATATTTCAAGACTATTACAAGTAGGGAATAATTATATTATGCAATTCAAGAATCAAAGAAATATTCCAAACCAAGTTGTTTTCATTCAAATTACTAAATGTGATACAAGAATGTTACAATTTGAAGCATACAAGTGCATAATGTTTGAAACTTATTACAATTGCTATTCTAATTTGAGGTTATAATTCTAAGTTCCTAAGAGTTGATGCCTAAATACAAAGAGATCGCTTTGGCGCTCCATCTTCAAGCTTATCCGTGTTCTTCATCCATCGCCATTCGATCTTCGAGTTTTCCATTTGGTCCAATCTCCTCGCCATGCCGTCCTCATCATCATACATGAAAATCAAACCAACAAAATCAATTAGTAAGCATAATGGAAGCATGAAACAAAAGCAAGAAAGTATCAAATATTATGTTTTGGTCGAGGACGCATCATTAGGCGGTTTGGCGGGAATCAGGTTTTTGCTTAAAGCCTCATAATCTTGAGGATTAATCATCGGCGAAGAACAGCTTGCTCGCAAATCACGGGCTAGCCCGGTTCACGAACAAGTAATCGAAGCGACATTTTCGGGCTGCAAGCATACGGAGATTTGATTCAAGGCGTGACATAGCAACATTATAAGGCAATGATTCGATTCGAAAGCATACAAGCGACAATGTTAAACCGGACAGCATCGACAAGCATACAACGAGCAGCAGGATCCCAAGGCAACAGGCATCCATATGGTCAAAGCTAACACAGCAGCAGCAGGAACTATATACAAGCAGTATAGCAGTAGCAAAGCCAAAAGAGTAAACTGAGCAATACAAGCAACATGTATAGCAGTAGCAACCTATCATAGAAAGGGTAATATCTGTTCTTTAAAGGAAGATACAATATCAAGAAAGAGAAGACCAGCATATGTTAAGCATGAAAAGGAAAGGAATCAAATGAGACAGTTCAAAAGGAGAAAAAGAGCGCTCAAGAGTTATAGCAAAGATCAAAAGGCATCAGTTTTCAAGATATATCATTTTCACCAAGCTACAGGACAAAAGGGATAGCTGTTCTAATCAGTTTTGGGGGAAGCCAAGAGAGACATCAGTTGTTAAAAAAAAACAGAGAGAAGATACAAGCTAAAAGGAAAAGAGCTCTCAAGCAGAGAGTTCACTCTCAATACCAACAAAAAAGGCAGCATTTGTTCTACAGAAAAAAACCCCAGTTCTAAGTTCAAAAATCCCAAACCCAGAAAAGCAAACATAGCAAACACATAGTCATCATTTTCGCCAACCAAACGCCTTCAGTTTTTGTTTCTTTTCAGAAATTCGTTCTGCATTCAAGAAAGAAGACAAGGATTAGAAAGGTAATACCGGGTTTCGACAGGGAGGTTGCGTTTCCATCGCCGTCCTTTCCCCTTTCCATTTTCATCTGTAACACAAAACAAATCAAAGTAAACATTAGGGAATCGGTAAACACAGAGCAAGAGAGCGGTGAGTTCGAGAGAGAGATTTTCGGTAACACCAGATCGCGAGCAAGAGAGTGGTGAGTCCGATCGAGAGAGAGAAGAACACAGATCGCGAATCGCGATGAAGAGAAGCGACCGAATCGCGACGGAGAGAGCGGCGACAGTGAGGAATCGAGAGCAGAGAGTCAGCGCGAGGGTTTCTGAGAGCGGCGCTAGGGTTTAGAGAGGGAAGACGATGAGAAATGGTAAGAGTGCAACGCGAGAGAAAGATGAGAGTGGGAGATTGATGGTCTCGTTTTGCCCGTTGAAAATATAAATTTATTTTAATTTCTTTTTTTCTTTTCCCAAATAAAAAAACATATAAAAATAAATTAAGTCTTCTTTTACTTTAAATCTGGTGGTGACAAGTGTCACCACCTGGTGTTTTTTATATAATAGAAAGTTTTTGCTTATTATTGTTCTTAATTAATTTTATTTTAGAAAAAAATGTGTTAATACTAGATGGAATATATGTGGTATTATATTATTTGTTTTGGGACCGTCGGAGTGTCCTGGATCGGAAGCTAGTGTACTTGGTTCGTTAGTGCGTGGGATATTTCAGACCAGCCAAAGATCAGATGGATTTCTCCTCGCATCGTTCAGAATCACGGCATTCCAGGCTATTTCTGAATTTTATCTATTTCCATTAATTTATTTTATCGTAAATAATATTATTGTTGCGATGTAATAAATAATTGTTGGATCTGATAGTTTTTGTTTGATGATTTATCGATTAAACTATTAGCCGATTTTTCATCAAACAGAAAAGATCGTCTAATAATTATTTAAATTTCCGATTGTATTGTATGATATTTTGTCTGTTTATTCAGCAATTATTCACCATTGTACACCCTGCACACAATTCAAAATTAAAATCAATTCGATTCTGCTTTGATTGACTCATATGTCAGTTTCCTAAAGGGTCTCATAGTTGGGGATGGGCATGGTCGTTCTCACGAGATCGGTTAAAGCCCTTGTTGCTTTAATCGATCATAACCCAAAATATTGGTCTATATACCAATCACCATGCACCGTGGTCTCATGGTTGGGGATAGGAGCACCTATCCTCACGAGGTTAATCAAGTCCACATACTTGGTTAATCATAACCCGCTTCCATTCCATCTCAGCACGCGTGTCAGAACACTTTCGCAATTAAAATTCCAAACCTCGATCCAACGTCGAGTTTCTTTTCAAAGTATTTTTCTAAATAAATATTCTATTTCTCCCTCCTCCCAAGCATATGGTAGTCAGTCCAGTATCGACCCTCGACCGTATGCTTGGTGTCTTAATAGAATTAATCAACGTGAACCATGTTTCACCTCACCTTTTCTTAACAAAAGCTTTGGGTAGAAAAAGATGATTCGGATGTTTCTGTCCACTCATTCGAGTAATTGGGGCGTTAGCCGTTGAACGCTTATGGTCCAATACTTGTCTCCCACATAAAAACAATTCAACTCACTCAAGTTCTTTTATCGCTCATATGCGATTGTAAAAAACTCTTTTCGGATAAAGAGGGTGTAATAGTCGTTTCAAATATGAACGAGGACTTAAGCTTTTCAAACAAACAAAACAAGTCCTAGTTCAAAGTATTTGAAATGTCTAAATGCACGATTTTTCTTATAAAATCAATACAACAAACTTAAAACCTTTTCGAGAGGAACTACAGAGTTTTGACTTTCCCATTGCACGAGGGAATATGTAGGCACACGGTTCCGAAACCGTGCCAAACTCAAAATAATAAAAATCAAATTTATTTTCTTTTATAACTTAGAGATTAGCGAATATACACACACACGTAGAACTAAATGGGTCCCATCGAGTACGATGGATGTAAGGGGTGCTAACACCTTCCCCTTACATAACCGACTCCCGATTCCAATTTTTGGTCGTAGACCGTCTTATCCGTTTGTTTGGGGTTTTATCTATATTTTCCCTTTCCTTTTGGAATAAATAAAATTAGGTGGCGATTTCACTATTTTTCGAGAATTAAAAGATTTTTGAAAATCGAGTTGCTTCAGTTGGCGACTTCACTGGGGAGTCTTTGACTAAGCGTGTCAACCCTAGTTTAGCTCTTCGTATGTGTGTTTATTTTCGCTTTCTTTATATCACTCTATTTTTGTGTTTTAAATTAGTCATTTATTTCCTATCGCTTTAATTATTATCTTATTGATATATTATTGTTGTGTGGGAATATTGGATGAGACTATAGGAAAAGCCCACTACCAAGGCTATAGAACACATAAATTAGAGTGGTTGCGTAGTATTGATTTGCTAGACGGAAATGTCTTGCAAGTTGGTGCGAAGACCACACCTGGGGGAGGTTCTTTCGAAGACATTATTGTCGATTGCAAGTTATTTTTGCATTGACGAGGGTGTTGTTAGAAGGGATTTTTTCCCCTAGTTTTGCCCATTAAGGAAACCTAACCTTTAGGCTTTAAGAATGCTCAAATGAGACGTTCTTGGATATATCATCTAATCACAAATTTATTTGCGGTGAAAATGATACACCCAAGTTGGGATCAATGATTTTGAGCACCCCGTTCAGATCCCAGTATTGAGGGTTACGTTTGTTATATCGTTAGACCTGCTTTGTCTATTCGGTTAATACGTAACTCTCCCTCAAACCAAATTCTCTTGAAAAATTTTGTAGCGTTGCAAGTATCTTTTGCGATGCACGAGAATTTGTGTTTGTTGTATCAAAAACCCTAAGAGCCATCCAGGGGGGAATCGTTGGGTAGACGTCGAAACCATGTCCGACCGTCCCTTTTAAACCCATGTCTGTTTAACTCTACATGTAATTTTGCATAACATCGATATGTATCGCATCACATTATATTCTTACACTCATTTCCATTGCATCGCATTCAAAAGAAAAATCATTTGCATTCAAAAATAGAAATAAAATCATGCATTTGCATTCATCAACATGCATGCATTTTCTCCTCCACTACAAAAAGCTCATGTCACCTTTTGTTCCTGGCCAGTTAGCTGATTTCCTGCACTCATGGCAAGTCTGATAGACCAATTGGAACATAATCAAGTTGTGATAAGAGAAGACCTAGAAGGTGTGAAAGACAAGGTGGATCAAATGTTGGAAGCCATGATAGCTTCTTCGGAGGATAATGCCCAGGATGCTACTACGGATTCCACGTCAGGATTTACTGTTATGTATAATCCAATGTATGATTCTCCTCTGCATGTGGATGATCCTATTCAACCTCAATTGGTGCTCAATGTTCTATCTAACGCAATCCCTACGATCCAAAGACAATCAACTGTTCAAGAAGGTGGTATCCCACATCCTCAGCCAGCTAAGAAGCCTAGGTTTGCCAACTACGTGCAAAATCCTCAAGGAACGAGTTCAATGGTCAACACCAGAGCTCCTCAAGATACTGAAGCCAGACGAATGTGTCTTGATCTGAAGGAACAATTGAGGGTATTGAATGGAAACGATATTGTTGGTCTGGATGCTGCTGACCTTTGTTTAGTGTCAGACGTCGTGATTCCACCAAAGTTTAAAATGCCAAACTTCGAGAAGTATAAAGGTGTTAGTTGTCCAGAGACTCATTTGAAGATGTTTGTTCGCAAGATGTCTGCATATGCTCATGATGAGAAGTTTCTCATCCATTGCTTTCAAGACAGTCTTAGTGGGGCATCTTTGGATTGGTATACGCAATTGGAGAAAAAGGATGTTCATAATTGGAAAGACTTATCTTCCTCATTCCTGAAACAATACGATTTCAACCTTTCCATGGCTCCAACCCGTATCCAATTACAGAATCTTTCTCGAATAACGAGTCGTTCAAGGAGTATGCTCAAAGATGGAGAGAGTTGGCTTCCCGAGTTAAACCACCAATGCTTGATAGGGAGTTGGTTGACTTGTTTTTGAATACCTTACCTAATTCTTACTTCGAAAGAATGATAGGTTGTACATCTTCAAGTTTCTCTGACTTGGTGATGGTGGGAGAACGCATTGAGAGCGGTCTCAAAAGTGGAAAACTCCAAGATGCCTCGAGTAGCCAAGCTGATGAGGAAGATTTCTTCAGAGGTTCTCAAATGGAAGAAGAGGATTATGAAACCAATGCAATGGGAAGCTCATAAGCTCCACCTCCTGCCTTGTGGTCAACCTCCGTATGTAGCATGCTCGTGGTCGGACCTATGTATCCCAATTCACAGTACAAAGACCATAGGGCACTCTCATGCAAAGAAACAAGGTCGAGGTCGTGGATATCAAAGTCAACATCAGAATCCGCGCAAACCTCGAAGTAATTTGGAAAGAAGGAATGCTCCTCTTGATCCAATTCCATTGACCTACAGTCAACTCCTGCCACATCTGGTTCAAAGCTCATTGGTGGTTCCTAAATTTCTTAACCCGCCAAAGGTATTCCCGCTTGGTTATGATCATAACGCGCGATGTGGATACCATGCTGGAACAGTAGGCCATTCAACAGAGGATTGCAACGCCTACAAAGCCAAGGTTCAACAATTGATTGACCAGAAGTACTTGACTCTTCAAGGAGGAAATCTGTTTGTGAATGGAAACCCGATACTCAAGTGAACGCCAAGCTTAAAGTCCATCTGAATCAACAAGTCAGGACAGAGCCAAGTCTCCCCAACAATGACAATCTTTTATTTCTTTACTGCATTTTCATGTGTACCTTGTTTAATTGTTTAAACTTTGTTTGCATGTAGAAACTTGTTTGTTTTTATCTTAATGCAATGAATATGTTTGTCTTGAAGTAATCCATTCGTTGTCACTCAATCTATTTGTTATCACTCTTTAAATGATTTGCGAGCATTTTGATACCAACGTTACCAATCCTTTCGCCTAGGCAAAGATTGGAGGGAGGATGACGATGATTAAAAAACGCCAGGTCTCTAGCTCTCGAGTAAAAACCTTGCTGATGATGTACAGGCCTTGTTTCAAATCCCCAAACACCGGAGTTATAAGGGAGATAGACCCTCGTTAACCCTTTTGAGCCTTGAAGTAGGAGTTTCCTTTCTGTTCAGAAAAAAACCCTCATCATTTTACCCTGTGGGCGGGTAGTGTTCAGTTAATCTGATCGAGCGTTCAGAACTCATCAAGAGAGTGTGCATTTACGGATACAACAATGGCTATCCTTTAAAAGGTTGAGAAAGGTCAAAACCACAGTAGTCGACCTCCATCTATCAATAGTGTGCATCAAAGGAGAATGATACCATGTTGGGTGTCTCTTGCACATCAGAAAGGTCAACAGATGACGACACCATGACAGTTATCCCTCATCTACCTCAGGACTCAAACAGTCACCATCACTTCTAACAAATCAAAGGTTGAGTACAGATCCACGACTTGTTCAAAAATGAATAGAAAAAAGACAAAGAGCCCGCTAAGTCGAAACTTAGTAATAAGTCGCTTAGGCAAAAGTCAGGTGAAATCCCGAAATGCATTATCAAAGAAGATTTCTCAACAAAGAACAAGTCGTGTGATTAGACACCAAAGTCAATATGAGTGACTGTCGTGTCCAAGAAACCTCATATTGGTTCCTCAACCCTCATAACGCCTCTCAAGAGATGAGTGCTCGTGTCGTAGTTGAACTCGTGTTGAAGGACATCCGGAGAATGGGCGGGCACCAAATATTTTGAGCCTAAAAATCCTTTTTCTAAAAACCGTGAACTGACCATGTTACAACCCTCAAAAGTCCTAATTGAAGCATGGGTTAATTCAAAAGCATCTGACGAAGAGATCGCGTTTACGACTCCTACGGTGTGTTAAGTATCCGTGTTGGTATCATATGCTCGTCTTATCTTTCAAAAAGAAATTTTCGTGTTGCACTCCATAAGTGTTTCACTCAAACGAAAAAATCATAATGTTTTCATACAAAACTTCAAGACATAAATGTTGCATTAATTGTCACAATAAACATTCTTCTACATGTAAAACAATTGTTTGACATTGAAGAAGTTCTCATAATGAACATCAGTGAAGAATTTAACTTTGTCCAAAGAAGAAAGACTTGATCATCTCTTTGTGGCAAGGGGCAGGACGTCTAAGGACTCCTTTGAGCATATCACAAGTTACCTTCTCAAGAATTCAGGGGCAATCAAATCGAAATTCACTTCTTCGCCAACCGGGCAAATCCTTAAAGAGCAATCAGCAGTTGATTTAGTCTCTCCCAAAAGAGCAGTTAGCCTGGGACAGCTGTCGCTCCATGTTTCAGTCAACTTGAAGCAATCACCTCGAGACATGGGAGTCTCTCTAAGGCTGTTTACATTGGGACATTTCGAACTGATCGTTCGGTTTCAATCAATCTGAGACATTTACTTCGAGATGTTGAAGCCTTCAGAAAGTTCTCGTTCCATCAAGTTAGTTGCTCATATGCTGTTGGTCTGAAGCAATTACTTCAAGACATAGGAGTCTCTCTAGAGCTCATCCTGGGGCAAGTCTTCCCTATGTTTGCATAGCCAATTATCCAAATGTAGTCAATCTGAAGGAGTCACCTTGACGCGTTGAAGTACTTCCAAGGAGCACATTGGTTCATGCTATTTCTATAGTACAATGAAGTTCATCCTTCAAGATTCATCAATCATACATTGAGATATGGTAATATCTCTCAAAGGATTGCTAATTAGGGGCATCCTGCATTGGAATACAGATTTTGGGGCAAGCCATCCCAGTATCAGATTACTTTAATTTGTTTCCAGAATCATCTCAAAGCAAATCTCTTCAGATCATCAACAGGCTGGGGCAATGATTGCTATATACGGACAACTTCGCTCGTATCTTCAAGCGCTTAATTTCTTCTCTCAAGGGTCAACAACTGTTGTTCAATTTGAGGGGAATCATGCTAACAACTTCCTCTTGATGAGAAAATTGTTTCAAGAATCTTTCTTGGTCTTAACCACCAAATCAAAGCATCTTCATGCCTTACCAATCATATACCAAAATGTATTGCATACACTAACATAAATCATGCATTAAATCATGCATCTCATATTGTGCAATAAAGATTCGACCTTGTTGGGTATCATTAAAATCCAGCTTCTGTAGTCGGTTCTCGTCATGTTATCATTTAAACCCACCTCGCCCGTAGTCGGTTCGTCGATTGTTAATTTAAATCCAGCCACGTCGGTAGTCGGTTCTCGATCATTATAATTTAAACCAGGTTCTCGGTAGTCGGTTCGTCGATCATAATTAAAATCAGTTCACGTCGTAGTCGGTTCGTCTCGACCGTTATCATTTAAACCAGCTCTCGTCGGTGGTTTATCTTAAAAGTCGGCTTCGTCGATAATTCACCCTTCAAGGCCGAATTTCATTTGGTACATATCAGATAGTCCATGCATGTATGCATTCATAAATCATTACATAAATCATCGTTGTGCGTTGATCACGCCGCCTTACTCGTGTCATATCATAGCATATTCATACATAAACCTCCGCGGACTTGGGATCCGCTCGTAATAAAGTCGAATGCGGGTGTCAAAGACCGGTCTCCAACGACAATTCAATTTCTCTCCCCAATGCCAGGAGAATGTTTGGGTGAAGGACAATTGACAATAGTGTCAATTCTCCAGTGAAGTCTATTCCCCAGAGAATCGATTGACCATCCACAGTGATCTCTTACGACAACAAGATCGTTCAGTGGGATTCCCCAGTGATATCTTCTTTCTCTCAACAGTCAGGAAATCATGCACTATTTGCATTAAAAAAACATCATATCATGCATATCATACTCATGCATTAGCTTTGGCTATTTGTTTTGCAGGTTTTTTCAGCTAAAACTGTAATTATCCTCGTAAGGATCAAAATTGAAGGATTAGTTCTCAGACGATAAATTATCCTCTTTTCTACAAGCACAAGTTATATGCTTGTATGTATGTCAACAACTGAGGTTTTCTCCAATCGAGATTTCTTCCCCAGTGAAGTGGTTATCTCTTTCCGTTGGACTCAAATGTTTAGCAAAATTATCAACCGGGAATCCCCAGTGAATTTTCCATACGGTTTTCTTACGAAGTTTCCCCAGCGAAGCTTATTTCTCTCCCCAAGTGAATCGCCTTCAGAAAGGATTACTAAAACATCATTCTTGGTATTTTCAAAGACTTCTTTCAGACAAGAATCTTCCCAGCAAATACTATTGGCAAGTGGCTTCCACAACATACTTCTCTGAGCTGTTCTCAGATAATTACAGCAAACTTCTTGTGCGTTTATTTCCCCAGTAAGTCATCAACTACTCAACAATAAATATCCACCCGGCGGGATGTTTATTCAAATCTCAAGATATTTCTCCAACTCAGACGTTGATCTACATATCCACTTGCTGCAACGCATTGTCCATACAATGTCAGCAAATTGAAGCTCATTACCCTAGAAGTTTTTCACCACGGCGCGAATCGATTCTTCTATCAACGGTAAAGCTATCTGCATACAAATTGAAGGTCTTGTCAACTCAGAAGTTGTTCAACATGTCCGTACATGTTCAGTAAGATCTCTCATCAGCAGAAACGTCGAAAACAAGATCTACCGACTTCATAAACATCTATATCACGCCGGTGTGCTAGATATTGTTATGTTTATCCCCAGAGAATTGTATTCTTGGGTGCGCTACTGAATTCATTCTGCGGGTAACTCAGAGGTTACACGGTCAAAGACATTCTGCATGCCATGGCTCCTCGCACCTTCGTGCACCAACAATTCCGATGTTGTTCTAAGCCATCTAATCAGAGAACTCTTTGTTAAGTTCTCAATCATGTCATTTCAATTGCTTAAGGTCTCGTGCGTCCTTAGTTCAAAGAACTCTTTGTTAAGTTCTCAGTCTTGTAATTCAGGGAACTCTTTGTTAAGTTCTCAATCGTGTCATTTTTCAATTCTGTTCAAGGTTTCCAGGTATTCCTTAATTCAGAGAACTCTTTGTTAAGTTCTCAATCATGTCAATCAGGGAACTCTTTGTTAAGTTCTCATTCGTGTCGTTTTTCAATTTTGCTTAAGGTCTCCAGGTAGTCCTTAGTTCAGAGAACTCGTTGTTAAGTTCTCAGTCATGTCAATTTTTCAATATATTGTTTTTCTTTTCGCTTGAGAAGTTCGCTCTTCTCATAGCATTTTCATTAAAATATCGGTTACAGCTTATCCCCAGTGTTGTCGAAATCTCCTAGTCATTTCTCACCGTGTACTTTTGTGTTAAAGCATTCCGTTAATGCTTAGTAAGTTCTCTCTTCAAGTGTTTTTCTTGGCCCCGTAACCAAGATATGTTATCTGCTTTCTTTTGTGGCATTGGTTTCCCACGTCGGACAAATTTTCGGGGTTCTCTGGTATTCAATCCTCTTCCACCTTGAACGTTCGAAAGTTGTCAATCTTTCTCACTTATCAGGTTTAAGATGATTGAATAGGGGCAACTGTCGCACCCCAAAATTTACCCTCCTTTCCATAATCTCTTTTTTGGAATATTTGTTCATGTTCCTTTCTCTTGTGTCCATCCAAAGTTATTTGAAGCGAATAATTCGTCAAGGTACGATGATTGTGTCTGATGCAAATCTATCCGAATTTCAGTTCACAATTGTAAATTTCTCAAGCCCGAAAGGAAGTTCAAAGTTTTCAAGCCAATTAGGATGTTGGTTATGATTTAACAAGTTGGTCGTAAGTGTGAGTTCAAAGGAAATTTTGAATTCCACTTAAAGAACAATGCAAAATAGAATTATCGGATTTTCACAACAACTCGAATGTTCAAGGTTATAAGTTCGAATTCTAAGTCTTAAATTTACACCAACATTGGTAGATTGAAATTTCGAACACCGTTCAAATGCGGATCTCATTCAAATGTTCGAAAGCGCGTTATGAGTCCATTCAAAGTTTCTTGCAAGTTTTGGAAAATTTTGCCAAGGTTTGTTTTATTCAAAGATCAATACGAGAACTATTTCATTAATATTTCAAGACTATTACAAGTAGGGAATAATTATATTATGCAATTCAAGAATCAAAGAAATATTCCAAACCAAGTTGTTTTCATTCAAATTACTAAATGTGATACAAGAATGTTACAATTTGAAGCATACAAGTGCATAATGTTTGAAACTTATTACAATTGCTATTCTAATTTGAGGTTATAATTCTAAGTTCCTAAGAGTTGATGCCTAAATACAAAGAGATCGCTTTGGCGCTCCATCTTCAAGCTTATCCGTGTTCTTCATCCATCGCCATTCGATCTTCGAGTTTTCCATTTGGTCCAATCTCCTCGCCATGCCGTCCTCATCATCATACATGAAAATCAAACCAACAAAATCAATTAGTAAGCATAATTGAAGCATGAAACAAAAGCAAGAAAGTATCAAATATTATGTTTTGGTCGAGGACGATCATTAGGCGGTTTGGGAATCGTTTTTGCTTAAAGCCTCATAATCTTGAGGATTAATCATCGGCGAAGAACAGCTTGCTCGAAATCACGGCTAGCCGGTTCACCAAGTAATCGGCGACATTTTCGGCTGCAAGCATACGAGGCGACGATTTGATTCAAGGCATATAGCAACATTATAAGGCAACAGATTCGATTTCGAAAGCATACAAGAAGCGACAATGTTAAACCCGGACAGATACGACAAGCATACAAAGCAGGATCCCAAGGCAACAGCATCCATATGGTCAAAGCTAACAGCAGGAACTATATACAAGCGATAGCAAGAGCAAAGCCAAAAGAGTAAACCGAGCAATACAAGCAACATGTATAGCAAGAGTAACCTATCATAGAAAGGGTAATATCTGTTTTAAAGGAAGATACAATATCAAGAAAGAGAAGACCAGATATGTTAAGCATGAAAAGGAAAGGGAATCAAATGAGACAGCCCAAAAGGAGAAAAGAGATCGCTCAAGAGTTATAGCAAAGATCAAAAGGCATCCCAAGATATATCATTTTCACCAAGCTACAGGACAAAAGGGATAATGTTCTAATCGGTTTGGGAAGCCAAGAGAGACATCATTGTTAAAAAAAAACAGAGAGAACATACAAGCTAAAAAGAAAAGAGCTCTCAAGCAGACAGTTCACTCTCAATACCAACAAAAAGGCAGCATTTGTTCTACAGGAAAAAACCCCAGTTCTAAGTTCAAAAATCCCAAACCCAGAAAAGCAAACATAGCAAACACATAGTCATCATTTTCGCCAACCAAACGCCTTCAGTTTTTGTTTCTTTTCGTAAATTGCTCGCATTCAAGAAAGAAGACAAGGATTAGAAAGGTAATACCGGTTTCGAGGAGGTTGCGTTTCCATCGTCCTTTCCCTTTCCATTTTCATCAGAACACAAAACAAATCAAAGTAAACATTAGGGAATCGGTAAACACAGCAAAGAGCGGTGAGTTCGAGAGAGAGAGATTTTCGGTAACACCAGATCGCGAGCAAGAGAGTGGTGAGTCCGATCGAGAGAGAGAAGAGAGAACACAGATCGCGGAATCGCGATGAAGAGATGAGCGACCCGAATCGCGACGGAGAGAGGCGGTGAGGAATCGAGAGCAGAGAGTCAGCTCGAGGGTTTCTGAGAGCGCTAGGGTTTAGAGAGGGAAGACGATGAGAAATGGTAAGAGTGCAACGCGAGAGAAAGATGAGAGTGGGAGATTGATGGTCTCTGCGTTTTGCCCAGTTGAAAAATATAAATTTATTTTAATTTCTTTTTTTCTTTTCCCAAATAAAAAACATATAAAAATAAATTAAGTCTTCTTTTACTTTAAATCTGGTGGTGACAAGTGTCACCACCTGGTGTTTTTTATATAATAGAAAGTTTTTGCTTATTATTGTTCTTAATTAATTTTATTTTAGAAAAAAATGTGTTAATACTAGATGGAATATATGTGGTATTATATTATTTGTTTTGGGACCGTCGGAGTGTCCTGGATCGGAAGCTAGTGTACTTGGTTCGTTAGTGCGGGATATTTCGCACCACCAAAGATCGATGGATTTCTCCTCGCATCGCTCGTAATCACGATTCCGTGCTATTTCAATTTTATCTATTTCCATTAATTTATTTTATCGTAAATAATATTATTGTTGCGATGTAATAAATAATTGTTGATCGATAGTTTTGTTTGATGATTTATCGATTAAACTATTAGCCGATTTTTCATCAAATGTAAAAGATCGTCTAATAATTATTTAAATTTCCGATTGTATTGTATGATATTTTTGTGCTTTATTCAAGAATTATTCACCATTGTACACCACACAATTCAAAATTAAAATCAATTCGATTCGCTTTGATTGACTCATATGTCAGTTTCCTAAAGGGTCTCATAGTTGGGGATGGGCATGGTCGTTCTCACGAGATCGGTTAAAGCCCTTGTTGCTTTAATCGATCATAACCCAAACAATATTGGTCTATATATCAATCACCATGCACTGTGGTCTCATGGTTAGGAGCACCTATCCTCACGAGGTGAATCAAGTCCACATACTTGGTTAATCATAACCCGCTTCCATTCCATCTCAGCACGCGTGTCAGAACACTTTCGCAATTAAAATTCCAAACCTCGATCCAACGTCGAGTTTCTTTTCAAAGTATTTTCTAAATAAATATTCTATTTCTCCTCCTCCCAAGCATATGGTAGTCGACCCTCGACCGTATGCTTGGTGTCTTAATAGAATTAATCAACGTGAACTATGTTTCACCTCACCTTTTCTTAACAAAAGCTTTGGGTAGAAAAAGATGATTCGGATGTTTCCACTCATTCGAGTAATTGGGCGTTGCTGAACGCTTATGGTCCAATACTTGTCTCCCACATAAAAACAATTCAACTCACTCAAGTTCTTTTATCGCTCATATGCGATTGTAAAAAACTCTTTTCGGATAAAGAGGGTGTAATAGTCGTTTCAAATATGAACGAGGACTTAAGCTTTTCAAACAAACAAAACAAGTCCTAGTTCAAAGTATTTGAAATGTCTAAATGCACGATTTTTCTTATAAAATCAATACAACAAACTTAAAACCTTTTCGAGAGGAACTACATAGTTTTGACTTTCCCATTGCACGAGGGAATATGTAGGCACACGGTTCCGAAACCGTGCCAAACTCAAAATAATAAAAATCAAATTTATTTTCTTTTATAACTTAGAGATTAGCGAATATACACACACACGTAGAACTAAATGGGTCCCATCGAGTACGATGGATGTAAGGGGTGCTAACACCTTCCCCTTACATAACCGACTCCCGATTCCAATTTTTGGTCGTAGACCGTCTTATCCGTTTGTTTGGGGTTTTATCTATATTTTCCCTTTCCTTTTGGAATAAATAAAATTAGGTGGCGATTTCACTAGTTTTCGAGAATTAAAAGATTTTTGAAAATCGAGTTGCTTCAGATGCTAATACCTTCCCTTTTCATAACCAACTCCCTTACTCATAATCTAAATGAAGGTCTTTTCCTGTTCTTTTCACCTTCCCTTAATTGGATAAAAGAAAAGTCGGTGGCGACTCTTGCTATCCACAACATTTGCGATCAAACGCAAAACAATCCAAAGTTAGTTCTCCCACCGTGTTACAGATCTGAATCGACCTATATCTAGGGTTTCGAAGCTTGTAATCAGTTATGCCCTAACAATGGTGAAACATGATTCTTATGTCAAAACTGATGCACGATGGTTCTAAATAATCACAAACATTAGTATGACCATGAATACATGGATCGAAATCATTTATATTGCATAAATCGAAAGTTTGAGATTCAAGAAATATTACCAATCGGTGCAACTTCGTGAGGATGATTCTGGGCACGAATTTGCTTGCCTAAGAACCTGAATCAGTTACTGGAAAGCTTAGGAGGATGAATCTATCCTTAGAACTGAATGAAAACGGATGGAGGATTACTTTTGATCGTTCTCTAGAACTTTGAATTTTTTGAAAGTTTAGGGTTTGTGTAAGAGAGCAGCAATCTGTGTTCTTTGTATCCGGTCTTGTTGTGTATACATAGAGGAACAAAATTAGGTCAAGACTTGTGAGAATATATTGTTTTTAATGAAAAATACTTGATTTGTATTTTGCACCAAAAACTTCCTTTTTTTGTTCAATCACATGCTAATCAGTCCCACGCGTTTCTTGCCAGCTTTCATGATCTCTCTTGGACCTCAAGGAACTTAGAAACCAAGCCCACACGCCTATCCAACCTTCTTTGCATGTTATTTTATTTAAAATTGAATTTAAATGAAATAATTCAAAAATAAATGAAATAAATGGTAAAAGGGCGTTTAATTGGACTTATGAGTTATGGACCATGTTAGAAATAAGTTCAGATCATAAAAACCAAGGCCCATTTGGAAAATTTCCAAGTTTGATAAACATTTCCTTCATGCATTTCTTCAAAATTTTCCATTTTTGCCCAAGTCATAACTTGCTCAATTTTTATCATTTGAGAGTGTTCTTGGACTTTTTAGAAAGCTCAAGATGTCCTCTAAGAGCTTCTCTTGGTTTCATCTTCATTAAAGCTTCCATGATCATGTACACTTCTTTGGAAAAAGATGACTTTTTGTTGACGTTTAGAAGGACCTATATTGTCTTGACCCATAACTCTCAAATGAAGCATTTTTGGGAAAAGCTTGTGAGAATTGAATTCCATTTAAAATGAGCTCTGGTGGAAAATTTTGTGATGAAGTATGTGAAAGTTATGTTTGATCAAAGTTCTGTTGACTTTCCCTTGAGACACCCTAATTTAGAAACTTTTGACTTTTGATCATTCCTTGGATTTTCTTGATGAATCATGATCAATCCTTAATCAAATGATGAATATGACTTCATAATCTCGATGTTGACCAAAAATGATGAAGTTTGACTGTATGTTGACCATAGTTGAATTTTTGTCCAATACAATTGATTTTCAACCATCTGAGTAATTGACTGAGCAAACTTGAGCTATGAGGCTTGAAACTTGTCACGTTGATACTTTGAAACATATAAGGAGGCATGGTGCTCATTTTAGGCATTAGAATTCAACTTTGGCTTGAGAGAAACAAAACCCTAGTTGTGGGTTGACTGCTTAGGAGAGGGTTTGTCTGATTAACCCTTGAGGAATTCTTGAGTATGGAGAGGTGCATTGACTTCAAAAATAGGAGGAAAATTTTTGGGGTATAACAGAAGTGAAGCCCAAACCAAAATTATCAAATATGAAATGGAAATCGGGCAACTGACCCAAAACAGTACATCCTCCTTCTTCAACCACGACCCTTGCATCCTTCAGCGAGGCCATCTTCGGTGGAACCCTAGTAATCTTGGGAGTGACAAGAGCATCGATAGGCATTACTCAAGGAACTACTTCAAAAGCTTGACAAGGAGTCTCAATGAATTCTCCCTCCATTTCAACATACCAGAAGGAATGTAGGTGGCTCACCATATATTCTTCTTCTCCATAGACAGTGACAATCTTCCCTTTCACCGGGTACTTCAACTTATGATGTAAGGTAGATGTAACAATGCATGCCCCATGTATTCAGGGGCGTCCAAGCAAGCAGGAATAAGCCGGGAAAATATCCATCACAAATAAAGTAGAATCAAAAGTCTGGGATCCCACTTTGACTGGCAGATCGAGCTCTCTAAGCACCGTTCTTCTCGAACCATAAAAATCTCTCACAATTATGTCACTAGGTTTCATCACCACTTCTTTAACATCAAGTCTGTCTAGAGCACTTCTCGGCAGGACATTCAAGGCATAACCGATATCTACCAACACATGAGATAATGTAGTGCCCCGACATTTAATAGAGACATGCAGGGCCTTGTTATGTTTCCTTCCTGCAGGAGTCAAATCAACATCAGAAAAACCAAACCATTGTCTGCGGTCAGGTTTGCAATACAATTTTCAAATTGGTCAGCAGAAGTTTCTTGCGGCACGTGAGCATTCTTCAGGAACTTCACCAAGGCTTAAGCATGGGCCTCAGAGCATAACAATAGAGCTAGCATAAATATTTTATATGGGGTTTGCTCCAACTGCTCAACAACATTATAATCGCTTTTCTTGATAATTTCCAAAATTTCCTCCATCTCTTGCTTAGAGGCATATTCAACAACTTCTTTTGGTACGTCTGTCTGGGTAGGCTAAGTCACTTTTTCTTTGCCCCGAGCCTCAATGGTTGGATCAACAACAGAGATACGGACTGGTGCGACAGTATCCTTCGGAGGAGAGATCTCTAGAGAGAATTATCTTCCGGTTCTAGTCATTTTACTGGATCCAGTAATATTGTCGACATTAGGATTTATAACTTCAACATTATTGTCTTCCATGGCCAATGGCTCCTGCATGACGCCATGGTAGTAGACTTCGACTCCATAACTCCAAGGTACAACTTTGTCAGAAGAATATGGAATTGGTCTGGGTGAGGTGATAATCAAAGGTGCCACTCTGAGTGTAGGAGTAATCTTCATAGGTCCTGTAGAGGTGATCCTTATTGCATTCACATTTTCAAATTTCAAATCTCTGGAAACATTAGCTATAGTGTGGATTTCATCAGCATGTACTTCGGGATAGTCATCATCTCCCCATCCGGTTTGTTGGATGTATTCAATTGAAATTTTTTAACTTTCAGGGGCGGTATACTTTACCATGAAATCAAATTTTCCACTCGGTTGCCCCAAGGTATCCCAAATCTCCAGTATAATTTCTTCTTTGTCGCATTGTCCCTCCATGTCTTCGATCTTCAAACCTATAGAAACATCTTCACACAAACCTTATACAAACAGAGTTTTCATGAATAACACTTCTCGATTGTCCACCAGGCGCTGAATACCTCTTTTCAACCATACACAACCATTGGATTGAGATGCACAATAGCAACATTTATCAAAACAACATTAGAATAAACCGGCTAGTATCAGATTCTTCTTGACAATCATCAGGGGAGTGGTCAATTCACTCATGGCAAAAACATAGAAGTCCTCATCAATAGCATTGGCGCTCTTGCCATGATCAGACATTGGTGCGGTAATCACATTTGGAGTTTCCACGGGAGGGTCGAATTCAATTTCCTGAGCCTCAATCATGTCTTGAATCTTGTTCTTCAGAGCCCAACAGTTGTTCGTGTCATGTCCAGGGCTATTGGAATGGTATGCACACCTTGCATTGGGATTATATTTAGGAGAGAATATATTAACATGCTGGGGCGGATCCCTCAAAGTAATCAACTCTGCTTTTAACATATGTTGCAATGCTTGAGACAACGACATGTTAATCTTCGTGAACTGTCTTCTTGGCGCGTTTTGTCTATGCGTATTGTCCTGTTGAGGTTGCACTGACGCGGGATTGAAGATTAGAAATGCCCCCAAATATTGATGGCGATCACCTTTATCACGACCCTTCTGGCTATTGTTTATCAAGCTATTGTTCTCGTCGAAGTTGTGAAGTAGGAGTGAGTATTGTTCTTAGTGAAACTTTTAAGCAAACTAAGTATTTGTATCTTGGAAGTGTGTTCTTCCCTTTTGTATTTTTCAGACATTCCTTGGGATTGGGTTTGTTATTTATCATTGTGGTGATTGGAAGTGAGATGACAATTTCTCATATCTATGAGGTGCCTAGGTAGAAGTTGCACCTGATAGGGATTAAGCAAGAAGTTGTAAACAGGGGGGTTCAACTTCAAATTGATACTACTAATAATGGATTTTCTTCCTGGCTTGGTAGCCCCCAGATGTAGGTGATGTTGCACCGAACAGGGTAAACAATTACTGGAGCTATTTTACTTTCAACAATTTATCTTACCTGCAACCTTTCTTATTTTGTTAACTACCAGGTCTGGTCTGTGATGTCTTAACATTATATTTGACATCTATTGTATTTTGTTATGTTGTGACTGTGTTGTGAATGTTCTGATCGTGGTGACGTGGCATCTTATTCGACATCTTATACCCGAACGTGGATACGACATCATATACGACATATGGATTATGAGTACCAACATTTCAAAATTGATTAGTTAGATTGAATACAAATATATACTTTTATTTGTCGCTAACTAATCAATATATAATAGATTCATCATCATCATCTCTCTCTCTCTATATGAAAATTGCTTTAATAAACCATTACAATGGAACCCCCTCTTCTCTACCATTGATATTAATCCAACGACTTTCTACGATCTAATTCCAATCAACTAAACGGTTCTAACTGTCACTCCCTATGAAACACGCACACCTCTAAGCATTGACGTGTCGTGATGTCTGACACGCAGTGTCCGACACTTGCATGACACTTGTATGACACGTGTCGAAAAAGTCAGATAGGTGTCGGAAAAGTCAGACAAGTGTCGCTAAAAAATTAGCTTTTTTATATGCTTCGACACTTGTTGAATCGGTGTCTGACACAAGTATGACACTCATACAACACCTACCACACAATTCAAACAAATTTTTCATCAAAAAATTATTGTTCTTTTTATTTCATCAGACCTTATGCCTTTTTTGAATAAATCTCATGCACGTCTAAAATGGTTAAATATATTTTATAAGAATGATATCAATGAAGAATTAAAAATATTAATTTTAATTAGAATATTTTTAATTCTTTTAATGATAAAGGGATAAATAAAACTCAAATATTGTCATATACATAGCGGTGCGGTGTCCTATATTTTTATATTATCGGTGTCAGAGTGTCTGTGTTTGTATCGTGTCACAGTGTCCATATAAGAAGTCAGTACTTGATAGGTGACTCATATATGAATGTATATATTTTTCTCATTGACACTTGCATAGTTCAAATTAACAAAAACATAAAGTATTTTTACATTTTTACATTAATCATCTTCAACATCTTATCCATTCTATATTCCAACATAAAATAACTTTCATATTTAACCTATCTATAATCAAACAATTTTTAAGCTAATATAAGAGAGATTTATTTCAAGAGAATATTTCTTCTAGTATTGTAGGGAGTACCTTAATATAATCGTATAAATGCATTGTTCTGTTGATGATAACAGTGAATTGAAACTTGTGAAACAACAGTTAAAGCTGTTAGTCATGTGAGTCCCAATGGATTAAACAAAGAAAGCTGAAATTATGCAAAATGGCTGAATAACAGGAGACAAAGCAAATTCAATAGAACCTAGGGGACGAACACTGTGCTATGGGACATGTACGGATACTTGACTTTAAAATGTTACAGCTTTTTAAAAAAGTTTGTGGTGTGTTACTTTGTATAGGGTACCTAAAATTGATTTTTTGGTAGTTTGGTATCCATTGATTCAATGATTCATTTTTTGTTTTCATCTTTATTGCAAAAAATGGATTTTCTTAGAAAGAATAGGTGGAAAATGAAACATTGGAAATTGCTTGGATGCTTCGTTTTGTGAGAACAGTACGTATAGCTTTGAGTCAATTCATTAAAGTGGAAACAAAATATCATGTGAGGTTGGAAAAATTGAAAGCTATGAACTAGTGGCCAATATATATTGCATTCATTTTTCGACTATATATATTTATATTATTAATCACATAACAAAAAAATTTGTTTTAAAGAATTTAATACAGAGTATTAATAGAATCTAGGGGTGTTTGTCAAATGATTTTTTTTCTTCTTATAAATTGGTAATATTTGTACGCATAACTGAAGAGACTGATTATTTAAATAAAAAAATTAGAATAAATGATAAACTTTATTTGTTAAATTCATTTTTAAAAACTAAATTATTTAATTTAAAATAAAATCATTTACTCGATATATAAGAACATTAAATTAAATACATGAGTGTGAATTTGAAACCGTGATATTTCACATATTAATCTTTAAAAGATAAATTTCAACCGCTAGATTATTTAAAAAATATTTATTTAGAATTTAATTCTATTTTTATTTTTTAATTGTTAATTATAAAAAATCTATAATGATATTTAATACAATGGCAATTGGTTTGATATAAGATTTAGTAATTGTTTTTATTAGTACTATAAAAATACTATAAAATAATAGATATAAAATAATTGTAATAAATAAAATGTTAAAAATTAAAATTAAAAAATGAGATCTATTAATTCTAAATATTAAAGTTCATTATTTATGTTTTTATTTAGACCGGTTTATATTTGAAATCTTTATTAGATCTATTAATTCTAAATATTAAAGTTATCATTAACAAAGTTCTGATTCAACATTAATTATTACTAATAACAAATTTGATCCTAAGAACACAAAAATTTACTCTTAACCCTCTAACATTTAAAAAAAAAATTTATATTTGAAAAAAAAAACACATTTTATATTAATTCTAGTAAAATAGAGCTCAAACATTTTGAATTAGAAAAAGTATTTGGAAGGAAATACCTCATTTTAGTCGTATTCTCATCCCACGGATATTAATTATACATACTTCACATCAAATTATTTTAGAAGCAGTTTAATCGGTGTATGATTTTTCTTTCCGACAAGAAAAGCGATATTTTTATATGTTTTAGTCAAATTAAAGCAAAAGAGACAAAATCCAAACATCCAAACCTCATTCTTCTGCACCACTATTTTTAAATCAAGCTTAATTTTGATCCGCAAAGGATTTTCAAATGTCACTTCTTGCATGTACTTAAAATATACAATCAACTCAAAATAATTGGTGTTTGGTAGAGAGATAATTAAAATTTAACAAATAATTTATTTAAATTTAAATTCAGATTTTTTGGGAGATTTACTTTTAAATAAAATTTATTAAAGACTCAAATATTTGAACTATTAATAAATTAAATTTATATTTAAAACTTTACTAATGTCAATTCTTGATTTAACATATATCTGTTTTTTAATATAAACATAATTTCATTAAATTCGATGAGATAATTATTTAAAAAATATTTCATTTATATTTTCACATCCATATGATACGCGAGGTTAAAAAAAAGTTAATACGTAAATAATTTATTTAATTTTAGATAATTAAATGTGTTCTAGATTGTTTGCAAGGTTCACAAACAAAGGCTTAATCAAGCCAGTCACAAAAGGCGTACGAGACAAGTGAAGAACATGTCAGATCTTAGTCGAGTACAGAGACTAGGACTCTAACCTTCCAACCTTTTTCCCACCGCCTTATCAAATCAAGTAGAGATTTGCACAGTGCGCCAAGTTGATTTGGAGCAATTTTAACCGTTCACTCTATATAAGTTCTCACACGCCAATTTTAAGCATTTTTTCACTTTCGCTCTAAATTATTTTCGAATACTTCAATGACTTAAGCGTTGGAGTATTAACTTTGCTTATTCTTTTGACAAGTCAAGATATTTTATACGCATCTTTCAAAGGTCATCTTGAGCCTTCTTTTGAACTTCTAGGACTTAATTCAAAGACACCTCAAATTCTTTTATCTTCTTACATGAAAAATCTAATGCTTTAGTCGGATCACCGAAGACGACCTCAACATTAGATAACATTGTCCGAACAAATGATGAGGCGACGTCCTTCTTCTTTATTTCTTAAGCCAACAACTGCACCCTCTCAAACAACAAGCGAGTGTAACCAAAAGATTGTAGCCCACTCCCCATCTCATTTAATAGGTCAATATTCTTAACGAGCTCCTCCAAAAGTCAATCCCACTCAATAGCAAGAGTACAAACATTCTCCTCGAGAACCTTTTTCTCTTTCTAAAGACGGTTTGGAAAAAACATCTCTTCTTTTGACGATACCAAATTTTAGAGTCGATGAAGCTCTACGCATCTAATATGACTATTCAACCATTTTTCCTTGACGAACTAATTCAACCTTATTCGAAAAGTAAGAATAGATTCTCTATTTCCATCTGAGGGTCGAAACATACAAAAAATAATGGTGGTAAGGAGCCCATCACTATTGATAAGGCTCCCCTGGGACCTGATCTTCTTGAGCCCGACACAATTCTTTGAGGTATTTTGTTGGACGAAGCCCCCACAAGAAAAGTTGCTATGTAACACCTCATTCGAAGAACTTCCTCGAATCGCACCCAACGACGGTGGTAGGGTGCTTCTTGTCATAGTATGATAAGGAAGGCCACATGATTCTACTCAAGCTACGAGATGAGGTATAAAGGGGGCCAGGTAAACATATTTACCAAGAGATCTGACTCTGTCTGAAACTAGAAAAGCAAGAACCTCTTAATTTGAAGTTCTAACTATAGGTGTCATCTTCGTATGAAACATTGTTTTATGGACCTTCATATTACATGCAAGCGCGAAACAAATATATTATAAAAGCATTCACTTTAAAACAACAACAGAAAGCATAAAAACTTTTATGCAACTCACCTAAGATATATCACTTATCATCTCTAGTGGTAGCCTCCACCAACAAGTGCATCTCTATCTAGTGTCTCTTTTGTTCTTCAACATTATCCTTGAAGACACAACATCGTCGACTAAACCCAATCTTTTTTAGAAATTCAACAACTTATTTAAATAAGCCTCCTTTTAAGACATATTGTCTGGAAGGTAGGCATAAGTCCTAAACCCAACCAAGAAATGATTTTGACAAAGATTTTGGAAACATATCCAAACATTTCGGAGGCGCATCAACTTACCAGTCACATATACTCTTGTGAGAAACCTATGAGAGAAAGAGGGAGAGTAACTAGGTAATACCAGTCTTTGAAATTATCTATGCTATTAGAGTAAATGATAAGTACCAAATATGAGTAATATTCCACATTAAAATTTGGCAGTTTTAAGCTTCATTTTGCATTTTCGGTCATCAAATTCCCCAAGTTTTGCTTTGTGCTTAGCTTTAATTGCATTTAGTGGTGGTATCTGTAATATGTTTGTTTTTGTGCAAAAAAATGTTGCATCAAACCAAAAGAAAAAGGCACAAAACAAGAAAGAAGACACAAAGAAAAAAGTTAAAAGTCAGCTATTGCATCGGGCAATCCAGGGGTGAACACGGAGCGAGATCGTCGGGCGAGGTAGAGGCTAGCATGGGGCGAGACAAAATAGACACTTTATAGTAGCCTTTTGCATCATATTCGTCGTGTGTGGATTGAGCGTGTAATTCTTCGGGCGAGACTTCTGTCGTCGGGTGAACTTGGATATTTTCCAAGGGAGATTTGTGTGTTTTGTGTTGGCTGATGTATGTGAAAAGTGACATTTCTTCGGACAAGGCATTTGGTCGCTGGGCGAATTTGGATGAGCAAAAAAGTGTATAAATATATCTTTTTTCCTATTTTTGGGATTCTCCACCACCACCGTAGTTTATGTCCTAGAACCATTTTGGAGTGTGAGACACTTAGAAAATAACAAGAGATAGTGCTCTTAGAAGAATTGGAGCTAGGGTTTGCATCAATCGTTGGGAAATTGCGGTGGATGCTAGTTTTTCTTCATTATTCTCTTTATATTTAGTTATAATGGGTAACCAAATCCATTTATTGTTGTGATTGGGTGTAAGTTTACTGTAATAGTTTGTATTTTTATTAATCATGACGTTGTATACAATCTATTTATGAGTCTACATCGATGTTATATTTGATTTCATGTTATTCTTGAGATGTAAATAGATTTTGAGAAATAAGGTTCAAATCTTAATCTAAGATGAACATCTATTAGATTCTAAACTCTAGACGTAGATTTAGGCTAACATTCACAAAGAGTATCAATTCTTAATGCTCAGTATTGTTTTATAGGTTGAAAAATCGTCGATTAAACAATAAAGTTAAAACTATTTAATAGGCTGAAAGCATGGTCTAGACTGTCATTACCGATAAAGACGAATACGACATCCAATATTTCCCGATCCACCCACACAACCAAGCTTCCTCCTTTGTGTTCTAAGTTATATGAAGAGTGTGATGATCCATTGCATAATTACTGCCAACATATAGAAAATAACTACCCTAAGTATAAGAACATGATTAAGATTCTAACCATCATATTAATTCACTATTTATGAGTCATAACCAAAAGCACGACAATATACTTTAATGTTAGTCCGGTCTTACGTTCTTGCTTTAAGTCATCTATAACTGTCGGATTCATTAGAGGTAAAAAAGAAAAAGAGAAACCCCTAGAAACCTCTATAAGATAGAGGCTATATCATCCACCATTCCATCCTCAAGCCAAACTTCTTCCTTCAAATATTTTATAAATATCTTCTCAAGAAACCCTAGCAAAGAGGAAACAAATAGCAAAGAGAAAGGAATTTTGGTCGTTACCTCAAAAAGTGATCTTGGTAGGTTGCACAATAAGAGTTGGCGTAGAGAAATCGCAAAGACGTCAGAGTAATGATCGAGGGGATTGTTTGCAAGACTGGAAGAAATTGCATGAAAAATAGATGAGGAATTCTCAGGTCTCAAGAGTGGCAAAAAAGGAAGAAAAAAAAAGATGCATCATTGGACTTCTTATATATCCCTTGGTACAAGTGTTACACAATCACCGCTAGACAACATCAAAAAGTACAAGCATGTCACATAAACTCATGATCTCGCCTTGACCTACTCAAATACTCAAGTACTCTAAAAATAGGACCAACATCACTATTTGACCTATAATCCTAGGTCAAGGTTACCTCCAGAAGCGTCACAAAAATGATTTGAGCATTCAATGTGCATGTTCCCAATGCAACAAACTTCCCCTCGAAACCTTTCCGCTTCCTTTAATTGAAGGTCGACTTAAAAGCCCAACAAAATCGTCAAGGGTAGTCTAAGCCACACAACTCTTGCTTCAACAAGGGATTTAGGGGAAATTGTTCAGTGGCGTTCTCAAGGCCACAAACTAAGGTTCAACATAGAAGGCACTGACGACAAGTGAAGAAATTGTAGGACCTCATTCAAGCATGAAGTATGCAACCCCAACTTCCAACTTTTCTCCCACCGTATGATCTAATCAAAAAGCGATCCACATTGTGCACTGAGTTGGTTTGGAGAGTTTTAATTGCTCATCCTAAATAAATTCTGCATGCTCCAATTTTAAATATCTATTTAACGTTCACTACAAACAATTTTTAACTATTTAACTAACTTAAATATTTGAGTGCTAACTATACAAATTCACTTGACTCGATCGTATAGGAAGAACTCACCACCACACCATCTCATTTCTTAATCTAGTTTCCCTGCCGAACAACATCTATTTATGTTAAAAGAAAAATATAATTTATTTAAATAGTTGAATGGACTACAAAATATAATTTATAGTTGAATATAATTTTAAATATAAAACAAATAAAATAATCATAGGATATTTCATCTGTACAGATCTGAAAATAGAAACCATTTTATAGGTGATATATATTTACAAGTCAGTTGAAGAAAAGTTAGAAAAAAAAACCTCTTCTTTTATAAAATAAAAACTCATTTGTGTGATAGAGAGAAATGAGGGACCAAGATGTAGTTTTCCAAAGCAACAAAGGGAGGTGTAAAACCAAAAGAGTCCTAAAAAAAACTTTGTAATTAGTCCTTACAAACCCCACATGACTCTGTTTTTCTTTTCTCTATCAACCACTTGGTACTATTCACCCTAACCCAATTTCATCATCATAAATACCCACCACATTCCCCATTCTTTCCTTCACAACACATCACAAACACAACCTTCTCTTCATCTCCCACAATGGCTCTAACAAAATCAACCAAACTTCCTCAAACTCAACTCATCAAACAAATCCTTAAAAGATGTTCAAGCCTAACCAAAAAACAACAACAACAACAACAATCCTACTATGATCATGTTCCTAAAGGTCACTTTGTTGTCTATGTTGGTGAAAACCGAAGCAGGTACATTGTTCCAATCTCCTTCCTAACAAGACCAGAGTTTCAAAACCTCTTACATCAAGCTGAAGAAGAGTTCGGATTTGATCATGACATGGGTCTCACTATCCCTTGCGACCAAGATGTTTTTGAGTCTCTTACTTCCATGCTTAGATAGAAAGTTTCCATTTTTTTAAAGGAGAGATGAGAAAAAACACCTAAAGATGAAGCTGCTTCATTGCTTCTCTATGAGTTTATAATTATCTCCTTTTTTCTTTAGTTACTAAATATATATTAATATTAATATTAGAGTATGTATGTATGTATGGTTATGAATGAATGAGGTTGGTATTTTAGAGAGAGTCCAACCTTGAGAAAAATTCCCCAAGAATTAATGAATCTTTGTGGGTTGATTTAGATTGTAAATCTAGTTTGGTAGAAATTAAGCACCATTTTTTCTTCTCATTTGATTTGAGGGGTTAAAGTTAATCTATGCAATTGACATTTTTACTTTATTTGTTTAATTGACTGCACAAAGTATTCTTTACCTTTTTATTTACATTGCGATGATATTACGGAATGTTTGGTTTCGAATACCTTAACAAAACTAGTAACTTTGTCCATTTAAAAGGTGTATAAGTTTACTAAAAAAATGTGTAAAAAGATAAGAACGATACCGGATCTATGTACAAATTCTACTCTATTATTAAACTAATAAGGTAAGATGTGTTTAATTTCACTGAGCATCACCATTAATATTTTCTCCTTCTATCTTTCCTCTTTATCTTTTTTAATTTTATTTTCTTTCTTGATTATTTTATATTTCACAAAGACAATTTTTTTTTATGGTGTTTGAACTTTTAAATTTGGTCTGATAGTCACATTTATTTACCTTAACATATTTATTTTAAATAGAATTTTAAAAATGAAAAAAAAAAATTAGATTAATAATAGATATTTTAGTGTAAAAAATATTTAGGTAAAAAAATAGATTTTTTTTGTATATCATTTTGGGATTATAGACTTGTGGATATAAATACCATTTTTCGCATATAAAATATTTAGATCAATAATAATTTTTTCCCCGTATATCATTTTTGAATAAAAAACATTTAGATATCATTTTTTTGTATATAAAAATATTTAGAAAAATAATAAATTTTTTTCTAAATGCAAACATTATTTTTGTTTACGTATCGTATACAAAAATATCTGGAACTATAGTACATTTTCGAATATAAAAATAATTATATCTATAATTGATTGTTTTATACCATATTTGGATATAAATATTATTTTTTTTATATAAAAATATTTAGATAATATATTTTTTCTCGTATACAAATATTATTTTTTAGATATTATTTATAAGAATATATGGATTAATAGTAAATTTTCGTATATAATTTTTTTAGTTTAATATTAGATTCTTTCCCTTGTATCAATTTTGAATAAAAAATATTTGGATCATAAATACCGGTTTTAGTATATACAAATATTTAGGTCAATGATAGATTTTTTCCCGGATACAAATATGACTTTTGTTTACGTATTGTATACAAAAATATCTTGATCAATATTAAATTTTCGTGTATAAAAATATTCAGATCGATAATAGATTTTTTCCCAGATCATAAATATAATTTTTCGTACATAAAAATATTTAGATCAATAATAGATTTTTTCCCGTGTACAACATTTTATTTAGATATCGTTTACAAAAATATCTAAATAGTAAATTTTTGTATATAAAAATATTTAAATCAATAATAGATTTTTTTCCGTATACTATTTTTTAATAAAAAATATTTGAATTATAAATATCATTTTTCATAGATAAAAATATTGAGATCAATAATTGAGTTTTTTCCGTATGAAAATATTATTTCTGTTTAAGTGTCATTTACAAAAATATTTGAATTTATAGTAAATTTTCATATTTAAAAATATTTAGATTAATAATAAATTTATTTTCCATATTCCATTTTTGGATAAAAAATATTTAAATCATAAATACTATTTTGTATATACTATTTTGTATATAGCATTTATCTCAAAGATATCTAAAAATTTGTATCAATAGAAAAATCAAGGTCATCAGGTGATGAACTGAGACAAAGTGAAATGAAATAACACACTGGGAAACACTTATAGAGAAGGAAAACATGTATCCAGAATAAACCAATTAAACATATAGCTTAGATATCACATAATCAACAAATTCCCGTGTACTGCTGATTTTTTATATACTTACAATAACGTTAGTTTAGGCGGTAAATTCTTCGACAACGTCCATTTGGCAGATGGCCACTTATCACCCTTGATTACAGGACAAGCACTTGAAAATTATCACATACAAATAGGTTTGTAAGTTAATGTTTTTCACAAGTGCGAGCTTGTTGACACAAGCAACTAATTGCCCGTGCTAACCCAATGGATCTAAAGTTGCATTAGGCTTCATGCTCCAAAAAATTGTAGCATCGCCCATCTTTGGCTTAACTGAAAGTCCTTCTTTTTCACAATCAGAAATCTCAGTTCCATTAAGGCATTGAGCTAACATCTCCCTTAGCATTTGGCAACACTGTCTTGCCCCCTTCTTCAACATATGAACTATATCATCCAAAATACAAAAAGTGCACACAATATCAACTTCATATCAAAGAAGACAATTGAAGTCAACAATCATTTAATGCAAAATGAAGTCACTTACAGGTACATTAGCATTGTTTCCATACGGTTACCCCATTCATAATAAGATTTGTGTTATTGTTAGCCTTGTAACGCAAAAGTTTCAAACATTGACCAAGAAATAAGTTCTAATTTTTTAATAACAATACCAGCGTTCAAAAAATGAATCTGATATTTGTCCTTACATGCCTTTATACATGCATTCATACATACAATATTTAAAGAACATCAACAATAACACTCGAAAAGTGACAAACAACATCACATGAAAAAATACTTCTATTTTGTTTTTTCAAAATACCACTTTCAAACTAACCACACAATACAAAAGTATATTATATTATATTTATTGTAGTGTAATATTAACAAACTATATGTTTTGCCTCTAACCAAATCTGACAATTGGTTCATATTTGGTTAGATAAGATTCAATTTATCCTCTAAATTATGATTTGTCACAAATATAAGAAGTGTTAAAATTGAATTTTTCACAACGATTAATTTTCTTACGTTATAAATGACACTTATAATAGAGCAAAGGTGATAAATTTTTACTAGTAAGTATTATGAGTTATAAATGGAACATTTTTGAGAGAGCGAGTTTAAATTGTAAAAATGAAAATGTAAGTATTTTAAATTTAACCAAAATGTATAGAAGATTGAGATGATGGATAAGTTATAAAATGTTATTTTCTTGTGTCTCGAAAATAAAATTATAAAGATAATTGTTAGGGAGGAGACTGTGCAAAAGTTTAAATTTTTGTATATGATAAAGTATTTTACTCATAATTTATAGCTGAATCAATAATTCAAATTATTTTTTGATGTAACAAAAGCGAGATTGAAAATTAAATAGGCTATAATTATTCAAAGAAACAAAGATAACATTAAGTATTTTGGTCATGATGATTGTAAAACTAGGCTAAGATGATTCTAAGAAACTAGCCGGAGAACACTGCTTTCACACGGGTGGATTTATTTTAATAGATAAAATATTTTTTTAGATATCCATATGAAAAATTTATATTTATTAAAAAAGTACAATGAAAAATAATGAAATCAAAATATTATAATAAATAATATGATTGCACAAAATATAATGGCAATTTGACAATGGTGTATTTAGATACATGTGTTAATTTAAATTGAACTACATAATGGAAAAATAAACAATTATTCTATAAATTTAAACTTGTGACATGGAGGGAAAAAACTGACATTTAAAAATAATAATAATAATTTGATTGACCCGTTAGATAAAATGACAGTTGTTTGAATGACTATGTAGTATTATTCTATTTGATAAAATAAATATTTAATTTTATTGAAGTTAAAAATATATTAATTAATATTTTTAGTGGTAATAAACGAATAGAAATGTAAAATATGTCTTAAATACAAAAAAAAAAAAATACATTTGTCAGAGGATGAACAATGGTGCATCATTTAATATACATAATCTTAAATGAATGTTGTTCATATGATAATTATATTATTCAATTTAAAAAGAAAGCATGAGTTTTTATAGGATTCATCTAATATTACAAATATTTACAAATATGACTAATAACTATAAATATTTAAAAATATTTTCTTGATAAGATAAAAAAGATAAAATAGTGATAATGGCCCGTGAAAATAGTAAATTTAAGGGACTCTAATTTTCTCATTCATTAAATATTTGTTTAAATATAAGTCAAGATAATTTTTGTCAAATTATTTACATGGTTTATTCTATTTGTTTCTAACATTTATTTTATATTTATTTTAATTTAAAGTGGTAATGATTTCTTTGTGAAAGTGATAATAATTCTTTAATTGTTTAATATTTAAAATTATTTATATCTCTTATATTATTGTAATTGTAGTGGAAAAAATAGGGTCACAACACATTAAAAAAATCAATCGAGAAAGATATAATTAAATAAATCATTTATTTAATTTAATAATAATAGTTATTTAATTATAAATATGTAATTAAATAATAGAGGAAGGAGTATAAAAAATAACATATATGTTACTCATTCCAAGAGACTAAGGATATGTTTGCATTGATGGTATGTGATGGAATGAAATGGAATGGAATGGAGTGATAACTATGAGGTTTTATTGTTTGGATTTTCAAATAATAGATAGAATAAAATGGAACATGATGGAATGCATTTCATCTCATTCCATTAAATTTTCTATTTTTTGTTCCACCTAATTTGAGGTGTATGTGATGGAATGAAAGATTCTAAATAAATTAACCAAACAATATAGTGGAGTCTATATCCTACTCTGCTTTGCTCCACTTTGTTCTGTCATGTTCTGCTCCTCTCCGATACGTCATGTTCCATCAATCCAAACATAGCCTAAGGAAAGAATTAGAGTTTTTTTTTTTTTTTTTAATTTTGAAAAGGAAAGAGAGAAAAAAGATTGCAAATAGAATGAAGTTGACACTTGACAAAAAAATGATTTTCATTGATCAATAAAAAAATATAAAATTATTTTATTAATTATTATTTTATCCAATATATAGTATAATTTATTTTTTAGACAAGGACATTTTAGTCAATCTAATAATAAATGCTATATAGTTGACTAAGATAAAATGAAGTATTTTGGTGATGATGATCGTTGAAACCAGAATACAAATCTATAGCTGAGGTACGAATTTGATGTAACCCAAGACATGGTTTAAGAAGTAGCTTGACATGAGTCATCTACCCTACCACATGAAAGGGTGATTGTTAACTTAAGTTTTGAAGTTAATAATGAGCCTGAGAAAGAGGTTGAAGATTGTGTATTTAGGAAATGTTTGAGTTAATCGAGTGAAATGAGATGAAATTAAATAATATAAGTTTATGTTCAGTTGTTTGAATTAATTAAAAAGGAATGAAAATTGAACATAATATAATATTTTTCATCTTACTTTATTATTTATTTTACTTTCAAATTTAGACCGATTGATAAAATTACTCTATTATATAATAAAATATCCAAATAATAAAACTACATCTTTATTTGATTCCGCTTGGATCTGTCCTGTCTCTCTATTCCACTCTATTTATTTAAAGAAATTTCTTCACCTAATTAGTAGATTTTTTCTCCATCTCTGGTGAAAAACTAAAAATATCCTCAAGTTTTGCAAGTTCATTTACGAATTCCTAAAATAAGGTGAATTCGTAAATGCACTTACGAAATAATCCAAGATTTTCAAAAAATAAGGTGAATTCGTAAACGCACTTACGAATTCACCTTATTTATTAAAAAAAAGGTGAATTCGCAAGTGCATTTACGAATTCACCTTATTTTAGGAATTCGTAAGTGAACTTACGAAGTCTGCGTGTTGTTTTAGAAAACACACAGAATAACCCCCAATACTATTCATTTCAAAATACCCCAAATTCAACCTCTCTACTCCAAATCCTTGCAATTACTACCACTTCAAAGTCACTCAATTCAAGTTCAACTCATCATTTCAACTCATTTCAACTTATTCCAACTCCTCCAAAATCAACTACAAGCTCCATTTTGTGTAATTTTTCTTCACTTATTTCTATTCAAATTCTGAATTTTTATTAGATTATTAGTTTAGGTTATAGAAACTGAATAGTATATGAAGTAATAGTAGGTAAATGTAGTAGGAAAAATAGGATTTTGGGAGTTTTGGGACTGAGTTTCTGGTTTTGAAAAATTCTGGATGAAGGGGGTTTCATAAGTTAACTTGCAAAGTGAACCAGGAGAGACTTCACAAGTGAACTTGCGAATTTACCCAAGACGGGTGAATTCGCAAGTTAACTTTCGAATTGTTGCCTGATTTGTTTTAAATTAGTAAGCTAACAATTGTAATGGTTTATTTCAGGAAAATGGCAGAGAATGACAACCAGATGACACATTTGAGACATGGCAGACAAATCCAGACAGCGTTGGCTCGTCGAGAGCGAGGGCTAAGGGCAAGGGCACAACTTGATATAGCATCACCTTCCGCACCGTCACAGAGGAGTCGTCTCCATAAGGCGTCTTCCTCTGGTGCAAATGAGGAGGAGGTACCGGTGGAGGAGGCCCAGGATGCCCAGGACGCCGAAAATGCTGAGGTCCCCAATGACGATGTTGAAGAACTTGCAGAGGCGTGTGATGATGGCTATCCAAGGGGGCCATATGACATATCCATCCTGATTTATTATTAGAACCATACTACTCGTTATGTCTAGGGTGGAGAGGTATTATAATTTTTATCGTTACATTTCATATTATTTATTTTCGTTTACTATCCGTTCTTTTTTATTTATTTTCGTATACTGCTCGTTCATATTATTTATTTATTTTTGTTTAATTTCGTATAGTGCCCGTTCTTTTTTATTCATTTTCGTTTGATTCTTATGTTTCACGAAATGAAGGCCTTGAAATATGTCAACCACTCTTGCAAAATCTTTGATCTATATGTTCCAAAGACTCAGTGGTTCCACAGTACTATCATCGCATATGGTCTTGTCAGATTATTCAGTACTGATTACGGTACCATTAGCACCAGCATGTAGGGTGCTTTTGCTGAGAGATAGCATAAGGAGACGTTATCTTTTCACTTTCCAGTTGGGGAGTTGACGATCACACTCGACGATGTTGCCTGCTTGCTCCAACTACCTATCAGAGGTAGATTACTCAACCATGCGAAGATAACCAGAGTTGAGGCGGCTGAGTTGATGGTTGAGTATATGGGAGCTGATCCATACAGGGCTACTAAGGACTACGACTCCACAAATGGAGCGCAAGTGAGGTTCTCCTACCTGAAGGATTTATATGGTGAGCACCTCCGTCATGCATCTCTTGCAAAAAGAACTGCATAGGAAGTTGGGGAGCCTGTGGAGGCAGATATTTTTGTTCAGTTTCACCATGGCTGTGTCATCTGGTGTTTTCTGATGTATCAGGTAGGCATGTCCGTCTTTGTGAACACGAGTGTCCACTACACCAATGTGGCCTACCTGAGATATTTTATGGACCCTGTCTACAGTTCGTGACTGGTACTCGGGTGTCGCTATTATGACCTACATCTACCATTAGCTGAATGAAGCTTGTAGATGGAGGGCGAGGGCGCTCACTGGCTCGTGCACACTCCTCACGGTACGTTTTTATATTCTAACGATAAATTTTAATTAATTTTAATTTATTTATACTTACACATTATATATTTGTTGATGCATAGCTGGATTATATTATACTTTCACCGCATCCATGGTTACACGGTAGATCCCGACTATCAGGACTTCATGCCGAAGGCTGCCAGGTTTATTCTCAACAGGAGCAACCATAATGTGCTTCCTTACCAGGTGTTCCTTGATCGCACCAACCATGACGACATCAATTGGACCCCGTTTCAAGACTACAAGAAGTTGTTGTATTCGATACCATCTGGTTATACTCTGGGTGACTAGCATGTGGGGCTAACATGATGGTCAGGTATCTTTCCGAGTAGTGTATGCGCCAGTTTGGCTTTGTGCAGATGATACCCTGATCTCCTTTCCAGGCAGCTCCTGAAACCATGACATGGAGGGATCTAGATTACGTCTTACAGGATTGGAAGAATCATCTCGTGCCATATGAGTATCGCTTGATTCGGGCATACAGTAAGTGGCACTATGTGGAGGGGTAAGCGACATGGTTCTTTAGAGTGTCGTACCCTTACATGACACCGGAGGGTGAAGGACGTCCGCCAAGGCCAGCACATGAGAAGGTCTTGTAGAACGAGCAGATCGAGGATGATCACGTCATTGATCTACTGCCCATTTGTCAGCGTATCAGTCTGATTGGACAATAGGCGTTGGATGACAGCATTGTGCATGAGGCGGACCTAATGCGGTTGCCGTGGTGGAGAGGATGGTTGCTGAGGTAGAGCATGCAATGCATTATCGCAGGTGGAGTAGGGCGCAGTAGATCAGGATTAGGCATACACATTAGCAAAAGTCCCTCGATTCAAAATCATCACAAATATCATAGTCTCTCGATGACCCTCGATGTTGCCTACGAATATATGATCTCGTCCCTCGCTTGTTACATACGAATAAGTGATGATCGTCCCTTCAAATTGCTAAGGTATCCTTACATGTTGCCTTCAATGACCATACAATGATCCTACGCTTGTCCCTTCACATTCAACGGATAGAGTTACCTACCAACTAATGGTATGGATAGCGTTATCCTAAAGGCAGAAGAAAAATAACAAGAACGACCTTTTTGAGTAGGTAATAAATACTTTTAATTTCTTGCTCCAATCCAATCAAAAATACTTTTCACACCTCACAATTATTTTCAAAAATACTTTTTCAAACAAACACTTTGTATACATTCCAACGAGAATCATTACAAAGCCTTACATTTTCAAAGAAACATTTCCAAACACTTCGTATACATTCTTAAGGACTGATACAAGAATCATTACGAAGCTTAAGCAAAATACTTTCAAAACACACACACACACAGAAAGCAAGTTTTCAAAAAGTGAGCTAAGAAATTAAGAGCCCGTAGATAACTACAGATGGAAATGGTGCTAACACCTTCCCTTTTCATAATTACCCACATACTCAGAATCGATAAAAGGTCTTTAATGTTCTTTTCACCTTTCCTTTATTGGATAAAAGAAAAGTCGGTGGCGACTCTTGCTATCCGCAACATTTGCGATAAAATGCAAAACAAACAGGTCAGCTCTCCCACCGTGTTACCGTCTCGCTAAGAACAATGCTCGTTATATCTCATTTTCTCGACATAATGGCTTGTTACGGGCATCAGCGCCTGGTCTGACCAAGTCAACACGGATAGGTATATTCGCGGATCCGCATATCCAGACCCAAATATAGAAACCAATGAGAATTCTCCTATGATCATTATATAAACCCTCATATCTTTGAGGTCAAGGTATCACATTCTTACTCTCAAAACCCTAATATTCATTATTCTCACTTTAAACATTTGCTTACTTTATCATCAGAGTGCCTTGCAGGTACACCACACCTCCTCAACATAAATCTTGCTCGAAGGATCTTCATCGGTTCCGGCCATCTCTAGTTCCGATCAACCGACCAGATCATAAAGGTTTAAAATTATAACAAAATAATTTTTTGTTTTTTGCAAAGGTTTAATTAAAATATAAACTGTATTTGATAATTAACAAAAAAAAACTTTTAATTTACATATTAAATAGTCTTACCGTTATAATTAAAACACTTTTAAAGTGAATTGATAAATTTATTTATCTTTCTAAAAAATATTAATTCCATAACATAATGTATTGAATAAAATTTATTTAATTACGTATACTTAATATAATAGATTTATTTTGGAACAGAGAAATAAAAATAGGGTCGTATACCTAATAATTACATATTTATTATAAAATGAAAAAATAAAAAATGAAAATAATAATTAGCAATAATTATCAATAAAAATGAAGATTTGTATCACAAATATTACAATTATTTGTTTGCTTCATGCTTCTTGGGGCAAACAATAGGTCTGTTTTTGTGTCTACACAATTCGTAAATACACATTGGAATTAACCTTAAATATTAAAAAAAAACAATACAGAGTTTAATTCGCCAATAGGTGAATTTGCAAGTGCACTTGCGAAATAAATCAAATAATTCACGTTTGTGGTGAATTCGTAAGTGCACTTACGAATTTTAGGGATATTTTGAATTTTCCATTAGAGGTCTAGAAGAAGTTCACTAGATAGAAAAAGAAATTCTCTAACTAATGGATATTTCAAGTATTTTTAGGAATGGAGAGTTCAAGCTTCATATAGGCTATCTAATTATACCTCAATCGAACTCCTCTGACCTTCCTCAATTAGGAAATATATAAAATCACTTACTATTTTTTAAATAATATATATTTATTATTGTAAGTCAACTTATTTAACTACATCACTATACAATTAATATACAATTAATACAATTAATAAAGGTCCATAAATTTGAACTCAATTATTAAAATTTATATTATTACGTCAAACACCATCGTAAGCGTTCAAATTCTAAATTTACAATTGTATATGAATTTCTAATAATTATGATTATAATTAATTTTTATCCTATTAAGTGAAGCCAGTTACATGAATTAATTTTCGTCATTATGTTTTATCATGGATCATGCTTCTATATCCAAATTATTTATTTCGATATAGTTGTCTTCATAACTTCTCTTATAGTCTTTTTAGGTCTTTATCTTCCTCTATTTGTTTGTCTTCTCTTTATATGCTATATCATCCTTACTACATAATCTACCAATCTTCTATCTACATGCACAAATCACATAAGTATATTTTCATCCTCTTTTCCACGATAGACGCTATCTCGACTCTCTCTCTCTCTCTATCTCTCTCTCTCTCTCTCTAATATTTTCATTTCTAAATGTCAAGTCTTAACACACATTCATTGCAACATCCTCATCTCTGTTACACTTAATTTATTCCCGTGTGATTCTTAACCGCCCAACATTCTCTCCCGTACAAAATCGCATGTCTTACCAATGTCCGATAACATTTCCCTTCAACTTTGAACAATACATTTGCATCACATAAACGCATGTTGTCATTCTCCATTTCAACCACCCATCTTGAATTCTATGATTTACATCTCCTTTTATTTATCTATCATTTTATATTATAGACTCGAGATATTTAAACTGTATAATTTGAGGGATAATATGATCATCAACTTCAACCTCTAGGTTTGAAACAGTTCTTATTTTGTTGAACTTACATTTTATATACTTTATCTTACTTCTGTTTAGGCGAAAACCATGTGTTTCTAAAGTTCATCTCCAAATTTCTAACCTCTTATTTAAATCCTCCTTCAACTCTCCAAGAAAAACTATATCATCTGCAAAATATTAGAATTTTAGGTTACAAATGTAATAGTATATGCCTTTGAGCCATTATTTAATTAGTCAACATTATAGTTGTCTAATTAATATTAAATATGTGACTAAAAACGTAAATGTCATGAAAGATAAGATTATGTATAAATATCATAAATTAATATCTAATTAATTTACGTTTACACTTTTATTCTCTAATTAAATTCTGATATGAATTTAAAAGATGTGAGTCAATGACATATTTGACTCATAGAAATTAATTTAAAATTTTATTCTTTCTATATATCAATAGAAATTATAAGGTTAGCAACAAATCCAAAAAAAAACATGCATCTCAATATATTATAAAAACAAATACACAACTAACAAAGTATTTTAATAAACAATTTACTTTTTTATTAAAATTAAAACACCTAATGATTTTCTGAAAGTTACATCCACACGAGATGGAGAAATTAGGAGAGTTGCATTAACTTGATCATTTAAAGAGGATGCTGCTGTTTTTTTGTGTCTTCACCATAAAAGAGAAGGTACAGAAGTTAAGGACGGAAACCATACGATAAATTAACATGTTTAAGAAGGATCGGAAGGGTCACATTAAGTAGTGGACCACTAACAGGTCGGTCACCTTCATTGTTTGCATCGAACAATATATCATATCTATGTGTATGTGAACGATCTTCTTTCTAGATTTATATTCTGCGGTTAGTGGCATCTCCACTATGTGTATCAATCCTCACCAGAATATATGTTTCTTCATATTTTCACTAATAAATGTTTCTTTACCACCACGATGATTGTGGTTTAATTAATTCATACATTTTGCATGGCCAGCGATAATCTATCTCCACAACAGTTAGTACCAAAAAAGAACTTGTTCGTAGTAATTGCACGTTGGTGCATAAGAATCAAAGATGATAGAAATAATGGAAGAATAATAAGAAAATGACGGTTATAAAAATATGAAAGAAATAAGGATTGTGGTTATAAATGACATATACCACTAGTCTATTTATACAAAGAGAAAATTGGCACATAAGCCCTAATAGAGTAAACTTAGTGACCAAAATAAAAAGGTACAAACATAGAAAATACTAAATTACCCATTCAATACTATCCTTTAATTTATATTTCTAAACAAAACTAACTACACTAATTTCATCCCTTAAGAGGAGAAATTGGTTCGACTTGATTGCCTTTGTCAGAACATCTACCAACTGTTTCTGGGTGCTACAGTGCATAACTTCTAATGTTCCATTCTGGACTTGGCTTCTCAAGAAATGATACTTAGTCTCAATATGCTTGCTGTAACGCCCTGTTTTAATTAATATTATATTATATTAATATTTTCGAATGACTGATCGATATTTATTTTGCGACGAGAATGTTTATGATTAATCGATATATCTATTAATATATTTGGCGACGTTTCGTTCGGTCCGGTTTTTATTCCGTTCGGTTCGGTAAAATATTATTCGGATCCGATATTTAATTCCCAGGAATTATTTTAATTAATTGGATTAATAATATGATTAAATATTATTAGTGTGTTATTTATAAAAATAAGTTAGGGGTGTGGGGAGCAATTGAAGAGATTGGGTTTTTCACCCTTGGCTTACTAGTAAGAATACCATAAAAACACTTTCCTTGTTTTTCTTTCCAACATAACACACCAAAGCAAAACTTGAACATAGAGAGAAAAGGAGAGGGTTTTGAGAAGAAGAAGAAGAAGAAGAAGAGGAGCAAGAGAAGAGCAAGGTTGGGTTGTAGGATCATCAAGAATCATCCAAGCTAGAGGTAAGGGGTTTGATTTCTCCATCTCATATAGTTAGGTTTGATAGTTATATTTAGGATTTGGGGAAAAATTGATAGTTGATTTATAGGGTTTTGGTTGGTTGATTGTTGAAATAGTTTAGAAAAGTTGGATTAGGAGTATAATTTATGGTTGTGTTTCATTGCTAGTAGTAGAAATGAAAGCTATAAAATGAGAAATAGAAAAACTGTAAACTGTTGGAAAAATGAAAAACCAGAAAAACCAGAAAACGCAGGGAAGAAGAAGTGAATGGAATGGTACATGGGGGAGGCGCCCACCTCCATGTGTGGGGCGACCGTCCCCCTCCTTGAGGAACCCGCCTCCAATTCATAAGGGAGCATGGGACGTGCGTCCCTGTGAGGATGGGGGAAGAAACGGAAATGCAGTTTTTGCTGTTTTCTGTATTTAAGGTTTTGTTTTTTATATACGCATAATTCTCTTTTCTTCCAATTTCCTAATTCAATATACCACTAGTTGGTATTAATAAAATATAATTAGGACATAAGTTAGCCGATAAAATTTGGAACCCGATTATATTTCGATTTTCCGATTTCGGTAAATTCGACGACGGAGCAAGTTGCTCTGAATTCAACAAAAATTGACGTGCTAGCTAAGTTCGACGTGTAGAACGTAGTGGTGACGTTAGTTTTTCGAAATTACGAGTTTTTACGAGATGACCCGAAATAGGCCAATTTACGGTTAAATTGAATCGGATTGCGGTTTAGTCGATTTAAGACACGTATGGACAACCGATTTCGATGTTGACGATTATGATTAATGCCGATTATTAGGAATAGCTTTCGCGACGATTATAGGTGTTTGACTATTTTTCCGTATTTGGAATTTAGTGAATGAATTGATAATGATGTGGTATGATTAAACATGATGTTTGCGACGATGTGTTTATTAATGAATACTTGATGATATGCGATGCGATGATATATGTCATTGTACATGATGATGTGATGATTATATTGATGTTGTTAATAAATGCTTCCGATTTGTGAATGCATGACTTTTGATGATGATGAATTATATGTGACGTTTTGCATAATGCAAATATGATGCGATGATATATTTATCTTGAATTGGATAAATTATGGCGATGTGGGCTTGATGCCAATTTTGATGAGCGATGATGATGTTTTTGTGTTGTGTTGTTTTATTGTCGAGTCACATACATTACATTGGCGACGATGGGCTTTTATGCCAAACGACGAGGCTTTTATGCCAAGCGACGAGGCTTTTATGCCAAGTGTTCCTAATTATGGACAAAGCGACAGGTACCACATGCATAACATAGTCGTGTCTCATGGAGTCGGTTATGTTTATGTTTGAGTTGTTTGGCGTTGGCTTTTAATTGATGGATGATGGTGAATTGCGATGATATATGATGCTTTGTTTGGTGATGATCTTTATGATGAACATGAAATGAATATAACTTGATAGTTTCATGATAACTAGGCGATGAATATAAATGATGAGTTTTGTGATGATGTAATTTTGATGAAATGCTTAATGCAAATATGATGTGATGATGTTTGCGACGATGGGCTTTTATGCCAAAAAGCGACGATGGGCTTTAGCCAATTTGTGATGATTTTATTTATGTTGCTTATGTATTAGCATTGTTTGATGTTGTTGTTTATGATTGTCGTGTTGATTAGTGAAGTATTAACTTGTGACGCTTTCGTGGTGAGGAACGTTTATGTGTTGTTGTGACGGTTTATGTCAATAAGGTTATGGAGATAAAGTGTAGATTATACACATTAGAATGACGATTAAAGTAAGTGAGTTTTGGATATGTGTTGGAATTACACTTATTAATCTATACCCTTTACAATTCTGAAACTATATATATATATATATATATATATATATATATATATATATATATATTATCATGCCTTTAATTATATGTTTTGGAGTATCTCACCCTTTACTTGTTTCGCCGTTACCTTTATATTAGTAACGTGCAGGTTGTGAAGACGGAGTTTATAGCGGCTGTTAGTCGAGTCGGTGTCGCTCTGATACGTAGCACTCGAGGAGAATATTTATGTTGTCTTGTTGTTGTTATTCCTTTTGTGAATAGGAATCATACTTTATGAAAACATGATTTGATGAGGAAGTTTAATAAAGAAGATTTTTTGATTTTTAAGAATCAATTTATGATTTCCGACGATGCTATGTATCCGAGATTTATACTTTAAAGCAAACTGTTTTAAGTAATTTGGTTTTGAAGGTGTGACGCCTCAGTATTGAATTTATGAAATTTTAAATTACTCTGATTTTTGCATATAAAACCTTGGGTAATATTGGGGTGTTACATTAGTGGTATCAGAGCCTGGTTGGTCTGTCGGCCAGGATATTAATGTGTTTAACCCTACTGTATGCGACATGTGTGTGAAACACTGTCGTTACTTGCTTGTTTCTAACTGTTTGTCTTCAGAGATGAGTGTGAAACAAGTGGGGGAGAATTTTTACTTCTTAGTGGCGCTTGTAGCTTAAGATGGAGCCTCAAGTAGTGTTACGCTTTGGTAACTTGAAGTGTAAGTTGAAGACGTTGTTGTAGTTTAGAAAAGATGGTTTATGTCACCATCATGATTGTCGACTATCTATTGACAAATTGAGGAACTGATCACCCTTAATCTCTTGTTGATAGTAGTCGGGATTTGTGTTGGTTGGGATGGACTTGTCTTACCAGCTTAATATTGTATGAAACAGATGAGTTAGCACAAGGTGGTGTATGGTTACTTGAGTTGTGGGCGAATTTGGATTTTGGTGAGAAACAAGATTTTGGCAAGCGAACTTCTTGGTGTGATTCTTTCGAAGTATGTTGGGAAGATGTGATTGAATTATCGTCGTAGTGCGAGGTGAAGTTTTGATGGATTTAGCTTTTGGAATTAGTTGTGATTCGAGGTATCCTTAAGGGATGTTTGTTTTTGAGTTAGAGTTGAAAAGTCGACTTGAGGACTGGTTTGAGCAGAGTTTGTTTATTCGAGCGGGTCACCGTGGACTGCTACCGTTGTGTTGTCCGAGAAGAACGAAGTTCGCTTAAGTTGATGTGTCGTTTTCAGACAAAGGAACGAAGTGGATATTGAGGGCAAGTGTCTACTTCCGAGGATTGATATTTGGATGAATCAGCCATTTGGAGTTTATGTGTTTAGTGAGATCGATGTGAAGTCTGGTTGTCTACGGGTTAGTGTGAGAGCCGAAGATGTTTAGACAATGCTTTTCAAGATAGTTTATGGTCCTGACGAGTATTTGCTGATTTCATTAGTGTGACTAATGCGTCAGGTATGATTTTGGAATGTTCGAACAGTTCTCTCGTGAGTAGCTGTAAGAGTTATTTCGTGTTGATAGATATTATTTGGTTCACATCAAGTTAAGGAAATTGTGGCAAGCATCCGAGCTTTGCGTTATCAGTAGTGAAGTTAGACCAGTGCACGTCGAGTATCCTAAAGATAGAGTTTTGAACTGTTGGACGTGATTGCCTTAAGTAAGTGACTTAGACGGTGATATTATGGACAGTTCCGCGAAGATTTATTTTATATCTTATAGGAGACCTCAAGAGGTATTTCAGAGCTTAGAAGTTCCTTTGTTGTGGATGGTTAACTTTGTGAGTTTGATGGAAGATCTTTTTATAAGTTGATATTGATCGTGGGTACTTTGACTTGAGATGGTTGAGTCGCTACTTGGACTTCGCAATGGGGAGCGAATTTGTTTGAACTAGTGCAAAGTTTAGAGAATGCTTTGATTTGGTCTTGTTTAGTACTGAAGAACCTTGTGCGGTGGATTGTGATATTTCAGTTTGGACTTAAGATGTACATCAACATAGAGTTGGAAAAGTGTATTACTACCTTGGAACAATTTGATTTTCATAAGGAAAAATTTGTCGGACACGTGAGTTAGAGTTTGATGCGGTTGTGCTCATTTGAAATCTTAAAGGTGCATATGTTAACGACGAGAAGATTGGAATTATTAAAGACAATTCACGTTTGAGTACGATCTATAAAGAGACTTCGTTTGTTGTTGAGTTTAGTAAGTTGATATCGCAGATAAACCAAGAATATCTGATTTGGGATTTAATATGTTGAAGAATGTCGCATGTTTGTGTTGAGGCACTTGTTGAGATTATGTCCAGAAAGTTATCAAGAAATTGTTCACTACTGCCATATGGATTTCGTTGGATACTAATAGCCATGGTGGATTATTAGATTGCGACTAAGACAAGTCTTGACGGTAAAGAATTTTGAGATGGTTTGGTAGCCACGGGTAATTTAAGATGATTGATGTTTTGTAAATGAAAGCGTTCTATTTGTAACTGAAGTCGGTCGTGACGGTGTTCGTGTTGGATTCCATAAATTTTGTGTCATGGTTCTAAGTCCAACCTGTTTTGTAATTACAGGAGTATGAGACGATGTTGATTGGTTGAGTTCTTCAGGGAGTGTTTTGGTTTGAATTATCACTTTGGAAGATTGAAAGTTATGAAAGGTGTTTCGAATAAGAAGCCTGTGTATTAATTGTTGCGACGGTACGAGGATAATGATTACTTAATATAAATTTTGGGAATTAAATTGTTATAAGGGAAGACTTCGTTGAAGTCAAGTGTATACGTCGAAGTTTCACAAGTGAATATTTGGACAATATTTGAAAAGCTCAAACTATGTCGTGTATTTTAGAGGATCAATGGACGTTGATCAATCAAGAATGAAAGAGTGATTTACGAGTTGATGAGACTGATGTTACGAGGTATCCTAAGGGGTGTACGCTTTGAACGTCCTTTCTGTGTAATTATGAAGTTAAGGACTAACCAAGTTGTTTTACGATTGGCATCTTCTGCATAAAAGTGACGCAACATGGTTTAGATATCGAGCATTGAATTGTTAGCGGGTATGCGAGATGGTTGGATTTGGACTAGTGAGTTATAGTCGCAAGTCGTCTGTATAAGCCCTAGGATGAGTGGTGTATCGCAATTCGGTTATGTTTGGGTAACTTGTTATTGTTCAAGGGTGATACGTTGGTAATCTACAAGGACGATGTAACCTTGTGATTTTCTGGAATGAAAGCGATAACTGCAAGTGTAATTCTTGAGTTCATGCTTATGCGTGAATGAAGGTATCTTTTTCGTGTTTGCGTAGCATGCGTGGTACTATCCTACTCTGATTTGTTTCAATTTTGGTTTGTATAACCATTTTGTTGTCTTCGTTTTAGCGATGGCATCGAGGTTTTGTTGTAGGACTTTATGTTCCTATCTTTGGTGACTTGTTTCCGAGGTGTCGGTTCGAGTGTGCGACTAATTCTATGGTTGAGGCGTTAGGATAGTATCGATCTTGTTTGTTTGGTTCTCGAGTGAACCGGTGTGTCTGCGACTTGTTTAGTTGTTGGGTGTTAGTTGGTTGTCGAGTGCATTGTATGGGCTTTGCACCTTAGCATGGTTGTTCTTGACTGGACGTTGTGGTTAGGGAGATACCCTTATTTTTGGTGTCTTTTGTGTGTTGTTTAATTGACGCGAGGATTGAGTGGACGAATGCGTAGGCATGTCCCGATTGTTCGTTTTGGTCGAAATTTCGGGGACGAAAAGTTTATAAGTGGGGGAGAGTTGTAACGCCCTGTTTTAAGTAATATTATATTATATTAATATTTTCGAATGACTTATCGATATTTATTTTGCAACGAGAATGTTTATGATTAATCGATATATCTATTAATATATTTGGCGACGTTTCGTTCGGTCCGGTTTTTATTCCGTTCGGTTCGGTAAAATATTATTCGGATCCGATATTTAATTCCCAGGAATTATTTTAATTAATTGGATTAATAATATGATTAAATATTATTAGTGTGTTATTTATAAAAATAAGTTAGGGGTGTGGGGAGCAATTGAAGAGATTGGGTTTTTCACCCTTGGCTTACTAGTAAGAATACCATAAAAACACTTTCCTTGTTTTTCTTTCCAACATAGCACACCAAAGCAAAACTTGAACATAAAGAGAAAAAGATAGGGTTTTGGGAACAAGAAGAAGAAGAGGAGCAAGAGAAGAGCAAGGTTGGGTTGTAGGATCATCAAGAATCATCCAAGCTAGAGGTAAGGGGTTTGATTTCTCCATCTCATATAGTTAGGTTTGATAGTTATATTTAGGATTTGGGGAAAAATTGATAGTTGATTTATAGGGTTTTGGTTGGTTGATTGTTGAAATAGTTTAGAAAAGTTGGATTAGGAGTATAATTTATGGTTGTGTTTCATTGCTAGTAGTAGAAATGAAAGCTATAAAATGAGAAATAGAAAAACTGTAAACTGTTGGAAAAATGAAAAACCAGAAAAACCAGAAAACGCAGGTGAAGCAACTCGATTTTCAAAAAAATCAAATCATTTAAAAATGAATTTTCAAAACAATGAAATCGCCACCTAATTTTATTCGTTCTAGAAAGAACGGGGAAATATAGATAAAACCCACAAAAATCGGATAAGACGGTCTACAAGACCAAAAAGGATGGATTCGGGAGTCGGTTACGCAAGGGGAAGGTATTAGCACCCCTTACGTCCATCGTACTCGATGGGACCCATTTAGTTCGTGCATGTTTGTGTGTGTAACCGCTAATTTCTAAGTTATGAATAAGAAATAAGAAAACGGGATTTGTTTGTTATTATTTTGAGTTTGACACGGTTTCGAAACCGCGTGCCTACGTATTCCCTCGTGCAATGGGAAAGTCAAAACTCCGTAGTTCTGGTTGAAAATGTCTTGGATTGTTTGTATTGATTTTAGAAGAAAATGTTTTGATTTTGATAATCGTATGAGCGAAAAAGGATTTGAATGGGTTGGATTGATTTTAATTGTAGATGACAAATACCAAAACGTTGGGATGTCCTCTAACGATTCGATACTCGAGATTGGTGATTGAAGTCAACCGATCATCTCTCATCCAAAATCTTTATTATGAAAGGAGTGAGGTGAAACAAAGTTCACTTTTATTAAGTGTTATGGAATAAAATATTTAAGTCATTGGGTTACCCTCTAATGGCCCAAATACTTTACATTTTAATTAAATCGTCGGGCGAACCTCTAACAATTTAATTAAATACCATACCACTATGTTTTTTTTGTTTTTGAGAAGAATTGATTTTTGAAAACAAATTCAATTAATTAATTTAATATGAAAGTGTTTTAAATATTTAAGTGTATGGAATAAAGTATTTAAGTCATTGGGTTACCCTCTAATGGCCCAAATACTTTACATTTTAATTAAATCGTCGGGCGAACCTCTAACAATTTAATTAAATACCATACCACTATGTTTTTTTTGGTTTTGTAGAAAAATTGATTTTTGAAAACAAATTCAATTAATTAATTTAATTTGAAAGTGTTTTAGGGGTTTGATTATGGATAGAATAATTCAATTAGGAAAACAAGCGAGCCCATACAAAGTGGCTTTATGTATGCTCCTAAAAGTGGGACTAGCGTGACACTAGTATTCTAAACGACCGATTGGAACAATCGATCGAATAGTTGTCGCTGTAGAAAAGCCCAGGACCAAACTATGAATGTGTGCAGGTGTGCATTGTGTATGTTTACCTGCTTCTTGATGAGGAGCCCAAGAGGAGGCTATGTGTTCTAATATGATAAACGCATAATTAAATGGTAATTAGAACACACAAGGAATGAAGGTACATGTTCATGAACGGGAATATATACAACCAAATCGAATTAATTTAAATAACTTCTATGTGGTGCAAGGATTGAGCTCCAAGTAGTCTTCAAGGTCGGATAAGGCTTGATGCATCGGATGACTACCAAATGAAGGCTCCTACATCACTCAAGATACAAACAAAAAAACTATACGAAGAATAGATGTATTTGCGTTCAAATTCGTTCGAAGGTTGAATTAAATTCCAAATTCGAAATCATAACACAAAAATAATAATTACAATGTAATTGAATTTATAAAATGAACCAAATAAAATATATGAATAAAAGTAGTATAATTGTATTTACAATATTAAATATAAAATAGAAATACTATATAATTGTATTTACAATACTAAAAATATATAACTAAATATTATATTGAAGTAGTAGAATAATTATAATAAAAAATATAAATGGAGAAAGATATATATATTCTATGATGGAATGATGTTTGAACTACTCTTGAATGCCTTCACAAGTAACAAACAAGTTAGTAGCATAGTGGGATATAATCGAAAATGAAATGGAATTTCAACAAGTTGGAAAATGGTTAGTAAGCAACGAAATAGAGTCGAATGAAATTAGCATGGATGTAACATAAACAATTCAACAATCAAGTATGTTATTCAAAGATTTCAATTCACAAATGAAAGTAAAACTCAAGAACTCAAACCATGATTCAATTTAAACTTCAAACATGAAAGATCGGGTTCGCGTAACAAGTTATAATCAATCAAAATAGAATTCGGACAGCCATGTACCTAGACATTAGACGTGCAAAATATCCATTTGGAAACGATAAACTCAAAGGTAACGTTAGACGAAGCTTATCATTCATGAACCGTTAGTTAAAACATAACCGGAAGCTCACTTTTAAAATCGGGCAGCCACCACACTAGCCTATTACCGTACCATAAAGCCCAACTCAAACATGCTCAATGACTCAAGAAAACAATCCTTCGAACAAAATCGAAACAAGAGAAATAAGTTCACTGTTGCTACCATCACAATCACATAACAAATAAAAGAATGGCAAAAAGAAACCTTGTGCTATCATAAGCAACCTCTTCCTTCAGTTAAGGATATCGAACTCAGAATACCAAAACGCGGAATATTTAACAATGTTTGTCAACTTCAATCATAGCATAAATAACCATCAAACTTCAATAGGATTTCACACTTAAAATCTAGAACTTTTGACAATTATAACAAGAGGTAGACACTCAGAACAGAAATGTTAACATGCTGATCTAGATTTATTCAAAACAAACCAGACAGTAATAGTAACACGATAATGGCTCCAATCCGTTGCAAACGAAACAAATGCGAGTTAATCAATCAAAATCATCACACCAAATCAGTTCATCATAGATTTTCCATTATGAATCACAGTTAAGAACAAGAGAAATCAAGATTTACCGAACCGTTGCAGAATGTTATGCTGCTGCTGACTTTGAACGGTGAAGACGAGTTGGAACTACGGCTTGTTTTGAGCAGATCGAAGAATGGCTTGCTGTATTGTCAACATGAACAGCTACAGAAAACTCAGTTGGTTGGAAAAACTAGCACCCTCATCACCATCCCGTTCAGATTCGTCGCCTTTAAACCATACCCTGCAGTCTCAACGCTTGCATAGCTGAAGCCATCTTCGGGAGTATTATGAATGGTAGATACAACAGGCTCCTCAACAGAATTCGTTGAATAACCACAAGGTTCAAACGCGGAATCGGCAGAGAGTCGTTGTCGTAAAGAAACAGAGTTGAAGGTGATGATGAGTAACGAAAACAGGGAGTATGTTATGGGTGAGACGGAAGGCAGTGTTGAACGAAGGGGAAACGGAGGGTGAGCACGATTCAGTGAAGGGTGCTGGGTGTTGAATGAAGAGGAATGGTGGGTAGAGAATGGGTGTTTCGGTGGTTATGTGAGGTTTGAGAGATGGAGATGGCGGATAGAGAATGGGTGGTGAGGGAGTCTACGGTTTGGACATTGAAGAGGGGTGACACGGAAGTGTTGTGAAGTGAAAAGGAGGTTGTTTGGCTCAGAGAGAGAGAGATATCGAGGGGTATGGGTGTGGTTTGAGAGGAGTACGTGAGGGAGAGATGAAGGATGGCAAGGCAATGGGTTTTGAGAAGAAGATGAATGAAACGGTGAGACGGGTTTACGGTGAAGATGATGGAAAGATGAAGAAGGTGTTTTTAATGGAGGAAAGGTGTTTGAAGGTTGAAGTTGTTGTGATGCGATAAACAATGGATCCGCCTCCTTTACATTTTCCGTTGGTTTTCAATTTGGCCCCCACAAAGAATATGGCACATATATATAGCAAATAAATTAGGTTAAGTAATTTTTAAAATGGCAAAATACCCTTTAACAAAATGGGCCTCAAAAGCCCAAAAGATAAAAAATATTCTACTCAAACATATTTTGTTTTAATTTTTAGAGATAAAAATTAGACACCTAAAATTGTCAAAAACGGTAAAATTGGACAATAATTATCCGAAAAAAATTAAATGAGCATATTAAAATAAATCGGGTTTAAACATTAAAGAAAAATTATCAAAATAATTAAAATTGAAATAAAACGATAATGAAGAATACCTGATTTTAAAACACTTACGGTTAAAAACAAAACTTCGAAATGTATCGAAAATTAGAGAGATCATTTTCATGATCTACGACACGATTCATAAAGCGTTGAGTTAGGCGAAAGTTTGAAATATTTTTCCACTAATTTTCGTGCAGTGTCGAATCGCTTTTAGCAGTCTGTTTGTAAAATCGAAATATTGATATCACCGACATATAATCAACTTAAAATGATGCAAGAAACAGGTAGAGAAATGAAAATGAATGTAGTGAAATATCGGGTGTTTTATAACTATAAAACGATGCAAATATCGATTTAAACTAACTTTTGGTCAATTTAAATACGACGAAATGATGCATATGCAATGAATGACTGTTTAATGTCAATGATCTAATGGACATGTATGCGCATTTAACGCGAAGCCTAAGCCGATAAATCGAGATAGGAGGGCAAATTTTGGGTGCAATAGTTGCCCTATTTAATCGTCTTAAACCGAAAGTGAAATTGGTGATAGCCTTTTGAACTTTCAAGGTAGAAGGAGATTAAATACTCAAAGAACCCTAAAATTTGCGCTCCGAAGAACAAGTAGAAATATTTTGCTTTTTTTGTATTTTCAATTTTTTTTATTTTATATATTTACAGTGGGATCGGGAACAAAAATTCTGGTATGTCAGGTAAAGATATTAGACATACACCGAAAAGAGACCGACCGAAGACGACTCTAACAAAGGTTTCGAAATATACATGCCCGATAAGGATATTGGACACATAAAGATCGAATATACATGTTCGGTAAGGATATTGAACACATATAGATAGCATATGTCAGGTAAGGATATTAGACATACACTAGAAAGAGACCGACCGAAGACGACTCTAACAAAAGGTTTCGAAATATACATGCCCGGTAAGGATATTGAACACATATAGGGAGCATATGTCAGGTAAGGATATTAGACATACACAAGAGAGAGACCGACCGAGGACGACTCTAACAAAGGTTTCGAAAGTATACATGCCCGATAAGGATATTGGACACATAAAGATCGAATATACATGTTCGGTAAGGATATTGAACACGTATAGGGAGCATATGTCAGGTAAGGATATTAGACATACACCAGAAAGAGACCGACCGAAGACGACTCTAACAAAGGTTTCGAAAATATACATGCCCGGTAAGGATATTGGACACATAGAGATCGAATATACATGTTCGGTAAGGATATTGAACACATATAGATAGCATATGTCAGGTAAGGATATTAGACATACACCAGAAAGAGATCGACCGAAGACGACTCTAACAAAGGTTTCGAAATATACATGCCCGGTAAGGATATTGGACACATAAAGATCGAATATACATGTTCGGTAAGGATATTGAACACATATGGGAGCATATGTCGTAAGGATATTAGACATACACGGAAAGAGACCCAAGACGACTCTATCAAAGGTTTCGAAATATACATGCCCGGTAAGGATATTGGACACATAAAGATCGAATATACATGTTCGGTAAGGATATTGAACACATATAGGGAAAGAGACCGACCGAAGACGACTCTAACAAAGGTTTCGAAAATATACATGCCCGGTAAGGATATTGGACACATAAAGATCGAATATACATGTTCGGTAAGGATATTGAACACATATAAGGAGCATATGTCAAGTAAGGATATTAGACATACACAGGGAAGAGACCGACCGAAGACGACTCTAACAAAGGTTTCAAATATACATGCCGTAAGGATATTGGACACATAAAGATCGAATATACATGTTCGGTAAGGATATTGAACACATATAAGGAGCATATGTCGTAAGGATATTAGACATACAGGAAGAGACCGATCAAGACGACTCTAACAAAGGTTTCAAATATACATGCCGGTAAGGATATTGGACACATAAAGATCGAATATACATGTTCGGTAAGGATATTGAACACATATAAGGAGCATATGTCAGGTAAGGATATTAGACATACGCAGGGAAGAGACCGACCGAAGACGACTCTAACAAAGGTTTCGAAATATACATGCCCGGTAAGGATATTGGACACATAAAGATCGAATATACATGTTCGGTAAGGATATTGAACACATATAAGGAGCATATGTCAGGTAAGGATATTAGACATACACAGGGAAGAGACCGACCGAAGACGACTCTAACAAAGGTTTTGAAATATACATGCCCGGTAAGGATATTGGACACATAAAGATCGAATATACATGTTCGGTAAGGATATTGAACACATATAAGGAGCATATGTCAGGTAAGGATATTAGACATACGCAGGGAAGAGACCGACCGAAGACGACTCTAACAAAGGTTTCGAAATATACATGCCCGGTAAGGATATTGGACACATAAAGATCGAATATACATGTTCGGTAAGGATATTGAACACATATAAGGAGCATATGTCGTAAGGATATTAGACATACAGGAAGAGACCGATCAAGACGACTCTAACAAAGGTTTCGAAATATACATGCCCGGTAAGGATATTGGACACATAAAGATCGAATATACATGTTCGGTAAGGATATTGAACACATATAAGGAGCATATGTCAGGTAAGGATATTAGACATACGCCACAATATGACCGACTGGAGCAGACTCACTGGGGAAAAGATATATGGAATGGTAAAAATCGTCGATCAAAGACGAATTCACGGGGAAAGAGGCCAAACAAAGGGGACTCTAGCAAGGATCGCCCAACTATGTTGGACTTTGAAAGTTTGCAAATGTGCAAGAAATACAATATCCCACAGGCCAAAGGCGGGGTGTAATTCTTCAAGAGTGGCAATTATATGAATTACCACACACCAAGTATGGATACTCAAACAATTGAGAAGCAAGAAAGGTTAGACAACAACTCTTACTCGCACTCTAATGACAGAGGCAAACACGGGTAAGATAACCAAAATAAGAATTTTGCGAAAAGCAAGACGCTTGGTAAATATATTGAATTTGAATGATGTAGGAGAATGACACGGGGTCAAAAATGCAGATAACAACAACAAGAAGAATTTCTTGAGGGAACTCTGACTGGGAATACCACATGGGGATTTTTATGGATAAACTTTCTCTTCGGAGACGCAAAAGGTACTCGAGAAACATTTTAATCTGGCTTATGCTTAGATGCATGTTTGAGATTATTATTTTTTTAGCGTAATGCTCCATATATCAATAGAAATGCTACGCATTTTTGAGGATGCTATGCAATGCAATGATGCATGTTTTAATGATTCATCCAGAACTAAAGGCAATTGTGAGCTGCCGAGGGAACATCAACCCTTCATGAATTGAATATAATCATCCGGTCTTTATCAAAGCGATGATAGTCTGGACCCTGATATGGGGGATTGCAGAATAGAAGTATCAACTCTCAATGATCAACATCACTGGGGAAGTAACTCTTGGAGATTAACATTCATCTGGGATGACAATCATGTTGCGTAGAGTTCCTGATTACGAGCTCTAGCATAAGAGGGGTCGACAACATCTTCTGGCCCAAGTGAGCCTTTGAAAATGATCTTGCTGGTGTAAGCCGCTCTTTGCGTTCCTCTGCGTCGAGGAAAGAGTGAACATCCAAGGGCACACATATGCCATAGATAACTCTGGTTGGAGAGAAAGAAATTTTGTCGGTGACCAAAGATCAGGTGTATCATGCCCTTCATTTTAAAATCTTCGGATAACAAAATCTTGATCTCTGACGAGCTGAGGATAACGATCCTGACTTGAATTGGAGATATTGATCCTGAACTTCTAATGGAGAAATCCAACACAGACTTTGATCTCTGATGAGCTGAGGATGATGATCCTGATTTCCTGACATGCCATTCAAACTCAATAGTTGTTTAGCTTGCGCCTTGACTTGACTTGATTAATTATGAGGCGGGAATGCCCTTGCATAATTCTTTGCCCGTCAGAGACTTTGAAGAAAATAGTCTTGAGAAGGCTTCGAGATCGTATCATCAAGATAACCTTCCCCAATGTTATAAACTTGGAAACACTTCCCCTGGCTAACCAAAGGTAATGAGGGTTTCAACCTTGTTCAGATGAGTGCCCCTGATTGCTCATCTCTTTGAGAGATTCTCCGAATCTCGACATAAATGCCCCAGATTGACTGAACTTTGAAGACATCACCTACTCAGGGTGGTTTACATCTTGAAATTAGGCTACTTCACAACCTTACTCCTCAACTCGAGCTGCTTTGTGCTCAATCAAATACTTGAAGCAATATGTCCTTCAAGACAATCAAATTATCCATCTGATGCTCATTATGCAAGCTTACTTGATGTTTAAGCACTTATCTATATGCAAAGAATGTTTTATTCTATGAATGATAATTCTAATGCAAAGTTCATGTTTGTCTTGAAGTTTAAAAATCTTTTATTGAAAATATATCGAAACATTGATTTTTTGTAAAAGATTGAGTGATACCAACTCAAATGTTTAGCAAACCTCCTAGGAGTCAGGTTACCGTATTCTTGTAGCAATTTTGCTTTCGAATTAACCCCTACTTCAATTAGGACTTTTAAGGGTTGTAACGTGGTCTGGTTCACGGGTTTTTTGGAAAAAAAGATTTTTAGGCTCAAAATATTTGGTGCCCTCCCATTCTCCGTGATGTTCTCCATTCCTAAGTTCAGATAACTTGATGCGAGCATTCATCTCTTGTGAGAAATTTGTAATGCGGTTGAGGAACCACTGAGGTCTCTCGGACACGACAGTCACTCACCTTTTGCTTTTGGTGTCTGATCACATGACCTTGTTCTTTTGTTGAGGATTTTATTTGCTGATCCTTTCTTCTTTTTTTCTTTTGCCATTTTTGCCTAAGCGACTTATTTTGAAGTTTCAACTTAGCGGGCTTTTTGTCATTATTTTTTTCACTTTTCTTTTGAACAAGTCGTGTGATCTTCCATCTTTGTTTGATTGGAGGTGATTGTGACTGCTTGAATCCCTAGCGGATGAGAGATAACAATTATGTTATCATCATCTGTGAATTTCTTGTGTGAGAGATAACCATTACGGTTTCAACCTCTTCTGATGCACACTGTTGATAGACGAAGATTGACCATTGCGGCTTTGACCTTCCTCAACCTTTTGAAAGGTAACCAATGTTGTATCCTTGGATGCACACTCTTGATGAGTTTTTGAATGCTTGATCGGGTTAACTGAACACTACCCTGCCCCAGGTTTAAAAAAATGAGGTTTTTTTTTCATATGAATAGAAAAGAAACTCCTACCTCGAGGCTCAAAAGGGGTTAACGAGGGTTTCACTCCCTTATATCTCCGGTGTTTGGGAATTCGAAACAAGGCCTGTACATCGTTAGCAGGGTTTTTACTCGAAAGCATAAAGTTTTAGATTCTTGGTAAATTGATCGTCATCCTCCCTCCAGAGGTGTTGCTTTATTAATAAGAGTTGAATATCAAAAGCATAGTAAAAAAATAAGAGTGAATACGAATGGATCAATTCAAGACAAACATATTCAATGCATTATGATTAATATTCCAGAGTGAACAAACTTAGTATATGAAATAGTACTGAACAAACAAAAATATTACAAATGAGCATGCAAGATGAAACTAGGAATCTCCATGTTGAGGAGACTAGTCTCCGTATGGATTTCTTGCTTCAGAAGATGTGCTTTGTAGTCTCGGCGTTCTCTGAGTCAAAAGAGAGTTCAATTAATGCGTAGGCCCTCAGGAGTGAATGTGATTGCTTTGGAATCAATGAGTTTCTGAACCGTGCCTTTGAAAAGATTGCATCCTTCAATTGTATGGCCAGGTGCCCCAGAATGGAACTCACAATATGCATCAGGATCATATCCCAAAGGATACGGAAAAGGAGGCGTCCCGAGCTCCTTTAACTCCACCAAAGAATGTTGGAGTAAATAAGTTAGCAACTCACTATGAGGCATAGGGATTGGATCATGCACTTTTCTTGGCCTTATCAGACTCTTCCCACCTCGCTGTTGATGATTTTGTCGATAAGTTTGTTGTCGAGGAGCGTTCTGCTGTTGGGGATCATACTGAACAGGTGTTTGACAGACAGTTGCAGCACAAATTTGTGGAGCACACTTATTAGAAGTAGCTTTTGTCACCTGATTAGGAATTTGAAATTGAGGGTAAACAGGAGATTCTTCCTCATCCTCGAAAATTGTACTTGCCTCTTGATCGATTTGCTCTAGAAATTCAGAAGCAATAGTGACATCCTGAATGTTACCCATCTTGAGACCACGCTCAATTCGTTCTCCTACAACAACTAGGTGTGAAAACGTAGAAGTACATCCAGCAATCAGATAGGGACCCTGCAAGGTATTGGAGAACATCTCAATGAGTTCTCGTTCCAAAAGAGGAGGTTGAACTCTAGCAGCTAATTCTCTCCATCTCTGCGCATACTCTTTGAAAGATTCTTCAGTCTTCTGAGTTAAACCTTGGAGTTGAATTCTGGTGGGAGCCATGTCCCTATTATAGTCATATTGATTGACAAAAGCTTCAGCTAAATCTTTCCAACTTTGGATGTGAGTTTGTTCAAGCTGAGTGTACCACTCGAGAGATGCTCCACTGAGACTATCTTGAAAAAAGTGCATGAGGAGCTTGTCATTTTCCGCATAGGGAGCCATCTTATTGCAATAGGCTTTAATATGAGTAATCGGACAAGAGGTACCCTTATACTTCTCGAAAGTGGGGACTTTGAACTTTGCAGGAATTTTGATACCAGACACCAAGCACAAACTAGGAGCGTCTAAACCAAGGGAATCACGACCCTCAATAGCTTTCATCCTTTTCTCAAGGAGGTGAAGCTTTTTTCTCAGATTCAGTCTCTTCAATCGGAAACCTGAAGGTGTCAAACGAAGACTCGAAGATGTCCTCACAGTGAGGAGTTCCATTGACATGCATTTGAATGGTGTTTCTAACATTTTGATCTGAAAGGACCTCCATGTGGTTAAGACCAACACCTGGTGGATTAACATGATCAATAGCAACAACTTCAGACCTTTGAACAACTTGCTTCAACTCTTCTTGTCCAAAGGAGGTTCGGATAATCTCCATGAATTGATCCATCTGGGTATCAATATGAGTATTCATCGCAGCTACACTTGCCTGAAGTTGATCCATGATGACGGCGATGTCAAGAAATCAGTCTTGCAGTCTTGAGATTCTGAACAAGAAGCCAGGTTGAAATGAGTCCTTCTGGTTGAAATGAATGAAATGCATGATGATGCATGAATGATATGAGAAATAAACTTTTTTGATGATTGATGCAAATGGTATGCAATGCATGTTGCAAATTAAATAAAGCTGGTTCATAGGATCGGCCGGTCATGGTTTCGACGTCTACCCAACAATTTCACGGGTAAGGCTAATCTTATGTTTTTTTGGCTAAATGTTTCTTGGGGTCTTAGATCCCCTTTTACAAACACTATCATCGCGCGAGAGGCCTACGTGGCGATAGTATTTGTAAAAGTATACCCCAAGAAACGGCTCTTAACGGGATGCTCGAATTCCAAAGTTTGAGCGTTTGGTCTCGGTTAGGACAACATGAACAAACTTAGAGTTATAGGTCATTTGTCCAAAGATCGATGTCCTGCGCTAACGCGGGCCAACAACCTCCTTAAAACAACCAACTCTAAGCCGAGTCTTCGCTGGCCAACAAGACAATGGAGTCAAGTGGACCTAGGCTACGCAACCCTCTATTCCTAAAAGGTGACCTAGAAGCAGGGGCTTATCTATGTAACAATGCCCATGAATTCCCATCACAATAATATATCAACAAAATAATATATAAAGCATAGAGGAAAATAAGCAAATAAACAATAGATAAGCATAACGAAGAAAGCGATAAACAAACACACAAACATGCGAAGAACTAAACTAGGGTTGACTCGCTTAGTCAAAAAAAAGTTTTTAAAAATTATCCCCAGTGAAGTCGCCAACTGAAGCAACTCGATTTTCAAAAAAATCAAATCATTTAAAAATGAATTTTCAAAACAATGAAATCGCCACCTAATTTTATTCGTTCTAGAAAGAACGGGGAAATATAGATAAAACCCACAAAATCGGATAAGACGGTCTACAAGACCAAAAAGGATGGATTCGGAGTCTTACGCAGGGGAAGGTATTAGCACCCCTTACGTCCATCGTACTCGATGGGACCCATTTAGTTCGTGCATGTTTGTGTGTGTAACCGCTAATTTCTAAGTTATGAATAAGAAATAAGAAAACGGGATTTGTTTGTTATTATTTTGAGTTTGACACGGTTTCGAAACCGCGTGCCTACGTATTCCCTCGTGCAATGGGAAAGTCAAAACTCCGTAGTTCTGGTTGAAAATGTCTTGGATTGTTTGTATTGATTTTAGAAGAAAATGTTTTTGATTTTTGATAATCGCATATGAGCGAAAAAGGATTTGAATGGGTTGGATTGATTTTAATTGTAGATGACAAATACCAAAACGTTGGGATGTCCTCTAACGATTCGATACTCGAGATTGGTGATTGAAGTCAACCGATCATCTCTCATCCAAAATCTTTATTATGAAAGGAGTGAGGTGAAATAAAGTTCACTTTTATTAAGTGTTATGGAATAAAATATTTAAGTCATTGGGTTACCCTCTAATGGCCCAAATACTTTACATTTTAATTAAATCGTCGGGCGAACCTCTAACAATTTAATTAAATACCATACCACTATGTTTTTTTTGTTTTTGAGAAGAATTGATTTTTGAAAACAAATTCAATTAATTAATTTAATATGAAAGTGTTTTAAATATTTAAGTGTATGGAATAAAGTATTTAAGTCATTGGGTTACCCTCTAATGGCCCAAATACTTTACATTTTAATTAAATCGTCGGGCGAACCTCTAACAATTTAATTAAATACCATACCACTATGTTTTTTGTTTTGAGAAGAATTGATTTTGAAAACAAATTCAATTAATTAATTTAATATGAAAGTGTTTTAAATATTTATGTATGGAATAAAGTATTTAAGTCATTGGGTTACCCTCTAATGGCCCAAATATTTTACATTTTAATTAAATCGTCGAACCTCTAACAATTTAATTAAATACCATACCACTATGTTTTTTTTGTTTTTGTAGAAAAATTGATTTTTGAAAACAAATTCAATTAATTAATTTAATTTGAAAGTGTTTTAGGGGTTTGATTATGGATAGAATAATTCAATTAGGAAAACAAGCGAGCCCATACAAAGTGGCTTTATGTATGCTCCTAAAAGTGGGACTAGCGTGACACTAGTATTCTAAACGACCGATTGGAACAATCGATCGAATAGTTGTCGAGAAAAGCCCGTGTCCAAACTATGAATGTGTGCAGGTGTGCATTGTGTATGTTTACCTGCTTCTTGATGAGGAGCCCAAGAGGAGGCTATGTGTTCTAATATGATAAACGCATAATTAAATGGTAATTAGAACACACAAGGAATGAAGGTACATGTTCATGAACGGGAATATATACAACCAAATCGAATTAATTTAAATAACTTCTATGTGGTGCAAGGATTGAGCTCAAGTAGTCTTCAAGGTCGGATAAGGCTTGATGCATCGGATGACTACCAAATGAAGGCTCCTACATCACTCAAGATACAAACAAAAAACTATACGAAGAATAGATGTATTTATGCTCAAATTGCTCAAGGTTGAATTAAATTCCAAATTCAAATCATAACACAAAAATAATAATTACAATGTAATTGAATTTATAAAATGAACCAAATAAAATATATGAATAAAAGTAGTATAATTGTATTTACAATATTAAATATAAAATAGAAATACTATATAATTGTATTTACAATACTAAAATATATAACTAAATATTATATTGAAGTAGTAGAATAATTATAATAAAAAATATAAATGGAGAAAGATATATATATTCTATGATGGAATGATGTTTGAACTACTCTTGAATGCCTTCACAAGTAACAAACAAGTTAGTAGCATAGTGGGATATAATCGAAAATGAAATGGAATTTCAACAAGTTGGAAAATGGTTAGTAGGCAACGAAATAGAGTCGAATGAAATTAGCATGGATGTAACATAAACAATTCAACAATCAAGTATGTTATTCAAAGATTTCAATTCACAAATGAAAGTAAAACTCAAGAACTCAAACCATGATTCAATTTAAACTTCAAACATGAAAGATCGGGTTCAGAATAAGTTATAATCAATCAAAATAGAATTCGGACAGCCATGTACCTAGACATTAGACGTGCAAAATATCCATTTGGAAACGATAAACTCAAAGGTAACGTTAGACGAAGCTTATCATTCATGAACCGTTAGTTAAAACATAACCGGAAGCTCACTTTTAAAATCGGGCAGCCACCACACTAGCCTATTACCGTACCATAAAGCCCAACTCAAACATGCTCAATGACTCAAGAAAACAATCCTTCGAACAAAATCGAAACAAGAGAAATAAGTTCACTGTTGCTACCATCACAATCACATAACAAATAAAAGAATGGCAAAAAGAAACCTTGTGCTATCATAAGCAACCTCTTCCTTCAGTTAAGGATATCGAACTCATAATACCAAAACGCTGAATATTTAACAATGTTTGTCAACTTCAATCATAGCATAAATAACCATCAAACTTCAATAGGATTTCACACTTAAAATCTAGAACTTTGACAATTATAACAAGAGGTAGACACTCGTAAAATGTTAACATGCGATCTAGATTTATTCAAAACAAACCAAAGACAGAATAGTAACACGATAATGGCTCCAACCGCTGCAAACGAAACAAATGCGAGTTAATCAATCAAAATCATCACACCAAATCAGTTCATCATAGATTTTCCATTATGAATCACGCTTAAGAACAAGAGAAATCAAGATTTACCGAGTAATGTTATGACTTTGAACGGTGAAGACGAGTTGAACTACGGCTTGTTTTGAGCAGATCAAGAATGGCTTGTCGATTGTCAACATGAATAAAACTCGCTTGGTTGGAAAAACTAGCACCCTCATTGAAGCAACTCGATTTTCAAAAATCATTTAAAATGAATTTTCAAAAAAAACAATGAAATCGCCACCTAATTTTATTTGTTCTAAAAAAGAACGGGGAAATATAGATAAAACCCACAAAAACGGATAAGGCGGTCTACAAGACCAAAAGGATGGATTCGGAGTCGGTTACGCAAGAGGAAGGTATTAGCACCTCTTACGTCCATCGTACTCGATGGGACCCATTTAGTTCAAAATGTGTTTGTGTGTGTGTAATCGCTAATTTCTAAATTATGAATTTAAGAAAGAAGAAAACGGGATTTGTTTGTTATTATTTTGAGTTTGACACGGTTTAAAAACCGCGTGCCTCACGATTCCCTTGTGCAATGGGAAAGTCAAAACTCCGTAGTTCTGGTTGAAAATGTCTTGGATTGTTTGTATTGATTTTAAAAGAAAATGTTTTTGATTTTTGATAATCGCATATGAGCGAAAAAGGATTTGAATGTGTTGAATTGATTTTAATGGTAGATGACAAGTACCAAAACGTCGGGATATCCTCTAACGATTCGATACTCGAGATTGGTGATTGAGGTCAACCGATCTTCTCTCATCCAAAATCTTTATTATGAAAGGAGTGAGGTGAAACAAAGTTCACTTTTTATTAAGTGTTATGGAGTAAAGTATTTAAGTCATTGGGTTACCCTCTAATGGCCCAAATACTTTACATTTTAATTAAATCGTCGGGCTATCCTCTAACAATTTAATTAAATACCATACTACTATTTTTTTTTTTGTTTTTGTAGAAAAATTGATTTAGAAAACAAATTCAATTAATTAATTTAATTTGAAAGTGTTTTAGGGGTTTGGTTGTGGATGACAAATATCAAAACGTTGGGATATCCTCTAACGATTCGATACTCGAGATTGGTGATTGAGGTCAACCAATCATCTCTCATCCAAAATCTTTGTTATGAAAAGAAGTGCGGTGAAACAAAGTTCACTTTTATTAAGTGTTATGGAATAAAGCATTTAAGTCATTGGGTTACCCTCTAATGGCCCAAATATTTACATTTTAATTAAATCGTCGGGCTAACCTCTAACAATTTAATTAAATACCATATCACTATGTTTTTGTTTTTTGTGGTAGAAAAATTGATTTTCAAAAGAACAAGTTCAATTAATTGTTTTGACTTAAAAGTGTTTTAGGAAAACAAGTGAGCCCATACAAGGTGGCTTTATGTATGCTCCTAAAAGTGGGACTAGCGTGACACTAGTATTCTAAACGACCGATTGGAACAATCGATCGAATAGTTGTCGGCTGTAGAAAAGCCCAGGACCAAACTATAAATGTGTGCAGGTGTGCATTGTGTATGTTTACCTGCTTCTTGATGAGGAGCCCAAGAGGAGGCTATGTGTTCTAATATGATAACGCGTAATTAAACGGTAATTAGAATACACAAGGAAATAAATCCTAAGCTATTACAACCAAATTGAATTAGTTTAAATAATTGAACAGCTTTGCTTTGGTGTAAGAATTGAGCTTCGGGTAGTCTTCAAGATCGAACAAGGCTTGATGCATCGGATGAATACCAAATGAAGGTTCCTACATCATTCAAGATACAAACAAAAACTATACAAAGAATAGATACATTTGCGTTCAAATTCATTCGAAGGTTGAATTAAATTCCGATTCAAATCGTAAAAAAATAATAATTACAATGTAATTGAATTTATAAAATAAACCAAATAAAATATATGAATGAAAGTAGTATAATTGTATTTACAATATTAAATATAAAATAAAAATACTATATAATTGTATTTACAATACTAAATATAAAATAGAAATACTATATAACTATATCTACAATATAAAAATAAAATATTGAATATTTGTATGTTCATAAAATTAAAATTCTAAATACTAAATAGTAGGATAACTATAAAAATGCAATTGGAGAGAATTTATATGGATGCTAAGAATAAATGATGTTTGAACGATCCTTGAATGCCTTCACAAGTAGCAAACTAGTTAGTAGCATAGCGGAATAAATATGAATGAAATGCAATTGCAATATAAAATAAACATGGTTTGTAGGCAAGGTATAGAATCGAAATCAAACTTGTATGAAATCACATGTATTATCAAACTAATTTCACAATTAGAAAACTAATCATACATGCATAAACATGAATCGAATCACAACTTATGAATTGGCAAGGAAGTCGTAAAGATGTAAAGTGCAACCACAAGCTTCATGAATTTAAAATCTTGAAACAAACTCAAAACATATTTCAATTCATTGGAAATCGGAACTAGATAGCATATGCTCACATCACAATCCAAATCGAACTTCTAAGCATGAACCACGTTTAGAACAAAGCCATAATCAACTACATCAAAACCGGACAGCAACTTTGCAAACTTAATGATGCTTAAGGAAATTCGTTTCAATCATGCTCAAGGATTTAAAGAAATGATAAGCAAACTCCACAACCAAATTGATTTTCCAATATTCACAATCAACTCACGTCCAAACCATGTTAATAGCTCCTTCAAATGAACTTAAACAAGCATGACACCAATTTAAACTCAACTCAAGAATGACACTAATGCAAGTATTTTCAACATAATTTTATCACTAAGACCTTAACGCTAAATTAGTACCAAGAGCAGTATTGATAACAAGACATAATACAATGACGTCAAATTCCTCATCCGATTCTTACATGAAGCAAATGGACAACTTCCATATCATAAGTCGAGCTAAGCAACATCCTTGGTTCACTTAACACGAGCTAAACATGGTATCACAAATGAACTTTATCACAATTTGCATAACATTAGCAAAAGTTTGACATGATTTAACACAAACAAACCAAATTTTAAATTTCCACACGACAACTCACAAAACATGTCGCCACTAGCAAAGATTCTATCACCCAAAATTCGCTTATTCCACTTAACACAAGAAAACTCTACACAAAGACACAAACCTCATTGATCCGATTACAAACAATAACCATCATCTATTAGACAAAACTAAAAGTGATCATTCTAACAAGATAATAAAGAACAATTTGACAAAGATAACATCAACAATTTAACGATATATTCACGATTGTATCAACATACAATTTCAAATCAAGTTTGTAACAACTATTCATCACGATTCGACAATAATTCTTTATCAAATCCAAAGGTAACGAAAATTACCTAAATGTTGAAATCAGATGGAAACCATGATATGTTATTGAACCGAACAAGCAAGTGTTGAACGATTGGAACCGAGCTACGAGGAGAGATTGCGAGCAGTATGTTCGAACAGATGCGGGCGTGCTTTGAGAGAAGCAGTGGCTGAAAACGGAAGGGTGGTGACGGCGAGAGAAGAATGGATGGAGATGTTGGGTTCGTGGTCGGAGTAAAGGCTACGGAAGGGAGTAGTAGAAGGACGAAGGTTGGGGAGATACGCGACGCCAGTGAGTTTGAAGGAGCGCGTGGTTGCGAAAGTTGATAGGGACGGTGGAGAAAGGTGATACGTGGGGAGCAATAACGGTGAGTAAAATGGATCGGAGAGGAGATGATGGAGGTTGTTCAGCGTGAGAAGATGGCGGAGGTGTGAGGATGTTGGACGAGGAATAGATGAGCGTGAACAGGGAGTGGATGAGGGTCGCGATGAGAATGGAGTTTGAAGGTGATACGGTGGGATGGAGTTACTGTGAGGGTTATGCGAGGGAGTGGCCGGGTGAATGGAGCAACAAGAGATGGTTGAGTGGCGCTACGCGGAGAGACAGAGGGATGTTGTTGGCGATGATGATGTTTGAATGGAGTAAAGGCGGAGGAAGTCATGGGTTAGCGTAAGGTGAGGTTACTGTAGGATTGAAGAGAAGACGGTGGGTGTCACAAGAAGAAGAGATTTTTTATAATTTTTTTGTCTCTTCCTTTTCAACCCGCCTGCTTTTGTGGTGTTCAATTTGGACTCCCTTTCCAACAAGAATTAACAACATATATATACTCATAGAATTAGGTTAAGCAATTTTAAAAATACCAAAATACCCTTTAACAAAATGGGCCTCAAAAGCCCAAAAGATAAAAAAATAATCTACCCAACCATATTTTTTGTTTTAATTTTTAGAGACAAAAATTAGACACCTAAAATTGTTAAAAATGATAAAAGTTTGGACAATAATTTATCCGAAAAAATAAAATAAACATATTAAAATAAATTACGGGTTTCATAGATTAAAGAAAATTATCGACATAATTAAAATTGAAATAAAACGATAATAAAAATACCGATTTTAAAACACTTACGGTTAAAACAAAACATCGAAATATTGATATCATCGACATATAATCAACTTAAAATGACACAAGAAATGTAAGGAGATAAAATGAATGAAGTGAAATATCGGTATTTCATAACTATAAACGATGCAAACGCCAATTTAAACCGACTTTTGGTCAAATTAAATACGACGAAATGATGCATGTGCAATGCATGAATGACTGTTTAATGCAATGACCTAATGGAAGTGTATACTGATGAATGTGAAGCCTAAGCCGATAAAATCGAGATAGGAGGGCAAATTTTGGGTGCAATATGTTCTATTTAATCGTCTTAAACCTGAAAGTGAAATTGGCGCTAGCCTTTTGAACTTTCAAGGTAGAAGAAGATTAAATACTACAGGAACCCAAAAATTTGCGCTCCGAAGAACAAGTAGAAATATTTTTGTTGTTTTTTTTTGGAAGCCTCAACTAACAAGCTTTGGCGGATAATAGTAAGATATTCCCAAAAGATTTCCTCGAAGAGGGGAGGAATTATGAATATTTACAACTGGGCGACTCAACAGCAAGGTTACTGGGTGACGACCAAGTTTTTTTGAAAAATAATTGTTGGTAAAAAGGCTCGACTTCAGTGTGGTTACTGGATTACGAGTCAATCATGTGATTAGAATGAAAATGATATCAAAATGGCCGACGTCGGTAAGGTTACCGGGGGAACACAATCAGGTGATTGGAAAAGAAAGCCATAGTGAAGTCATTATCGTCGGTGAGGTCACCGGGAAATAAGTATTTTGGAAAGAAATTATGGTAAATTTACTAACTTTTGGTTGAAATGATATCAAAGTGGCTGACATCGGTAAGGTTACCAGGGTTCACAATCAGGTGATTGGAAAAGAAAGCCATAGTGAGGTCATTATCGTCGATGAGGTCACCGGGAAACCAAAGAGGTAGTAAGATCCATAACATCGGTAGGGTTACCGGGGAATCACAATCAGGTGATTGGAAAAGAAAATTAGCAAAGTTGCTACAACGGTAAGGTTACCGGAAGACATCGACCAGGTGATCGGGGAATCAAAATTAGCAAAGTTGCTACAACGGTAAGGTTACCGGAAGACATCGATCAGGTGATCGGGGAAACAAAATTAGCAAAGTTGCTACAACGGTAAGGTTAAAGACATCGATCGTGATCGGGAAACAAAATTAGCAAAGTTGCTACAACGGTAAGGTTATCGGAAGACATCGATCGTGTGATCGGGAAACAAAATTAGCAAAGTTGCTACAACGGTAAGGTTATCAAGACATCGATCGTGATCGGGAAACAAAATTAGCAAAGTTGCTACAACGGTAAGGTTATCAAGACATCGATCGTGATCGGGAAACAAAATTAGCAAAGTTGCTACAACGGTAAGGTTATCAAGACATCGATCGTGATCGGGAACCGAGACATACGAAGGTTACGCATCGTAAGGCTACCGGAGAGAAAAGTTTTAGTCAAAAATAGACTCAGGATAAAGGAGAAACGAAGAACTCCAAACATAGACCTTTAGCACGAATACACTTGAATAAGCGACAGATCAAAGAAGGGGGACTCATAGATCTTTAGCACGAATACGCTTGAATAAGCAACTTCGCAGATAAAAAATGAGAACAAACAGATCTTTGGAACGAGCATACTTAAATAAGTTGCTTCGCAGATCAGAAAGGAAACCAGACTGATCTTTGGAACGAGCATACTTCAATAAGTTGCTCGCAGATCGAAGGTAAGAACTCATAGATCTTTGAACGAGCATACTTGAATAAGTTGCTTGCAGATCGAATGAGAATGCACGGAGTATATGTCGTAAGGATATTAGACATACACAAGAAGGAGACCGACTGGAGCAGACTCACTGGGGAGAAGATATATGGAATGGTAAAATCGTCGATCGAAGACGAATTCATGGGGAAAAAGGCCAATCAAAAGAGACTCTAGCGAGGACTGCTAGGCTATGTTGGACTTCGAAAGTTTGCAAATATGCAAGAAATACAATATCCCTCAGGCCGAAGGCGGGGTGTAATTCTTCAAGAGTGGCAATTATATGAATTACCACACACCAAGTATGGATACTCAAATAACCGAGAAGCAAGAAAGGTTAGACACCGACTCTTACTCGCACTCTAATGACAGAGGCAAACACGGGTAAGATAACCAACAATGAGAATTTACAAACAGCAAGACGCTTGGTAAATATATTGCATTTGAATGATGTAGGAGACCGACACGGGGTCAAAAATGCAGATAACAACAAGAAGAATTTCTTGAGGGAACTCTGACTGGGAATACCACTTGGGATTTTTTTATGGATAGACTTTCCTTCGGAGACGCAAAAGGTTCTCTAGAAACACCTTAATCTGGCTTATGCTTAGGTGCATGTTTGAGATTATTATTTTTAAAGCGCAATGCTCCATATCAATGGAAATGCTACGCATTTTTGAGAATGCAATGCAATGCAATGATGCATGTTTTAGATTATTATTTTTAGCGTAATGCTCCATATCAATGGAAATGCTACGCATTTTTTGATGCTATGCAATGCAATGATGATTACTATATGCAATGTGTTGAGGTAAAGACATTCTGGAACTCAATGGATAGAATCCCGTCTTCTGGCTTCCATTGAGGGAAACCAACAACCAGGAATTAAACCCTGATCTCGGATGAGGATGACAATCCAGACTTGAATTGGAGATAAAGATCCTTAATTTCTTGATGGAGAAATCCAACACGGACTTAGATCTCTGATGAGCTGAGGATAACGATCCTGACATGCCATTCAAAATCAACGGTTGTTTAGCTTGCGCCTGGACTTGACCTGATCAATTATGAGGTGGAGGAATGCCCCTGCATAATGCTTTGCCCCGGTCTGTAGGGATTTTGAAGAAAATATCCTCGAGAAAGCTTCCTGAGATGTGTACCATCAAGATAATTTGCCCCTGTATTATAAACATGGAAATACTACCCTTGGCCAACCGAAGGTGAAGAAGGTGTCAAACATGCTCGGATGAATGCCCCTGATTGCTCAGCACTTTGAGAGATTCTTCGAATCTCGACATAAATGCCCCAGATTGACTGAACTTTTGAAGATATCACCTACTCAGGGTGATCAACTTACATCTTGAAAGTAGGCTACTTCACAACCTTACTTCTCAACTCGAGCTGCTTTGTGCTCAATCAAATAATTGAAGCAATATATCCCTCAGGACAAACAAATATCCAGCTGATGCTCATTATGCAAGCTTACTTGATGTTTAAGCACTTGTCCATATGCAAAGAATGTTTTATTCTATGAATGATAATTCTAATGCAAAGTTCATGTTTGTCTTGAAGTTAAAAACTTTTATTGAAAAAACATCGAAACATTGGATTTTTGTAAAATATTGAGTGATATCAACTCAAATGTTTAGCAAACCTCCTAGGAGTCAGGTTACCGTATTCTTGTAACAGTTTTGCTTTCGAATTAACCCATGCTTCAATTAGGACTTTTAAGGGTTGTAACGTGGTTTGGTTCACGGTTTTACAAAAAAGTTTTAAGGCTCAAGATATTTGGTGCCCTCCCATTCTCCGTGATGTTCTCCAATCCTAGGTTCATATAACTTGATGCAAGCATTCATCTCTTGAGAGAAGTTTATGATGTGGTTGAGGAACCACTGAGGTTTGTTGGACACGACAGTCACTCACCTTTTGCTTTTGGTGTCTGATCATACGCCTTTGTTCTTTTCCGAGGATTTTATTTGTCTCGTAATCCTTTTTTTCTTTTTATTTTCTTTTGCCTGACTTTTGCCTAAGCGACTTATTATGAAGTTTCGACTTAGCGGGCCTTTTTGTCAAAAAAATTTTTTTATATTACTTTTCTTTCGAACAAGTCGTGTGATCTTGCATCTTTGATTGATTGAGGTGATTGGATCTTGAATCCTTGGCGGATGAGAGATAACAATTGTGGTATCGCTTCTATTGATTTCTTGCGAGAGATAACCATTACGGTTTCAACATCTTTCGATGCACATTGTTGATTGGCGAAGATTGACCATTGCGGCTTTGACCTTCCTCAACCTTTTGAAAGGTAACCATTGTTGTATCCTTGGATACGCACTCTTGATGAGTTTTGAACGCTCGATCAGATTAACTGAACACTACCCTGCCCCAGGTTTAAAAAATGAGGTTTTTTTTTAAAATCGAAAAGAAACTCCTACTTCGAGGCTCAAAAGGGATTAACGAGGGTTTCACTCCCTTATATCTTCGGTGTTTGGGGATTTGAAACAAGGCCTGTACATCATTAACAGGGTTTTTACTCGAAAGCATAACGTTTGAGATTCTTAGTAAATTATTCGTCATCCTCCCTACAGAGGTGTTGCTTTATTAATAAGAGTTGAATATCAAAAGCATAGTAAAACAAATAAGAGTGAATACGAATGGATCAATTCAAGACAAACATATTCAATGCATTATGATTAGTATTCAGAAATGAGCAACTTTTGCATACAAGAAAGTACTGAACAAAACAAGAAAGATAACAAATGAGCATGCAAGATGAAATTGGAAATCTTCATGTTGAGGAGACTGGTCTCCGTATGGGTTTCTTGCTTCAGAAGATGCACTTCGTAATTGTGGCGTTCTCTGAGTCAAAAGAGAGTTCAATTAATGCGTAGGCCCTCTGGAGTGAATGTGATTGCTTTGGAATCAATGAGTTTCTGAACCGTGCCTTTGAAAAGATTACATCCTTCAATTGTATGGCCAGGTGCCCCAGAATGGAACTCACAGTATGCATCAGGATCATATCCCAAAGGATACGGAAAAGGAGGTGTCCCGAGCTCCTTTAACTCCACCAAAGAGTGTTGGAGTAGGTGAGAGAGCAACTCACGATGAGGCATAGGGATTGGATCATGCACTTTTCTTGGCCTTATCAGATTCTTTCCACCTCGTTGTTGACGATTTTGTCGATAAGTTTGTTGTCGAAGAACGCTTTTGTTGGGGAGCATACGGTCCCGTGTTTGACAGATAGCACAAAATTTGTGGAACACACCGATTTAAATTAGCTTTTGTCACTTGATTAGAATTTGAAATGGAGGGTAAACAGAGCTTCTTCCTCTTCCTCGAAAATTGTACTTTCCTCTTCATCGATTTGCTCGAAATTTGGAAGCAATAGGAACATCCCGAATGTTACCCATCTTGAGACCACGCTCAATTGCTCCCTACAACAACTAGGTGTGAAAATGTAGAAGTACATCCAGAATTAGATAGGGACCTTGCAAGGTATTGGAGAACATCTCAATGAGTTCTCGCTCCAAAAGAGGAGGTTGAACTCTAGCAGCCTAATTCTTCCATCTTTGCGCATACTCTTTGAAAGATTCTTCACCGAGTTAAACCTTGAGTTGAATTCGTGGAGCCATGTCCCTATTATAGTCATATTGATTGACAAAGGCTTCACTAAATCTTTCCAATTTTGGATGTGAGTTCGTTCAAGCCGAGTGTACCACTCGAGAGACGCCCACCGAGGCTATCTTGAAAACATGCATGAGGAGCTTGTCATTTTCCGCATAGGGAGCCATCTTATTGCAGAGCTTTGATGTGAGTAATCGGACAAGAGGTACCCTTATACTTCTCGAAAGTGGGGACTTTGAATTTTGCAGAATTTTGATATCGTGCACCAAGCACAAACTAGAAGCGCTAAACCAAGGGAATCACGACCTCAATAGCTTTCATCCTTTTCTCGAGGAGGTGAAGCTTTTTCTCAGACTCAGTTTCTTCAATCGAAAATCTGAAGGTGTCAAACGAAGACTCGAAGATGTCATCACAGTGAGGAGTTCCATTGACATGCATTTGAATGGTGTTTCTGACATTTTGATCTGAAAGGACCTCCTCATGGTTAAGACCAACACCTGGTGGATTAACATGATCAATTGCAACAACTTCGGACCTCTGAACAACTTGCTTTAACTCTTCTTGTCCAATGGCGAGGTTCTGGATAATCTCCATGAATTGATCCATTTGGGTATCCATGTGAGTATTCATCGCAACCACACTTGCCTGAAGTTGATCCATGATGACGATGATGTCAGGAAATCAGTCTTGAAGTCTTGAGATTCTGAATAAGAAGCCAGGATGAAATGAGTCCTTTGATTGAAATGCATGATGATGCATGGATGATAAGAGAAATAAACTCTTTTTTATTGATGCAAATGGTATGCAGTGTATGTTGCAAATTAAATAAAGCTGGTTCATAGGATTGGTCGGTCATGGTTTCGACGTCTACCCAACAATTCCCCATGTAAGGCTAATCTTATGTTTTTACTAAATGTTTCTGGTCTCAGATCCCTTTACAAACACTATCATCGCGAGAGGCCTACATGGCGATAGTATTTGTAAAAGTATACCCCAAGAAACGGCTTTAACGGATGCTCGAATCCAAAATTTGAGCATTTGGTCTCTTAGACAAAATGAACAAACTTAGAGTTATAGGTCATTTGTCCAAAGATTGATGTCCCTATCGCGGGCCAACAACCTCCTTAAAACAACCAACTCTAAGCCGAGTCTTCGCCGGGCCAACAAGACAATGGAGTCAAGTGGACCTAGGCTACGCAACCTCTATTCCTAAAAGGTGACCTAGAAGCCTGGGTAGTGGGCTTATCTATGTATCAATGCCCATGAATTCCCATCACAATAATATATCAACAAAATAATATACAAAGTATAGAGGAAAGTAAGCAAATAAACAATAGATAAGCATAAAGAAGAAAGCGATAAACAAACACACAAACATGCGAAGAACTAAACTAGGGTTGACTCGCTTAGTCAAAAAAAATTTTTTAAAATTGTCCCAGAAGTCGCCAATCAAGTAACTCGATTTTCAAAAATCATTTAAAATGAATTTTCAAAAAAAAACAATGAAATCGCCACCTAATTTTATTTGTTCTAAAAAAGAACGGGGAAATATAGATAAAACCCACAAAAAACGGATAAGGCGGTCTACAAGACCAAAAAGGATGGATTCGGAGTCGGTTACGCAAGAGGAAGGTATTAGCACCTCTTACGTCCATCGATTCGATGGGACCCATTTAGTTCAAAATGTGTTTGTGTGTGTAATCGCTAATTTCTAAATTATGAATTTAAGAAAGAAGAAAACGGATTTGTTTGTTATTATTTTGAGTTTGACACGGTTTAAAACCGCGGCCTACGTATTCCCTTGTGCAATGGGAAAGTCAAAACTCCGTAGTTCGTTGAAAATGTCTTGGATTGTTTGTATTGATTTTAAAAGAAAATGTTTTGATTTTGATAATCGCATATGAGCGAAAAAGGATTTGAATGTGTTGAATTGATTTTAATGGTAGATGACAAGTACCAAAACGGGATATCCTCTAACGATTCGATACTCGAGATTGGTGATCGAGGTCAACCGATCTTCTCTCATCCAAAATCTTTATTATGAAAGGAGTGAGGTGAAACAAAGTTCACTTTTTATTATGTTATGGAGTAAAGTATTTAAGTCATTGGGTTACCCTCTAATGGCCCAAATATTTTACATTTTAATTAAATCGTCGGCTATCCTCTAACAATTTAATTAAATACCATACTACTATGTTTTTTTGTTTTTGTAGAAAATTGATTTAGAAAACAAATTCAATTAATTAATTTAATTTGAAAGTGTTTTAGGGTTTGGTTGTGGATGACAAATATCAAAACGTTGATATCCTCTAACGATTCGACACTCGAGATTGGTGATCGAGGTCAACCAATCATCTCTCATCCAAAATCTTTGTTATGAAAAGAAGTGCGTGAAACAAAGTTCACTTTTATTATGTTATGGAATAAAGCATTTAAGTCATTGTTACCCTCTAATGGCCCAAATATTTTACATTTTAATTAAATCGTCGCTAACCTCTAACAATTTAATTAAATACCATATCACTATGTTTTTGTTTTTTGTGGTAGAAAAATTGATTTTCAAAAGAACAAGTTCAATTAATTGTTTTGACTTAAAAGTGTTTTAGGAAAACAAGTGAGCCCATACAAGGTGGCTTTATGTATGCTCCTAAAAGTGGGACTAGCGTGACACTAGTATTCTAAACGACCGATTGGAACAATCGATCGAATAGTTGTCAGAGAAAAGCCCAGACCAAACTATAAATGTGCGTGTGCATTGTGTATGTTTACCTGCTTCTTGATGAGGAGCCCAAGAGGAGGCTATGTGTTCTAATATGATAACGCGTAATTAAACGGTAATTAGAATACACAAGGAAATAAATCCTAAGCTATTACAACCAAATTGAATTAGTTTAAATAATTGAACAGCTTTGCTTTGGTGTAAGAATTGAGCTTCGGGTAGTCTTCAAGATCGAACAAGGCTTGATGCATCGGATGAATACCAAATGAAGGTTCCTACATCATTCAAGATACAAACAGAAACTATACAAAGAATAGATACATTTATGCTCAAATTCATTCGAAGGTTGAATTAAATTCGATTCGAAATCGTAACACAAAAATAATAATTACAATGTAATTGAATTTATAAAATAAACCAAATAAAATATATGAATGAAAGTAGTATAATTGTATTTACAATATTAAATATAAAATAAAAATACTATATAATTGTATTTACAATACTAAATATAAAATAGAAATACTATATAACTATATCTACAATATAAAAATAAAATATTGAATATTTGTATGTTCATAAAATTAAAATTCTAAATACTAAATAGTAGGATAACTATAAAAATGCAATTGGAGAGAATTTATATGGATGCTAAGAATAAATGATGTTTGAACGATCCTTGAATGCCTTCACAAGTAGCAAACTAGTTAGTAGCATAGTGCGGAATAAATATGAATGAAATGCAATTGCAATATAAAATAAACATGGTTTGTAGGCAAGGTATAGAATCGAAATCAAACTTGTATGAAATCACATGTATTATCAAACTAATTTCACAATTAGAAAACTAATCATACATGCATAAACATGAATCGAATCACAACTTATGAATTGGCAAGGAAGTCGTAAAGATGTAAAGTGCAACCACAAGCTTCATGAATTTAAAATCTTGAAACAAACTCAAAACATATTTCAATTCATTGGAAATCGGAACTAGATAGCATATGCTCACATCACAATCCAAATCGAACTTCTAAGCATGAACCACGTTTAGAACAAAGCCATAATCAACTACATCAAAAACCGGACAGCAACTTTGCAAACTTAATGATGCTTAAGGAAATTGTTTCAATCATGCTCAAGGATTTAAAGAAATGATAAGCAAACTCCACAACCAAATTGATTTTCCAATATTCACAATCAACTCACGTCCAAACCATGTTAATAGCTCCTTCAAATGAACTTAAACAAGCATGACACCAATTTAAACTCAACTCAAGAATGACACTAATGCAAGTATTTTCAACATAATTTTATCACTAAGACCTTAACGCTAAATTAGTACCAAGAGCAGATTGATAACAAGACATAATACAATGACGCCAAATTCCTCATCCGATTCTTACATGAAGCAAATGGACAACTTCCATATCATAAGCCGAGCTAAGCAACATCCTTGGTTCACTTAACACGAGCTAAACATGGTATCACAAATGAACTTTATCACAATTTGCATAACATTAGCAAAAGTTTGACATGATTTAACACAAACAAACCAAATTTTAAATTTCCACACGACAACTCACAAAACATGTCGCCACTAGCAAAGATTCTATCACCCAAAATTCATTATTCCACTTAACACAAGAAAACTCTACACAAATGACACAAACCTCATTGATCCGATTACAAACAATAACCATCATCTATTAGACAAAACTAAAAGTGATCATTCTAACAAAGATAACAAAGAACAATTTGACAAAGATAACATCAACAATTTAACGATATATTCACGACAGTTGTATCAACATACAATTTCAAATCAAGTTTGTAACAACTATTCATCATGCATTCGACAATAATTCTTTATCAAATCCAAAGGTAACGAAAATTACCTAAATGTTGAAATCAGATGGAAACCATGATATGTTATTGAACCGAACAAGCAAGTGTTGAACGATTGGAAACCGAGCTACGAGAGAGATTGCGAGTAGTATGTTGCCGAATGAGATGCCGGGCGTGGCTGAGAGAAGCGTGGCTGAAAACGGAAGGGTGGTGACGGCGTGAGAGAAGAATGGATGGAGATGTTGGGTCTGTGGTCGGAGTAAAGGCTACGGTGAAGGGAGTAGTGACGACGAAGGTTGGGGAGTGATACGCGGTTTGTGAGTTTGAAGGAGCGGTGGTTGCGAAAGTTGATAGGGACGGTGGAGAAAGGTGATACGGGGGAGCAATAATAGGTGAGTAAAATGGATCGGAGAGGAGATGATGGAGGTTGTTCAATGAAGATGGCGGGGTGGTGAGGATGTTGGATGAGGAATAGATGAGCGTGGGGAGTGGATGAGGGTCGCGCGATGAGAATGGAGTTTGAAGGTGATACGGTGGGATGGAGTTACGCGATGAGGGTTATGCAGGGAGTGGTCAGGTGAATGGAGCAACAAGAGATGGTTGAGTGGCGCGGCGGAGAGAGAGGGATGTTGTTGGCCGATGATGTTTGAATGGAGTAAAGGCGGAGGAAGCTGCGGGGTTAGCAGAAGGTGAGGTTACTGTGTAGGATTGAAGAGAAGAAGACGGTGGGTGTCACGAAGAAGAAGAGAGATTTTTTTTATAATTTTTTTTTTGTCTCTTCCTTTTCAACCCGCCTCTGCGTTTTTGTGGTGTTCAATTTGGACTCCCTTTCCAACAGTAACTAACAACATATATATACTCATAGAATTAGGTTAAGCAATTTTAAAAAATACCAAAAATACCCTTTAACAAAATGGGCCTCAAAAGCCCAAAAGATAAAAAAATAATCTACCCAACCATATTTTTTGTTTTAATTTTTAGAGACAAAAATTAGACACCTAAAATTGTTAAAAATGATAAAAGTTTGGACAATAATTTATCCGAAAAAATAAAATAAACATATTAAAATAAATTACGGGTTTCATAGATTAAAGAAAAATTATCGACATAATTAAAATTGAAATAAAACGATAATAAAAAATACCTGATTTTAAAACACTTACGGTTAAAAACAAAACATCGAAATATTGATATCATCGACATATAATCAACTTAAAATGACACAGTAAACAGGTAAGGAGATAAAAATGAATGAAGTGAAATATCGGGTATTTCATAACTATAAAACGATGCAAACGTCAATTTAAACTGACTTTTGGTCAAATTAAATACGACGAAATGATGCATGTGCAATGCATGAATGACTGTTTAATGCAATGACCTAATGGAAGTGTATACAGATGAATGTGAAGCCTAAGCCAGATAAAATCGAGATAGGAGGGCAAATTTTGGGGTGCAACAGTTGCCCCTATTTAATCGTCTTAAACCTGAAAGTGAAATTACGCTAGCCTTTTGAACTTTCAAGAAGAAGATTAAATACTACAGGAACCCAAAAATTTGCGCTCCGAAGAACAAGTAGAAATATTTTTGTTGTTTTTTTTTGGAAGCCTCAACTAACAAGCTTTGGCGGATAATAGTAAGATATTCCCAAAAGATTTCCTCGAAGAGGGGAGGAATTATGAATATTTACAACTGGGCGACTCAACAGCAAGGTTACTGGGTGACGACCAAGTTTTTTTGAAAAATAATTGTTGGTAAAAAGGCTCGACTTCAGTGTGGTTACTGGATTACGAGTCAATCATGTGATTAGAATGAAAATGATATCAAAATGGCCGACGTCGGTAAGGTTACCGGGGGAACACAATCAGGTGATTGGAAAAGAAAGCCATAGTGAAGTCATTATCGTCGGTGAGGTCACCGGGAAATAAGTATTTTGGAAAGAAATTATGGTAAATTTACTAACTTTTGGTTGAAATGATATCAAAGTGGCTGACATCGGTAAGGTGTGGTTCACAATCGTGATTGGAAAAGAAAGCCATAGTGAGGTCATTATCGTCGATGAGGTCACCGGGAAACCAAAGAGGTAGTAAGATCCATAACATCGGTAGGGTTACCGGGGAATCACAATCAGGTGATTGGAAAAGAAAATTAGCAAAGTTGCTACAACGGTAAGGTTACCTAAGACATCGACCGTGATCGGGGAATCAAAATTAGCAAAGTTGCTACAACGGTAAGGTTATCAAGACATCGATCGTGATCGGGAAACAAAATTAGCAAAGTTGCTACAACGGTAAGGTTATCAAGACATCGATCGTGATCGGGAAACAAAATTAGCAAAGTTGCTACAACGGTAAGGTTATCAAGACATCGATCGGTGATCGGGAAACAAAATTAGCAAAGTTGCTACAACGGTAAGGTTATCAAGACATCGATCGTGATCGGGAAACAAAATTAGCAAAGTTGCTACAACGGTAAGGTTACCGGAAGACATCGATCAGGTGATCGGGGAAACAAAATTAGCAAAGTTGCTACAACGGTAAGGTTACCGGAAGACATCGATCAGGTGATCGGGGAACTGAGACATACAGTAAGGTTACTGGCATCGGTAAGGCTACCGGAGAGAAAAGTTTTAGTAAAAAATGGACTCAGGATAAAGGAGAAACGAAGAACTCCAAACATAGACCTTTAGCACGAATACACTTGAATAAGCGGCTTCGCAGATCAAAGAAGGGGGACTCATAGATCTTTAGCACGAATACGCTTGAATAAGCAACTTCGCAGATAAAAAATGAGAACAAACAGATCTTTGGAACGAGCATACTTAAATAAGTTGCTTCGCAGATCAGAAAGGAAACCAGACAGATCTTTGGAACGAGCATACTTCAATAAGTTGCTTCGCAGATCAGAAAGGTAAGAACTCATAGATCTTTGGAACGAGCATACTTGAATAAGTTGCTTCGCAGATCAGAATGAGAACAGACGGGAGTATATGTCAGGTAAGGATATTAGACATACACAAGAAGGAGACCGACTGGAGCAGACTCACTGGGGAGAAGATATATGGAATGGTAAAATCGTCGATCGAAGACGAATTCATGGGGAAAAAGGCCAATCAAAAGAGACTCTAGCGAGGACTGCTAGGCTATGTTGGACTTCGAAAGTTTGCAAATATGCAAGAAATACAATATCCCTCAGGCCGAAGGCGGGGTGTAATTCTTCAAGAGTGGCAATTATATGAATTACCACACACCAAGTATGGATACTCAAATAACCGAGAAGCAAGAAAGGTTAGACACCGACTCTTACTCGCACTCTAATGACAGAGGCAAACACGGGTAAGATAACCAACAATGAGAATTTACAAACAGCAAGACGCTTGGTAAATATATTGCATTTGAATGATGTAGGAGACCGACACGGGGTCAAAAATGCAGATAACAACAAGAAGAATTTCTTGAGGGAACTCTGACTGGGAATACCACTTGGGATTTTTATGGATAGACTTTCCTTCGGAGACGCAAAAGGTTCTCTAGAAACACCTTAATCTGGCTTATGCTTAGGTGCATGTTTGAGATTATTATTTTTAAAGCGCAATGCTCCATATCAATGGAAATGCTACGCATTTTTGAGAATGCAATGCAATGCAATGATGCATGTTTTAGATTATTATTTTAGCGTAATGCTCCATATCAATGGAAATGCTACGCAATTTTTGATGCTATGCAATGCAATGATGATTACTATATGCAATGTGTTGAGGTAAAGACATTCTGGAACTCAATGGATAGAATCCCGTCTTCTGGCTTCCATTGAGGGAAACCAACAACCAGGAATTAAACCCTGATCTCGGATGAGGATGACAATCCAGACTTGAATTGGAGATAAAGATCCTTAATTTCTTGATGGAGAAATCCAACACGGACTTAGATCTCTGATGAGCTGAGGATAACGATCCTGACATGCCATTCAAAATCAACGGTTGTTTAGCTTGCGCCTGGACTTGACCTGATCAATTATGAGGTGGAGGAATGCCCCTGCATAATGCTTTGCCCCAGTCTGTAGGGATTTTGAAGAAAATATCCTCGAGAAAGCTTCCTGAGATGTGTACCATCAAGATAATTTGCCCCTGTATTATAAACATGGAAATACTACCCTTGGCCAACCGAAGGTGAAGAAGGTGTCAAACATGCTCGGATGAATGCCCCTGATTGCTCAGCACTTTGAGAGATTCTTCGAATCTCGACATAAATGCCCCAGATTGACTGAACTTTTGAAGATATCACCTACTCAGGGTGATCAACTTACATCTTGAAAGTAGGCTACTTCACAACCTTACTTCTCAACTCGAGCTGCTTTGTGCTCAATCAAATAATTGAAGCAATATATCCTCAGACAAACAAATATCCAAATTGATGCTCATTATGCAAGCTTACTTGATGTTTAAGCACTTGTCCATATGCAAAGAATGTTTTATTCTATGAATGATAATTCTAATGCAAAGTTCATGTTTGTCTTGAAGTTAAAAACTTTTATTGAAAAAACATCGAAACATTGGATTTTTGTAAAATATTGAGTGATATCAACTCAAATGTTTAGCAAACCTCCTAGGAGTCAGGTTACCGTATTCTTGTAACAGTTTTGCTTTCGAATTAACCCATGCTTCAATTAGGACTTTTAAGGGTTGTAACGTGGTTTGGTTCACGGTTTTACAAAAAAGTTTTAAGGCTCAAGATATTTGGTGCCCTCCCATTCTCCGTGATGTTCTCCAATCCTAGGTTCATATAACTTGATGCAAGCATTCATCTCTTGAGAGAAGTTTATGATGTGGTTGAGGAACCACTGAGGTTTGTTGGACACGACAGTCACTCACCTTTTGCTTTTGGTGTCTGATCATACGCCTTTGTTCTTTTTCCGAGGATTTTATTTGTCTGGTAATCCTTTTTTTCTTTTTATTTTCTTTTGCCTGACTTTTGCCTAAGCGACTTATTATGAAGTTTCGACTTAGCGGGCTTTTTTGTCAAAAAAATTTTTTTATATTACTTTTCTTTCGAACAAGTCGTGTGATCTTGCATCTTTGATTGATTGGAGGTGATTGTGACTGCTTGAATCCTTGGCGGATGAGAGATAACAATTGTGGTATCGTCTTCTATTGATTTCTTGCGCGAGAGATAACCATTACGGTTTCAACATCTTTCGATGCACATTGTTGATTGGCGAAGATTGACCATTGCGGCTTTGACCTTCCTCAACCTTTTGAAAGGTAACCATTGTTGTATCCTTGGATACGCACTCTTGATGAGTTTTGAACGCTCGATCAGATTAACTGAACACTACCCTGCCCCAGGTTTAAAAAATGAGGTTTTTTTTTAAAATCGAAAAGAAACTCCTACTTCGAGGCTCAAAAGGGATTAACGAGGGTTTCACTCCCTTATATCTTCGGTGTTTGGGGATTTGAAACAAGGCCTGTACATCATTAACAGGGTTTTTACTCGAAAGCATAACGTTTGAGATTCTTAGTAAATTATTCGTCATCCTCCCTACAGAGGTGTTGCTTTATTAATAAGAGTTGAATATCAAAAGCATAGTAAAACAAATAAGAGTGAATACGAATGGATCAATTCAAGACAAACATATTCAATGCATTATGATTAGTATTCAGAAATGAGCAACTTTTGCATACAAGAAAGTACTGAACAAAACAAGAAAGATAACAAATGAGCATGCAAGATGAAATTGAAATCTTCATGTTGAGGAGACCGGTCTCCGTATGGGTTTCTTGCTTCGTAAGATGCACTTCGAATTGTATGCTTCTCGAGTCAAAAGAGAGTTCAATTAATGCGTAGGCCCTCTGGAGTGAATGTGATTGCTTTGGAATCAATGAGTTTCTGAACCGTGCCTTTGAAAAGATTACATCCTTCAATTGTATGGCCAGTGCCCTTAATGGAACTCACAAGATGCATCGTGATCATATCCCAAAGGATACGGAAAAGGAGGTGTCCCGAGTCTTTAACTCCACCAAAGAGTGTTGGAGTAGGTGAGAGAGCAACTCACGATGAGGCATAGGGATTGGATCATGCACTTTTCTTGGCCTTATCAGATTCTTTCCACCTCGTTGTTGACGATTTTGTCGATAAGTTTGTTGTCGAAGAACGCTTGTTGGGGAGCATACGGTCCGGTGTTTGATGACAAGCAGACAAATTTGTGGAACACACCGATTTAAATTAGCTTTTGTCACTTGATTAGAATTTGAAATGGAGGGTAAACAGAGCTTCTTCCTCTTCCTCGAAAATTGTACTTTCCTCTTTATCGATTTGCTCGAAATTTGGAAGCAATAGGAACATCCCGAATGTTACCCATCTTGAGACCACGCTCAATTGCCCCCCTACAACAACTAGGTGTGAAAATGTAGAAGTACATCCAAATTAGATAGGGACCTTGAAGGTATTGAGAACATCTCAATGAGTTCTCGCTCCAAAAGAGGAGGTTGAACTCTAGCACTAATTCTTCCATCTTTGCGCATACTCTTTGAAAGATTCTTCACTTCCGAGTTAAACCTTGAGTTGAATTCGTGAGCCATGTCCCTATTATAGTCATATTGATTGACAAAGGCTTCACTAAATCTTTCCAATTTTGGATGTGAGTTCGTCAAGCCGAGTGTACCACTCGAGAGACGCCCATCGAGGCTATCTTGAAAACATGCATGAGGAGCTTGTCATTTTCCGCATAGGGAGCCATCTTATTGCAGAGGCTTTGATGTGAGTAATCGGACAAGAGGTACCCTTATACTTCTCGAAAGTGGGGACTTTGAATTTTGCAGAATTTTGATATCGTGCACCAAGCACAAACTAGAAGCGCCTAAACCAAGGGAATCACGACCTCAATAGCTTTCATCCTTTTCTCGAGGAGGTGAAGCTTTTTCTCGACTCGCCTTCAATCGAAAATCTAAAGGTGTCAAACGAAGACTCGAAGATGTCATCACAGTGAGGAGTTCCATTGACATGCATTTGAATGGTGTTTCTGACATTTTGATCTGAAAGGACCTCCTCATGGTTAAGACCAACACCTGGTGGATTAACATGATCAATTGCAACAACTTCGGACCTCTGAACAACTTGCTTTAACTCTTCTTGTCCAATGGCGAGGTTCTGGATAATCTCCATGAATTGATCCATTTGGGTATCCATGTGAGTATTCATCGCAACCACACTTGCCTGAAGTTGATCCATGATGACGATGATGTCAGGAAATCAGTCTTGAAGTCTTGAGATTCTGAATAAGAAGCCAGGATGAAATGAGTCCTTTGATTGAAATGCATGATGATGCATGGATGATAAGAGAAATAAACTCTTTTTTATTGATGCAAATGGTATGCAGTGTATGTTGCAAATTAAATAAAGCTGGTTCATAGGATTGGTCGGTCATGGTTTCGACGTCTACCCAACAATTCCCCAGGTAAGGCTAATCTTATGTTTTTTTGGCTAAATGTTTCTCGGGGTCTCAGATCCCCTTTTACAAACACTATCATCGCGCGAGAGGCCTACATGGCGATAGTATTTGTAAAAGTATACCCCAAGAAACGGCTCTTAACGGGATGCTCGAATTCCAAAGTTTGAGCGTTTGGTCTCGGTTAGGACAACATGAACAAACTTAGAGTTATAGGTCATTTGTCCAAAGATCGATGTCCTGCGCTAACGCGGGCCAACAACCTCCTTAAAACAACCAACTCTAAGCCGGAGTCTTCGCTTCGGGCCAACAAGACAATGGAGTCAAGTGGACCTAGGCTACGCAACCCCTCTATTCCTAAAAGGTGACCTAGAAGCCTGGGTAGTGGGCTTATCTATGTATCAATGCCCATGAATTCCCATCACAATAATATATCAACAAAATAATATATAAAGCATAGAGGAAAATAAGCAAATAAACAATAGATAAGCATAAAGAAGAAAGCGATAAACAAACACACAAACATGCGAAGAACTAAACTAGGGTTGACTCGCTTAGTCAAAAAAAAAATTTTTTTTAAAAATTGTCCCCAGTGAAGTCGCCAACTGAAGCAACTCGATTTTCAAAAATCATTTAAAATGAATTTTCAAAAAAAACAATGAAATCGCCACCTAATTTTATTTGTTCTAAAAAAGAACGGGGAAATATAGATAAAACCCACAAAAAACGGATAAGGCGGTCTACAAGACCAAAAAGGATGGATTCGGGAGTCGGTTACGCAAGAGGAAGGTATTAGCACCTCTTACGTCCATCGTACTCGATGGGACCCATTTAGTTCAAAATGTGTTTGTGTGTGTGTAATCGCTAATTTCTAAATTATGAATTTAAGAAAGAAGAAAACGGGATTTGTTTGTTATTATTTTGAGTTTGACACGGTTTAAAAACCGCGTGCCTACGTATTCCCTTGTGCAATGGGAAAGTCAAAACTCCGTAGTTCTGGTTGAAAATGTCTTGGATTGTTTGTATTGATTTTAAAAGAAAATGTTTTTGATTTTTGATAATCGCATATGAGCGAAAAAGGATTTGAATGTGTTGAATTGATTTTAATGGTAGATGACAAGTACCAAAACGTCGGGATATCCTCTAACGATTCGATACTCGAGATTGGTGATTGAGGTCAACCGATCTTCTCTCATCCAAAATCTTTATTATGAAAGGAGTGAGGTGAAACAAAGTTCACTTTTTATTAAGTGTTATGGAGTAAAGTATTTAAGTCATTGGGTTACCCTCTAATGGCCCAAATACTTTACATTTTAATTAAATCGTCGGGCTATCCTCTAACAATTTAATTAAATACCATACTACTATGTTTTTTTTTTTTTTGTAGAAAAATTGATTTAGAAAACAAATTCAATTAATTAATTTAATTTGAAAGTGTTTTAGGGGTTTGGTTGTGGATGACAAATATCAAAACGTTGGGATATCCTCTAACGATTCGATACTCGAGATTGGTGATTGAGGTCAACCAATCATCTCTCATCCAAAATCTTTGTTATGAAAAGAAGTGCGTGAAACAAAGTTCACTTTTATTATGTTATGGAATAAAGCATTTAAGTCATTGGGTTACCCTCTAATGGCCCAAATATTTTACATTTTAATTAAATCGTCAACCTCTAACAATTTAATTAAATACCATATCACTATGTTTTTGTTTTTGTGGTAGAAAATTGATTTTCAAAAGAACAAGTTCAATTAATTGTTTTGACTTAAAAGTGTTTTAGGAAAACAAGTGAGCCCATACAAGGTGGCTTTATGTATGCTCCTAAAAGTGGGACTAGCGTGACACTAGTATTCTAAACGACCGATTGGAACAATCGATCGAATAGTTGTCAGAGAAAAGCCCAGACCAAACTATAAATGTGTGGTGTGCATTGTGTATGTTTACCGCTTGATGAGGAGCCCAAGAGGAGGCTATGTGTTCTAATATGATAACGCGTAATTAAACGGTAATTAGAATACACAAGGAAATAAATCCTAAGCTATTACAACCAAATTGAATTAGTTTAAATAATTGAACAGCTTTGCTTTGGTGTAAGAATTGAGCTTCGGGTAGTCTTCAAGATCGAACAAGGCTTGATGCATCGGATGAATACCAAATGAAGGTTCCTACATCATTCAAGATACAAACAAAAACTATACAAAGAATAGATACATTTGCGTTCAAATTCATTCGAAGGTTGAATTAAATTCCGATTCGAAATCGTAACACAAAAATAATAATTACAATGTAATTGAATTTATAAAATAAACCAAATAAAATATATGAATGAAAGTAGTATAATTGTATTTACAATATTAAATATAAAATAAAAATACTATATAATTGTATTTACAATACTAAATATAAAATAGAAATACTATATAACTATATCTACAATATAAAAATAAAATATTGAATATTTGTATGTTCATAAAATTAAAATTCTAAATACTAAATAGTAGGATAACTATAAAATGCAATTGGAGAGAATTTATATGGATGCTAAGAATAAATGATGTTTGAACGATCCTTGAATGCCTTCACAAGTAGCAAACTAGTTAGTAGCATAGTGCGGAATAAATATGAATGAAATGCAATTGCAATATAAAATAAACATGGTTTGTAGGCAAGGTATAGAATCGAAATCAAACTTGTATGAAATCACATGTATTATCAAACTAATTTCACAATTAGAAAACTAATCATACATGCATAAACATGAATCGAATCACAACTTATGAATTGGCAAGGAAGTCGTAAAGATGTAAAGTGCAACCACAAGCTTCATGAATTTAAAATCTTGAAACAAACTCAAAACATATTTCAATTCATTGGAAATCGAACTAGATAGCATATGCTCACATCACAATCCAAATCGAACTTCTAAGCATGAACCACGCTTAGAACAAAGCCATAATCAACTACATCAAAACCGGACAGCAACTTTGCAAACTTAATGATGCTTAAGGAAATTGCTTCAATCATGCTCAAGGATTTAAAGAAATGATAAGCAAACTCCACAACCAAATTGATTTTCCAATATTCACAATCAACTCACGTCCAAACCATGTTAATAGCTCCTTCAAATGAACTTAAACAAGCATGACACCAATTTAAACTCAACTCAAGAATGACACTAATGCAAGTATTTTCAACATAATTTTATCACTAAGACCTTAACGCTAAATTAGTACCAAGAGCAGATTGATAACAAGACATAATACAATGACGCCAAATTCCTCATCCGATTCTTACATGAAGCAAATGGACAACTTCCATATCATAAGCCGAGCTAAGCAACATCCTTGGTTCACTTAACACGAGCTAAACATGGTATCACAAATGAACTTTATCACAATTTGCATAACATTAGCAAAAGTTTGACATGATTTAACACAAACAAACCAAATTTTAAATTTCCACACGACAACTCACAAAACATGTCGCCACTAGCAAAGATTCTATCACCCAAAATTCAGTTATTCCACTTAACACAAGAAAACTCTACACAAACAGACACAAACCTCATTGATCTGATTACAAACAATAACCATCATCTATTAGACAAAACTAAAAGTGATCATTCTAACAGCATAACAGCAACAATTTGACAGCATAACATCAACAATTTAACGATATATTCACAGACAGTTGTATCAACATACAATTTCAAATCAAGTTTGTAACAACTATTCATCATGCACTCGACAATAATTCATTTATCAAATCCAAAGGTAACGAAAATTACCTAAATGTTGAAATCTGTATGGAAACCATGATATGTTATTGAACTGAACAAGCAAGTGTTGAACGTATTGGAAACTGAGCTACGAGCGGAGAGATTGCGAAAGCAGTATGTTCGAATGAGATGTCGGGCGTGGCTGTTTGAGAAGCAGGCTGAAAACGGAAGGGTGGTGACGGCGTGAGAGAAGAATGGATGGAGATGTTGGGTTGTGGAGTAAAGGCTACGGTGAAGGGAGTAGTAGAAGGATGAAGGTTGGGGAGTGATACTGCGACGCCAGGAGTTTGAAGGAGCGGTGGTTGCAAAGTTGATAGGGACGGTGGAGAAAGGTGATACGGTGGGGAGCAATAACAGGCGGTGAGTAAAATGGATCGGAGAGGAGATGATGGAGGTTGTTCAACGTGATGGAAGATGGCGGAGGTGTGAGGATGTTGGATGAGGAATAGATGAGCGTGGAACAGGAGTGGATGAGGGTCGATGAGAATGGAGTTTGAAGGTGATACGTGGGATGGAGTTACGCGATGAGGGTGCAGAGGGAGGTCAGGTGAATGGAGCAACAAGAGATGGTTGAGTGGCGCGGCGGAGAGACAGAGGGATGTTGTTGGCCGATGATGATGTTTGAATGGAGTAAAGGCGGAGGAAGCTGCGGGGTTAGCAGAAGGTGAGGTTACTGTGTAGGATTGAAGAGAAGAAGACGGTGGGTGTCACGAAGAAGAGAGATTTTTTTTATAATTTTTTTTTTGTCTCTTCCTTTTCAACCCGCCTCTGCGTTTTTGTGGTGTTCAATTTGGACTCCCTTTCCAACAGTAACTAACAACATATATATACTCATAGAATTAGGTTAAGCAATTTTAAAAAATACCAAAAATACCCTTTAACAAAATGGGCCTCAAAAGCCCAAAAGATAAAAAAATAATCTACCCAACCATATTTTTTGTTTTAATTTTTAGAGACAAAAATTAGACACCTAAAATTGTTAAAAATGATAAAAGTTTGGACAATAATTTATCCGAAAAAATAAAATAAACATATTAAAATAAATTACGGGTTTCATAGATTAAAGAAAAATTATCGACATAATTAAAATTGAAATAAAACGATAATAAAAAATACCTGATTTTAAAACACTTACGGTTAAAAACAAAACATCGAAATATTGATATCATCGACATATAATCAACTTAAAATGACACAGTAAACAGGTAAGGAGATAAAAATGAATGAAGTGAAATATCGGGTATTTCATAACTATAAAACGATGCAAACGTCAATTTAAACTGACTTTTGGTCAAATTAAATACGACGAAATGATGCATGTGCAATGCATGAATGACTGTTTAATGCAATGACCTAATGGAAGTGTATACAGATGAATGTGAAGCCTAAGCCAGATAAAATCGAGATAGGAGGGCAAATTTTGGGGTGCAACACTCATCACCATCCCGTTCAGATTCGTCGCCTTTAAACCATACCCTGCAGTCTCAACGCTTGCATAGCTGAAGCCATCTTCGGGAGTATTATGAATGGTAGATACAACAGGCTCCTCAACAGAATTCGTTGAATAACCACAAGGTTCAAACGCGGAATCGGCAGAGAGTCGTTGTCGTAAAGAAACAGAGTTGAAGGTGATGATGAGTAACGAAAACAGGGAGTATGTTATGGGTGAGACGGAAGACAGTGTTGAACGAAGGGGAAACGGAGGGTGAGCACGATTCAGTGAAGGGTGCTGGGTGTTGAATGAAGAGGAATGGTGGGTAGAGAATGGGTGTTTCGGTGGTTATGTGAGGTTTGAGAGATGGAGATGGCGGATAGAGAATGGGTGGCTGAAAGTTGAGGGAGTCACACGGTTGGACATTGAAGAGGGGTGGTGACACGGGAAGTGTTGTGAAGTGAAAAGGAGGTTGTTTGGCTCGAGAGAGAGATATCGAGGGGGTATGCTGGCTGTGGTTTGAGAGGGAGTACGCGAGGGAGAGACGATGAAGGATGGCAAGGCAGCGGGGTTTTGAGAAGAAGATGAATGAAACGGTGAGACGGGTTTACGGTGAAGATGATGGAAAGAAGATGAAGAAGGTGTTTTTCGGTAATGGAGGAAAGGTGTTTGAAGGTTGAAGTTGTTGTGATGCAGATAAACAACAGGATCCGCCTCCCTTTACATTTTTCCGTTGGTTTTTCAATTTGGCCCCCCCTTTGAACAGTAACATGGCACATATATATAGCAAATAAATTAGGTTAAGTAATTTTTAAAAATGGCAAAAATACCCTTTAACAAAATGGGCCTCAAAAGCCCAAAAGATAAAAAAATATTCTACTCAAACATATTTTTGTTTTAATTTTTAGAGATAAAAATTAGACACCTAAAATTGTCAAAAACGGTAAAAATTCGGACAATAATTATCCGAAAAAAAAATTAAATGAGCATATTAAAATAAATCATGGTTTAAACATTAAAGAAAAATTATCAAAATAATTAAAATTGAAATAAAACGATAATGAAGAATACCTGATTTTAAAACACTTACGGTTAAAAACAAAACTTCGAAATGTATCGAAAAATTAGAGAGATCACATTTTCATGATCTACGCGACACGTAGATTCATAAAGCAGTGAGTTAGAGGCGAAAGTTTGAAATATTTTTCCCACTAATTTTCGTGACAAAGGTCGAATCGCTTTTAGCAGTCTGTTTGTAAAATCGAAATATTGATATCACCGACATATAATCAACTTAAAATGATGCAAGAAACAGGTAGAGAAATGAAAATGAATGTAGTGAAATATCGGGTGTTTTATAACTATAAAACGATGCAAATATCGATTTAAACTAACTTTTGGTCAATTTAAATACGACGAAATGATGCATATGCAATGAATGACTGTTTAATGTCAATGATCTAATGGACATGTATGCAGACGAATGCGAAGCCTAAGCCAGATAAAATCGAGATAGGAGGGCAAATTTTGGGGTGCAACAGCAGGGAAGAAGAAGTGAATGGAATGGTACATGGGGGAGGCGCCCACCTCCATGTGTGGGGCGACCGTCCCCCTCCTTGAGGCACCCGCCTCCAATTCATAAGGGAGCATGGGACGTGCGTCCCTGTGAGGATGGGGGAAGAAACGGAAATGCAGTTTTTGTTGTTTTCTGTATTTAAGGTTTTTTGTTTTCTGCAGAAGTTATACTTCTGCATAATTTGCTTCTGTTTTCTTCCAATTTCCTAATTCAATATACCACTAGTTGGTATTAATAAAATATAATTAGGACATAAGTTAGCCGATAAAATTTGGAACCCGATTATGTTTCGATTTTCCGATTTCGGTAAATTCGACGACGGAGCAAGTTGCTCTGAATTCAACAAAAATTGACGTGTTAGCTAAGTTCGACGTGTAGAACGTAGTGGTGACGTTATTTTTCAAATTACGAAGTTTTACGAGATGACCCAAATAGGCCAATTTACGTTAAATTGAATCGGATTGCGGTTTAGTCGATTTAAGACACGTATGGACAATCCGATTTCGATGTTGACGATTATGATTAATGCCGATTATTAGGAATAGCTTTCGCGACGATTATAGGTGTTTGACTATTTTTCCGTATTTGGAATTTAGTGAATGAATTGATAATGATGTGGTATGATTAAACATGATGTTTGCGACGATGTATTTATTAATGAATACTTGATGATATGCGATGCGATGATATATGTCATTGTACATGATGATGTGATGATTATATTGATGTTGTTAATAAATGCTTCCGATTTGTGAATGCATGACTTTTGATGATGATGAATTATATGTGACGTTTTGCATAATGCAAATATGATGCGATGATATATTTATCTTGAATTGGATAAATTATGGCGATGTGGGCTTTATGCCAATTTTGATGAGCGATGATTATGTTTTTGTGTTGTGTTGTTTTATTGTCGAGTCACATACATTGCATTGGCGACGATGGGATTTTATGCCAAGCGACGAGACATCTCTTTTGTCTCATTGATTCCTCGAGAGTTGAAGTTTTGCAAAGAGTTGAGGAGGAATTCATCTGAATCATTCATCTAATGAAATTAGGGTTGTGGTTCATTATGGAGTTTGAAGCTTGGATACGTCAATTTATTGAAGTATTATCTTCCTATTACCATTTGAGCTATCATGGTGCAAATAATTTCTCAATACATTCATAAGATTTTAGGTTTTAAAGCTTGATTGGCCATCTTCAAACACAAGGTGCACAATTAGGGTTTTGGATATAATTAGGAATTCTTCATATTTTCACTCAAACTTGATTTCATGTGTTTCTATATGTTATTGGGCATCCATAATTGAAATATTGAGGTTAAATTTTGGTTGGAAGCAAGTCAATTGGTCACAAGGGATTTATTGTAAAAAGTATCATACTATATATAAAAAATACAATCTTAATGACTTTGTGTTTGAGATAAGGATATCAAGTGATGTTGAATCCATTTTACACATTGTCAACAAAGTGTTGAGTAAGTGGTTTGGAGATTTCTTTTTGACTATGTTCAGGGTAGATTTCACGAATACTTAAAACCTAGTAGATTGATCAGCCATACTACCAGAGGTGAAGGTGATATGCCCCTATTTTCTTGTGGGTTGAGTTTCTCTATGGTCAAACAACAAAGTTATACCCTGAGGATGGACATATTATGTCAGCCAGTATAGTGTAACAAGGAAACCCATTAAGAATGTTTCTTTTTCCCTTGTGTTACACCCACATATTCACCAGATCAACGACAACAATAAGTTTCTTCTACATGCCTGATATCTTGATAATGGGACCATCGTAGGAGATTCATAGGAGGTGAAGTTGGGGATCAAGTTTATTGGAGGAGCTATTAGCCGAGATGAAGGCTTTATTGAGGAGTTGTTCATAAAGAGGGCGACCGAGTTAATGCATGTTTTTCCACAACTAAGGGATCCTCAGTGTGAGCTTCTTCTACTTCATTCTTGCATAGTGTTGTACCCTAAAATTCACCCTCTTCTTTTTCGTATTTTTGGCTTATAATTTGATTGCATAAACATACATGTAGGTGCATGCATATCATTGATCATGGGGTTACCAGGTTCAAAACATCCCAAGTACGAAAGAAACGGCGTGTCTCAGCTATCTCAGATCATTTTGAGCCAAAATTCAACGCTTCTCAGTTCGTACGACTATTTGCAAGATTTTTTGGTCAGGAAGCTATTTTGGCTTGGTTCCACAATCTCTGGAATCATATCAATATGTCCTTTAGATTATCTGTTCAGGTTGGAGGTCATTTCGTCAAGAAAACTGAATTTATTTGCTTATTTCTCAATAAAGTGGATTTTGGGTTTTCACTGTGTTTCGGGAACTCCAGAGAGCGTATCTCACAGCTCGCCAGGTGTTTTCTTATGAATTTTGACTGGCATATCCCTCTCATTTTTAGCTACAATTTTTGTTCGAAAGCCGAAAGCAATTTATGTGAGGAAGGTCCCTGAAAAATTCAATTTCTCAAGAGGATTAAACTGAATTTTAGTGTTGAACCGTGTGTTCTGCCCACTAAAAAGTTCATATCTCTTAGATGGAAACTCGAAACTGAGCGGGACCAATTTCTAAAATTCCGTATCGAACCCTTCTATAACTTTCATTTACAACTCGGGAGCTGATTCCTCACTGTTTAAGACCAGTCTTTTATTCTTCGGATGCAATTTTGAACTGAACCAAGCAATTTTCATCTGGTACGCGAACTTCAAAAAATCATATCTCGCTTGTTTTTTATCGAAACGAGATGGGACCAGTGCCAAAAGTTCACAAATTTTGTTAGATTCGGTTGTCTCATAAACACTCACTTGAAAATTTTGATCAGAAGATCCTTGTTCGAGACATTTTCTCCGAAGAGCGTATTGAGAATTCTGCATGCGTCAGACGCCCGGAAATTATGCTGAAACTTAAAAACTTCATATCACATTGACCGTTCATCTGATCGCATTGAAATTTTGATTCACACAAGCAAAATCGCGTTCCGGACATTTTTCATTTACATTCCAATTTCAAATTACACACGGATTTGGCAGTTTTGGATTGTGTACGAAAATTATTTTGATAATCGCGATTTGGATTTAATTGTGGATCCAAGACACTCCAAAGCCAATTTTTCACACTATAAATATATTTTGCCACTAACAAAATTGGTAGAGAGAATCATTTGTTAAATTTTATCCAAGAGCTCTCACTTTTCTCTCTCAACTCAAAGTTGCACAACCACCTCAAACCACCAACAACCACCACCGAAATTCCAAAACCACCGCGCCAGAAAAAAATTTCTTATTTGTTTCTTCTTCTCTCCTTCTCCGGCACAGCCCCATACTCTTCTATTCCCTTTCAATTCTCAAGGATCAAATCAAGCTTTTCATCAATCAAGAACATTGAAGAGCGTTTATGGTGTCGAGGTGAAGAGTTTAAGTTTTCCTCTTCATCAATTCTCCAAGGATTCAAGATTCTCGTCTCTTATTATCATCAATTCAACTTTGATTTGGTATTTTCTTGGAGAATTACAAGATTTTTCTCATCAATTTCAACTCAAAGCTTCAAGTACAAGTAAGTGCTTATTTCAATCGATTTTTCAATTGTTAAATTTCTTGAAATTGAATATTGAGATTGCTTGCAAATTCCGTGTGGATTCCGATTATAGCATTTGTTTTGTCGAATTCATGGATCTTGATCCGTTTTTGGAGCCTTAAAGGTGTCGGTGTGAAACTTTCTACACACTACACACACCTACACTTGTGTTGTGACTTTGCATTGTATTTAGGTACTTGATATGAGCATTGTGGATCACAAATTATATGATCATGCATCAAGTAATATGTAAATTCTTTGACATGCATTGAATCATTAATTTGAGGCTTATTTTGTGCATTGAAATTTAGGAACTAACACCTAGTTTTTAGGTACACTTGCACTACACCTACACATACACACACTTGAATTCATAGATTATGACATAAGTTGCATCTTTGCATATCCATACATTTGCATGTAGGATAGTTGAATTAATTTGATATGGTGTTGTTCGACTTTTATGGCATAAAAGTATGTTGAAAGTTCACTTTTCACAACACTTTACCACTTTGCACATCTAATTTCTTTCAACATTCTTACATGTTTGCATAGCATATAGGTAGTATTTGCATTGAGTATGTATCACTTGCACATGATATCACATACACTTGCATTTTTATTCATCTAAATACCACAAAAATACATTGGAAACAAGTTTATTTGAGTTTGGTGGAAAATAACATGACACTTTGAAAATTGATAAAGTTGGACATAATATTTGTTTTGGCTCTAACTTTTAATCCGTAATGAGTTTTTTCGACTTTTCTTAATGTAAATCATGTTTCTCGAGTCATCCGAAACTCTCCACGCGAATAGTTTCTTGATTTGGACATGTTTCGGTCAAATCTGAGAGCTGCTGACTTTTAGGCGAAAAATATACCTTTGAACAAGATTTGACCGAACCGTCCGTATTTTTGAGACCGTACGCGTGTGCATAGCTTCCGATATTTTTGATAAATCATTTTGATTGTTTTCTTTAGCTTATGCCTTGTGTTTTGGTTCACTTTTCATATTTATCCATAATGGTGTTTTTTTGACTCGAAAAGTGTCGGAGCGAACCTTTTTTGTACACTACAAACACATACATTTGTGGTGTTGATTTTCTTTGCATATAATGTCTAATACTTGTTCTAACCCCTCAACAAACCTCTTGAATAATATGTGAGCATGTTTAGGTAGTTGGCTCTTTGATTTAGAACCCTTAATTGAGTCATATAATTAGGATCTCATGGTAGCTAACCGTTAGAGCGACGATTGGTCGTTTTGACTTCGTTTTGTGCACGAATATGTTTTAACCGTGATTTTTCTTGTACATTTTTTTAGATCATTTAATAGGAATTAGCTACTGACTTGTAAAGCTCCATGTCTAATTTAATTCAATACTTACTTCCTCCTCAAGTTTTGATCATGTAACGATGTTTAAAAGCATGTTTCTCCTTCGTCACTTGAATTGATCAATCTTAGGAGTGTAATATCATGTGTTCTTAGAAACTTTAGGTTATTTTACTACCATATAATTGTATTTAAATGTAAAACTTACCTTAGGATTGTAAATAGAACTTCAAAGCTAACCTTTGATAGTTCGATTCTTAGGAACTAGTTTGTTAATTGTATAGTTTTTCTAGCTTCCTTTTGCATGTTTAAGTTGTGGTTTTTTCCTCCATTTGTTTAAATGTTTAGGAAAGCTTTAGAACATGTAGTTGCTGCCTTCTATTAGGAATTTACCTCTCATGCTTTGTTTTCTTTGTAAATAATGCATTTTAAGTCATTTTAGTGTAGATTTTTGGTTTCTAACTCTTCTAGATCTTCTAATCATGTTTAGCATTGCATTGGAGAACTATTATGATGGACTTAGCTCGATTTTAATATCATTCATGTGGTATTTTGCATTATGTGTGCGTTGCTTCCCGGTTTTCCATTCTTATGTTGTGTTCATACATAAATTTCCCAGCCGAGATATAAGGCCGGAGAGGGATTAGCAGGCATCCGGGATGAATCTCGGATGAGATATGAGACGCTTATCCAGCATAGTTCCCGGAATTGGGATAGGAGACCGGGTCAGCCCCGGGATATGACCTGGACGTCTATCCGGGCTAGGAGGGTCGGATTGGTCTCCGTTACGCTATTTATGGGTCGGTTACGAACGTTACGAATCATTAAGTAGCGGTTTCAAGTATTAAGTGGACGGTTATATCATTATGATCATTAGTGATGGCTATGCTATAAAAAGAGGCCTTAGGGCCATAGGAAAAGGATCATTCTCTTATTACCTCTCTTAGCCACACACTCAAGAGGGGTCAAATACTTTATCTCTAAGGGCTCCCAACTGCGGGGTAAGCTAGACTCATAGCTTGGAGGCCATACATCCTTGTATGAGCCTCCGAATCCCTTAAGATCTTATATATAGTTTTTCCTGTAAGAACATTGGCGCCCACCATGGGGCCCGGTAAAATTCTCCCGGGCCACACAAATCCTATCAAAATAACCATTTTTTGTCATATAGTGGTCTAATTCATGATGTTTTATACATGATACCATAAAGAATTTCCACGATGACATATAGTCAATATCCAATATGATGAATTCCATTGAAATAACACTAGGAATCTCTAGATCTTTCAAACATTCTGACTTTCCCAGTGCTCCGTCATCTCTATTTAGTTTGCCCTGTGCTCCGGATTAACACATGAAGGATATTCGCGGGATCACCATTTCATGAACATCACGCCATCCTTGCCGGGTTACATTACCCTCCAGATTACAACAATCCATGGCTATACAACGGGCACGGGATGTCCGATTTGATCAGTCGCGGCTACATAGAAGAAGTTGAATCCGATCAGGATAGAATTGCATGTTTGGTCCGAGTTCGAATCGGAGGCTGTCAATTTAGCGATGGCGAATAGTGTATCCGTCATGCCCGAACAAGTAGAATTGCATGTCCGATCCGGTCAAGTCTGGATTCGCTTGATGGTGACCGGTTGAAGAATCAAACGTATCTTTGATGGAGAGGCTACTTGCTATGTCAGTATTTCATTCACGACGATCCTGATTTCTGGTGAAAGCGTCTCGATGGAGGCGATGCTGGGGGCGATTACAACCCGGTGACTGAACAATCAACAGATAAGTGATTCCTCATAAATGTCTATGCGGTTTATTGTCATTTAATGCTTGACACAGCAAGGGACTCGGTTCCTCTTAAATTATTTTGAAAACTCAATCCGTTACGATATCGTTATAACTTGTCACGACAGTTATGAATTAATACTCACAGTGATAATTGCTTGTCGGTTGCTTAATGTGGAAGGTGAGTAGCAGGTTGGAGGGGAACATCGGCAATCAGAGATGCTTTTAGTTTGATGGAAGCTGACAATTGTAAATGATTCAGATGATTCATTGTGACACCACGTTGTCGGCACCAACTTCGGAGCTGAACAACTATATCAAGCCAAAACCTGAATGAATGACTTCCGGCGGCCACAATTTCGGGAGATAACTTCAATACAATAGGAATTCCGCCATGAACAGATAGGAGTGCAACACGCGATACGTCGACTCCACCGTCGAAAGATAAGTTATTTCTATTGGTCTTATTTATTGATTACAACAGACCATTGTTATATAATTAAAATGTCCATTTGGCGATTACTCTAATGTTGTTATTAGAGTTTTACTCAGTACCTACCTAGTAGTCAAGTTGTCTGATTCGTATTGCAATCAATAACCATCTTTCTTTTGTATTGGATGGCTGGTTGAGAGAATGGCAGAGGTTGCTATTGATTCGTGCATTGACTCAACCAGGGCTTCCAAGCGACATCACATCTTAAGGCTACATCAGATCATACATAGGAGACTAAATCAGATTGTGGCGAGCACGTCATCGAATCAGCCAGTGGAAGCAAATGGATACAGTGGCGAAGCTAGGACGATACCAGCAGGCCAACTATTTCATTATGCAGCTTCTCTAACCATGACTGAAATCATTGAATAATAAATCTAGCAAGGAGCCAGTGCCCAAATCGAGCTCATCCTACTCAGATCACCATCAGCGGCAAGAGTGCAATACAAGAGGCTGAGATAAAAGATAAGTGTATTACTCCTGGTTTGTCATGGTTATCAAGTATTTTAATAAATGCTTTATATTCAATTATCTGGTTAGTCTTCTGTGTAGTCATCATCATAGAACAACTTCGTATGAATGTTGTGACTGACGTTTCTGAACTAGGTGGATTGGTTGACCAGACCAGAAAACTGTTCTGGGTTTGGTTATAACTCAGGAAATGATTGATAAAGAGAGTTATGCTTTTTATTGGAGATGTTTTATTCTTTATAAATGTAGCATCTTCTCTGTGTTCTATTTATGCTTTTTAACTGAAATTTGGATGTCCTATTAGATGGTGAATAACGAAAACAGTTTCCAGCCGGCATCTATCTCATGGAATACTTCATCTGTAATGGGTTATGTTCAGAACATACTGGAGGACAGACCCCGTGTTGTGATGCTTCCGTCCTCGGGGAACTTTTGTTGATATTGCGAAGTCGATACGTACACTCTGTTGCTCAACACACTGTGGTGGCGACATTGGACAACCCGATGCTGAACATAAAAAAGATAAGTTCATTATCCTTTTCGTTTCATGGAAATAAAATGCTTGAATTGCCGATTTATCCGCTTCTATATTGTAACAACAGTTACCAATAATAGAATATTATACAAAATTGTGGTTTTAATGTTCATAACTGTCCATGAGGAAGTTGTTCAGTACTATTGTAACTGTCCTTTAGGAAATTAATATCAATTGTTCCTTATATTATATCATATGTACTGCAGTAGAGATGGAGATATCTAGCAAAGTCATATGGTAGTAAGTTTAAAGAGATACATGTTTACTACCAAAAGGTTGGAAAGAAAGTCCAGCCGCCGACATCACTGAAAGGTTTATGAATTTGACATGCTCATTTACTGGCGGTGGGTTAGAATTATCTTATGTGACAGAGGCATCCGAAATTCTCTGTCAAAAGCTGCCATACATATTCTCCATTGCCGGTTTCGATCAATATTTTGCAGGATGTTATAGTGTTAGCAAGGAGTGTGGAAAGAAAAGATTGCGCCGGCCAGGACGATTTAACGCTGGGATGAAACATCTTCCCAGCTGTATATGTTGACAAGAGGGACATATGTGTTACAACCTGAGACTAAGCTTTGTGCAGGTCCCGGCTACGATTACCGAAGGCAAATAACGGTTGCAATAAAAGATAACTGATTTCAATGCCTTACGCGCTTTCTAACTTGTTATTTCAAACAATTTATGCACATTTCTTTTTGTACATGTATATGTCACAGTATGAGATCCTGTTATTACTATCTTTGCACTCTTTCAGGAAACATGAAGGCGTGGTTTATTCATTATGTCTCATGGATAAATCCTGTGGCAAGTGAGTAGTATGGAAAATAATTTGGAATAACCGAAATTATTTAGTGCATATCAGCGTTAAATTTGATAAACATTCACATACGCGGAGTCATGACCTACCAACTCAATATATTCATCTGAATATTCTCCCGAAGACAACGCCAATATCGTGACCGAAAGGCAGCCATATCGTGGAAGTTGGATGGGGCAATTGGATGTGTCCATTTAAATAAAGCACTAATAAGCATGAAGTGTTGTGGGAGTTTCCTGCGGCCAAGAGGCAAGCATAGGGAATAAACTTTGGAAACCTGAACAATACAAAATTATGACTTAATTGTATTTAAAATAAGTAAAAATCTCGAGAGCTGGTAGTTTAGCTTTTTTAGTAAAGGGTGTCGTCCTTATCCCCTACGTGGGCGGGAGGCATTCTATTTTTATTAGTATCAAAATTAGGAAGGATCCGGAGAATATGTAGAATATAGGCGAGGTACCCAGCGTAAGTACTCGGGAAGCAAACGACAAAATTGAGTCATCCTTAATCGGGATGGCTCTGTATCAAAGCGTTTCATCTTATTCCAAACAAAGCTTCACGCTTGGGGGGCTCATATAACCATCCCGGTCAAGAATGACAGAAGTGAAGACAGCGAAATGCCGGGTAGATTGAATTGTTGAAATTTTGTAAAAGATTACAAATAATTGTGTAAAAAACCACCGTTGTATAAGGTGTCATCTTGATCTCCTGTGTGGGGGAAGAGGCATCTTGGAACTAATTATAGTTTGTAAAGACTGAATAGGATGTAACGGATAAAAGTGCTCCGCACCTCAAGACTCGGATATGGCGGGAATCAAAGGCTAGGCGACGTACTGCTAAGCTCGGTCTATGATCGCCTTCACAAAGGCTCGCCCTATGCGGAATACTCCTTGGTCAACCTCGCTGAGGCTCGAACCCATTGGCGACGCATCGCTAAGCTCGGTCTATGATCGCCTTCACCACGGAAAGGCTCGCGCGCGAATACTCCTTGGTCAACCTCGCTGAGGCTCGAACCCATTGGCGACGCATCGCTAAGCTCGGTCTATGATCGCCTTCACCACGGAAAGGCTCGCCTATGCGGAATACTCCTTGGTCAACCTCGCTGAGGCTCGAACCCATTGGCGACGCATCGCTAAGCTCGGTCTATGATCGCCTTCACCACGGAAGGCTCGTTCCTACTCGGGACAACCTTCAAAAATGGTGTTCCTACTCGGAACAACTTTCAAAGGTTTCAAACCTCGCCTGGACTATGATTCCGTCTCGGATCAACTCCTAAAATGGCGGTTATACCTATAATTTCCAACTTCAGGTGAGTCACGGAGCTCTGGTCCTATCTCGGATCAACTCTTAGTGGCGTTGAAGCCCCAGGTGAGCTACCAAGAGCTCTGATTCTGTCTCGGATCAACTCTTAGCGGTAGTGATACCTCCAAACTTCAGGTGAGTCACGGAGCTCTGGTCTTATCTCGGATCAACTTAGTGGCGTTGAATCTCTAAATTCAACCAACCCGCTTGGGGGTTCTGTATCTAACGCGTTAAAGCGGTAAAAAACTAAAGTAGTGTCATGAACAGTTGTTATATGCTTGGAAAAAGCCAGCATAGTCTGCTTGATACCTCATGTGACTCGGGGGCTGGTCTAGTTAAGCTAAGTCTTGCTACCAATAGCCCGACAAAGTTCTGAGCCCAGCCCGGACTAAGAACGAGCGTTATGCTTGGGTTAAACTGGAGTATCGATTCAGTGACAAGGAGAGGAATACATTGGCGTTGTGAACAAAATGTTACGTACTCGTCCAAGCCATCAGGGTAGTTGTTTGCTACGCCCTATGGCTTGGGGGCTAGTAGCATAACATAAAATCGTTCACGAAACAACCTTAAAAGATCTGTCTATACCAGGCATGTAAGGCGAAGGACCTTAATTGGATTCCGTCAAAACATTTTCACCGAAGCCTTGACTCAAGATACTCGGGGGCTAGTCTATATATCTTACTGCTCCGGGCCGAGATGTGAGGTCAAAAGGAATTTTTATCCCGGCCATGCGTCCTGGGATCCGGCCCGGGCTAAAAACGAGCGTTACGCTGGAGTGTCGATTCCAGCGACGTGCATTACATTTAAAAAAACCTCTAAAGCACAAGTTGGTATTGAAGGTCTGGCCTGGGTCAAAGTTTATGTTTCTATTTCGAGCATAAGGCTTCAGGGTCTAGAAACCATATGCTCGGGGGGCTTATGTTCATACATAAATTTCCCAGCCGAGATATAAGGCCGGAGAGGGATTAGCAGGCATCCGGGATGAATCTCGGATGAGATATGAGACGCTTATCCGGCATAGTTCCCGGAATTGGGATAGGAGACCGGGTCAACCCCGAGATATGACCTGGACGTCTATCCGGGCTAGGAGGGTCGGATTGGTCTCCGTTACGCTATTTATGGGTCGGTTACGAACGTTACGAATCATTAAGTAGCGGTTTCAAGTATTAAGTGGACGGTTATATCATTATGATCATTAGTGATGGCTATGCTATAAAAAGAGGCCTTAGGGCCATAGGAAAAGCATCATTCTCTTATTACCTCTCTTAGCCACACACTCAAGAGGGGTCAAATACTTTATCTCTAAGGGCTCCCAACTGCGGGGTAAGCTAGACTCATAGCTTGGAGGCCATACATCCTTGTATGAGCCTCCGAATCCCTTAAGATCTTATATATAGTTTTTCCTGTAAGAACATGTTGCTATACACATTTACATTTCATTTCTTCACCTATTGGATCATATTTTGACATGTGATGTGAATATGCAATTATATTCCCGCTTCCTTGTTATTTTTGACATGTTTGTTGACTTGTGCAAGGTACATTGAGGATGTTTTGGTTAGGTACCTAATTGTGGTACACTAACATACCACTTTTCCCGTGGTTTTGTTTGCGTTTTAAACGCATTGTGCTTTGTGTTTTCTCATATTACGAGAAACACATATTCTGTTGCTTTGTCTGGATTGTAATTTCTTGTGGGTTCATTGGATATACGTCAAATGTGTATAGACACACATTCTTGACCGTGCATATCGATGCACATCCTTTGTCTGTATTATCTGGATAGTTTCTTGCAGGTTTATTGGATATACGTCGAATGTGTATAAACACACATTCTTGACCGTGCATATCAATGCACATCCTTTATATGTATTGTCTGGATTACGATCTTGTACAGGTGTATTTGCTTCGGATGTGCATGACACACATTCCGATTATGCTTTTTGTGCCTCCGTACACTTCTCACCGAATTTCTTTATTGCGTGCCAGCAGTACTTGAAGTTTTCCGGAGTATTTTTTTTAGCTCGTAGTGCTCTTCGGATCATTATCCGTTTGGTATTTAATTTACTTTGCTTACCGCATTCTTTTACCGCTTTTCTAGAGAGCATGAGAAGTAGGGTTTTACCGCTTTCCTTGCCATGAGAATTAGGAATAGAGATGTATGAAGGGGCTTTCGTAGTTGGAGCATGTTCAGAACCCTCGGTTTATTTCAAGACCCGTTTAGGGCGCTTCTGTTTGCTAATTGTGTTTGGTTTGTTTAAAATCCTTCATCTGCATAGGGAGGTAATTCTCAGTAAGTGTTTATGTTTGTGCTTGCATAGGTCAAGAGTGGTTAGGACACCCGACGTGGCACCACTAAGCAAAGTCCCACTTTTTATATTTCCTGCTATCGAGTCATGATGATACGATGGGCATGCGGAAAGGGTCCGCAATCGACCCCCGCACAGTTCTAGTCCGTGTCAGCTCAGTACACGCGAATCGTGTTGCTTCCTTTATCGAGTCAATAATAAAAAGTGGCAAGAGTTCCCTATTATAACTCTCCACACTTTCCTGGGATTCGCATTTATTGCAGAGCTCGCATCATTTGCTCTTCACACTTGACAATTCATGTCATGCGGTGATACCATTCACAGGAATCGGATGTGTCGGCTCCTGGTTGACTCACGGTATGCTCGTTACTGTTCGAGGCTATGGGACTTCCTCATTTTCTTGCGCTTGTGTGCCATTTGTTTGTTTGCATTGCATTGTTTGTGTGCTTCTGCCAAAGCACTTGTTTGCTTCATCCCTTTTTGTCATCTTCGATTCTACATTAGGTAGTGTTTCGAGATAGACATAGATTTAGGTTACAAACCTATTCCGTTCCTTTTTGTCGTCTTCGATTCTATTTCAGGTAGCGAATCGAGATAGACATAGATTTAGGTTGTAAACCTTTGGCATGTTCCCTTAGGATTCTCTTGAATCTACTTTAGGTAGTTATTCGAGTTAGACCTTAGGTTGTAATCCATGCATGATAACATTAAGGATAGAGTTAGATAGTTTCCCTTGATTGTTTTATAGTTTCTTTTGCATCCTTGCATGTAATAAAACTAAAACTTGTTTTCTTTTTCCTTTACAAATCAAAACACTTAATAATGGTTCAAACTCCTTTTTTTTAAGGTAAAAACAACCAACCAATGCAAACTTTTTTGCCTACGGGTTTTCTTGTTTTGTGTTTAAAATTCTTTTGTATAAGTAAAAAACACATAACCCACCAAAACATGTGAGCCGAACTACGGCGCTCTGACTTTCCCATTGCACGCGGGAATACGTAGGCATCTTGTCACGGGGCTCGATCGAGCAAACTTTGTAAATACTTCCTTCTTTTCCCCGTGTTTCCTTTATTTTATTTTCTTTCACATGCATTCTCTTTTAGCATACAAATATAGCAATTAAGCAGTAAATAGATATAAGCACACCCATTAGACAGAAAGTAGAAGTGGATGCCGTAGAGTACTACGGGCGTATGGGGTGCTAATATCTTCCCTTCGCGTAATAGATTCTCTTACCCTATCTCTCAGTCGCAAGACCGTGTCTTATCCCTTTCAGGTTTTCGCGATGCGTTTACCTTTCTTCTTTTGCGAGATAAAAAACGTTCGATGGCGACTTCATTGATATAGTTATCGGATGATGTTCACCCGGTTGTTTCAGCTGGCGACTTCACTAGGGATCGTACAGACCTCTTGCTGGTTCGATCAGGAGTCGATCCTAGGTTTTATTTTCATGTCTATTGGGTGTTTATTTATTTGTTTATTTATTTACTTGCTTTTTCGCACCATCCTTTGTATGCTTGCATTGCATTCTATGTGGCATTTTATCGCTTTCATACATCATATACACTGTGTACTGCTGGACTGGTTGTTCTCTTGATTGGGTGGATGTTACCATGAGGTAAAAGGCCGAATACACAGGCTATGAGTGACATATAGGAACATATAGGACTAGAGTGGACGCATGATTGCTAGGAGACGTGAGGTCCAAAATAGCGCATTTATGTGGTTCCGCGCTCAGATGAGGTTCGAATGCGGTATTATCATCATCACATAGGTGTTACGATGATATTACTTAGCGGGAGACTTTCGACTCTGAGTCACCCCTTGACCTTACCCTGGCCTAGATTGCACCTGTGAGTGGGGCGGTAATAATTCAAACAGGTACAGATGGTGACTATGTTCTGTTGGTGACTATTTATTTAGATGGTGACTATATTCTGATGGTGACTATTTATTCTTATGGTGATTGTATTGGTCCTTATGTGACGTTCTGTTATTGATGGTCGTGAGCCTTATGATACTTGGTTCTTGACACCTGGTTTTCTGGTATTTTGTGTGATATTCTGAAATGATGTTGAACCTTTGATCTTATGATATTGTGACTTGGTTCTTCTATGGTATTCTGAATTGGTGTCAAACCTTTGATCCTACGATATTCAGATTATTCAGAGATTATGCAGCCGTTATTCAACAGATTGTACAGATGCTACTCATTATTATGCTGAAATGTTGAACCATTGGTTAATGCACTTGCATAGCATGTTTATTTTTTAAAAGAAATGTCAGAAAAATAAATATGTGCATATCTAACCTGCATTTTCATTCATTTTATGCATTCATGACAGGTGTTCGAAACTTGGGGGTTCCTCTTATTCAGACCTGGTATTTTCTTTGCAGAATTACAAATCTCGACTTCTTACCACTCTACGATCAGATCAGAATTAAGTGATGGAACAACTCCGTGGAGAATTGGATGGAATGAAAGAACAAATGGCGTTTTTTATACTAGACACGCAAGATTTGGTTAGTGGACAAGAACTCTTGAAACAGGAGAACTATCAATTGAAGACTCAACTGAGTTTGGTTATGGAAATTCTTAATACTGTGTTGAGAAAGGAAGACAAACCTGTATCTGCTTCCGCATCAAGAGTTTCTATTCCTCCCTATACGTTGGGGGCCTTTTCAAGTCTTGAATTAGAGCATGTATCTCCTCTACCACCTTGTGTTTCAGGGTCTTCCCATCCACAATCGATTTATGTTGCTTAAAAAGATCCAAAGGGTAAAGCTCATCAACCAGGACCGTCACGACCTGAGAGACAATTTGATCCCATTCCGATGCTATATGCTCAGTTACTTCCTCAATTGCTTAAGTTTCAGTTGGTTAAGCTTCGAATTTTCACGATGCATGGAAAGCTTCCGCGTGTTCATGATGAAAAGGCTAGGTGTGATTTCCATTCTGGGGCACCTTGTCACGATACTGAGAACTGTATGGCATTGAAACATAAAGTTCAGGATTTGCTTGATGAAGGGATAATTCTGTTTACTCCCACGGGTTTGAGTGTGAAAATCAATATTACCCCAAGTGCCGATGTGACCATTTCGGCTGCTGCTGCGCCTCAAAAGCAATCTTATGCTCCCAAGCAGGATAATCAACGACGACCAAAGGTGCAAAGGAAATTTGATCCTCTCCCGATGTCTTATGCTGAATTATTTTCTCATCTTATGAAACTGAAGTTGATTGAATTGCGTACCTTAAGGATTAATCCAAATAATTTCAATGCCAACGCTCGGTGTGACTTCCATTCTAACGGGCAGAGGCATACTATTGAGAATTGTATGGCTTTCAAGCATATGGTGCAGGACCTACTTGATTCTGAGGCTTTTAACTTCGGACCAGCATCAACATTTTATGCTACTCAACAACCATTACCAACTTATGCTGACGCTACTGTCAATGCTATTGTTAAGGATGGAAGTTTGAACCTGGTTAAGGATGTAAATCTGATGACAACTCCTTTATCCTTTGTGAAAGAGTGTTTGTTGAGAAAGGGTGTATTCCCAGGTTGTGGTATTGCCTGTGAAGATTTTATGATCCAACCAAAAGGTTTTCAATCCTTGAGAGATAAAGTGCAAGATTTGTTTGATGCAAAGGTTATCAGTTTCACACCAGATGGCCAGATTTTGGTGCTCCTTTGACTCATTGAACGTCAAGACTTCAAAATGCATCGTCTGAAGCAATGAGTCCATTCGGAGACTACTCTCCTCAACGATGGAAATTTCTAGTTTTATGTTGCATTCTTATTTGTAATTTTTCTTGTATGTTCATTACTTACTTGTATGCAAAACCTGTTCATTCTTGAATATTAATCATAGTGCACTGAATATGTTTGTCTTGAATTGATTCATCCGTGTTCACTCTTAATTGTTTTTAAATGCTTTTGATGCTCAACTCTTGTGAATAAAGAAAAACCTCTGTAGGGAGGATGATGAACAATATACCAAGAATCTCAAACGGTATTGCTTTCGAATAAAAACCTTGCTGATGATGTACAGGCATTATTTCAAATTCCCAAACACTGGAGATATAAGCGAGATAGACCTTCGTTAACCCCTTTGAGCCTTGAAGTAGGAGTTTCTTTTCTATTCAGAAAAAACCCTCAATTTTTAACCTGGGGCATGGTAGTGTTCAGTTAACTTGATCGAGCATTTAAATCTCATTAGGAGAGTACATTCAAGGATCAACCACAATTGTTATCCTTCATTTATCAAGAGGTCGAGAAGATGGCAAAACCCCAATGGGTATTCATTGTCCATCAAGGAATAAGGTAGTCACACATTAACAAAGAGTCGAACGACTTAGTTTCACACGACTTGTTCAAAGAAAGAAAAAAGAAAAAAGATAATAAAGAAAAAAGAAAAGAAAAGAAAGAATATGATATTGCAAATCAAAGAACAAGGTCGTGTGATCAAGTACTAAATAAAAGAGGTGAGTGACTACCATGTCCGAAAAGAAGACACCTCGTTGGTTCCCCAATTATTATAAACTCCCTATGAAAGATGGGTGCTCGTATTAGGTTAATTGAACATAGGAACGGAGAACATCACGGAGAATGGGTGGGCACCAAATATTTTGAGCCTTAAATCCTTTTATTTCCTAAAACCGTGAACCAGACCACGTTACAACCCTTGAAAGTCCTAATTGAAGCATGGTTTAATTTGAAAGCTAAACTGTGACGAGAGTACGATATCCTGACTCCTAGGAGGCTTGCCAAATTTTTGAGTTAGTATCACTCCATCTTCTTACTTTCTTTGAACAAAAATTCGATGTTTTGACATCTTTTCAATAAATGTTTTTAATTTCAAGACAAGCATATGATTTGCATTAGAATTATCATTCATAGAATAAAACATTCTTTGCATATGGATAAGTACTTAAACATCAAGTAACCTTGCATAATGAGCATCAGATGAAAAACTTGATTATCCCGAGAGACAAACTACTTCAGGGATGTGTTGAAGATTGAACCATTTTTTGAAGAGTGTTCCTAATCAGGGGCATGTTTTCTATTGACTTCGTTGAGTATAACTAGACCAGTTTGTCAAATGATTTGAAACAGGTTATGTGGAAGTTTCTGATTTCCAGAAATTTATGTTGAGCTATTGCGTATCACTTCCAGTTGTTCCCAAGGGGTAGATTGTTTAAAATGTCTGCTTGAGCACGAAGCAAATCATGTTGAGAAGCACAATTGTGTGTTAGCTTGCATTTCAGATATAATGCAATTACCCTGATGAGGTTTGGTCTTCAAAATCTGTGAGTCTCTTTTGAGAAGAATTGGATTATCGAACCCTGCAAAGCAGGGGCAGTATCCCAATGATGGTACTCTTTTGAGAAGAATTATCTCAATGTTTGATTTCCTTAAAGGGTGAAGAAACATGTTAATACTCTGTGGAGTGAGTTATGATTAAACTGGGGCAGTTACGTCGAGATTCTGACAATCTCTCAAAGTGATGATCAATCAGTTGAAGTTATGTCGAGATTCAAAAACCTCTCAAATGATGAGTAATCTGGAGCACTTAAGTCGGGATTATATCCCTCAAAGTTCAATCAAACTGGGGAAGTTATGTGAAGGTTGACTAATCCCTCAGAGAGTCTGTTGTTCAAAGGAGAATCTTTTCAAAATCCGAAGACGCAGGGGCAAGTTGTCTCTTTGTAATTTTCTCCATGCTTGGAGACGTTGTTATGACTTGCAACTTGCAAGTATGTGATGGGTTATCAGTGTGAGGTCCCTTTTCCCCAATGAAGAGTACATCTCAATCCAGGTTCACCCCCTGTGAAGCCAATTCTCAAGCAGATTTCATTTCTAGAAGGTCCCGATGGACTGATTTTGTTATCGGTGATCCGTGCTTCGACATAGTGATATTGTTGTACTCCCCAGTATAAGTCTCGATGTTGGTTGAGGCTTATCCCCAGTGAGGTCGATTCTCAAGCGGAATTCATTTCAAGAAGAGTCTGATGGGTTGGTTAGTTCCCCAGTGATGCACACTTCGACATATTGACATTATCATAATCCCCAGTGATTATTGACAGGCTTATCCCCAGTGAAAGCTGCCTTTCAAAAATGACAAGTCTTAAGATCTTTGATATGGTATCATCTTGAGGCAGGGCGTGAATCCCTAGTGTAAGTTATGGGTACCAATCTTAGGTAAATCCCCGGTGAGGTCGTTGATACCTATTCCAAGATAAATTTCCCAGTTAATGTCCATCAAATTCTCAAATCATCCTCAATAGAAGGTTCTCGCTTTAATTTTCGGTGAAGATGTTGTCAAATCTTGACGTTAAAGAAACACGATCTTAGCCACTATATTTTGCACCGAAACGGTTTCACTGCAAGCCTTCATTTGATTCACCAAACACGTTATACGCGTAATGTAGTCGTTGATCGATTCCTTCTCTTCCATTTGTATCAACTCGAACTTCCTCTTGTGAGTTTGTAACCTCACCACCTTTGTTTTGTCGGCACCTCCATACATTTTCTTCAAAATCTCCCAAGCTTGCTTTGCCGATGTACAATCATCAACTTTCTCAAAGTTGTCGTTGTCGACGCAAGAATGTATCAAGAAGAGAGCTTTGTAGTTTTTCTTCTTTTCTTCCTTGAATGTACCTTGTTGTGCAGTTGTAGCCTCTGCAACAAGTGGTGTAACTCCATCATTCACCACTTCAAGGACTTCTTGGTACCCAAACAAAACTTTCATTTCTTTGCACCATTTGTCCTAGTTCTTGGAATCAAGAATTGGGAGGTTGGTAGGAATTCGATCAGTAGTTAACATGTTTGCACCGGATTAACGGATCAGAACCAGAGCTCTTGATGCCAGCTTGGAACATACACAAAAGGGGTGAGGTGAATCAATGGTGAAAATGGCTAATTGGAAAAGGTAAAGTTTAGAGAGAAAAATGGAGAAAATTGAGAGAGAATAATTGAAGAGAAAATATTATTCACAGTGGCATTCAATTGTTACACATTACATGAGAGGGAGTGGTTTTATAGTGTGCACTCAAAACACAACAAAACAACACAACAACAAAAAAACAGAAAGAACTGCCAACACAGAAAAACCAAAATTTCCGGCAGAAACCAATTTCTTCAAATGGAGAAGCTGGCTTCATCTTCGAAATTTTGTTTTCTGCTTCAGTTGACGGAACAACTTATTCAATTAAATTATTTCTAAAATAGTTGCTCAAGTCTTTAATATGCACTCGAGTTATACTCAACATTCAACAAAATTATCATATTTAAGAAGGATTAGAAGGGTCACATTAAGTAGAGGACCACAAGCAGTCCACCTTCATTGTTTGCATCGAACAACATCATCATACCTATGTGTATGTGATAGATCTTCATTTCTATATTTATTGTGCGATTAGGGGGATCCCTACTATGTGTATGTATCATTCCTCACCAGAATACATGTTTCATCATATTTTCACTAATAAATGTTTCTTCACCACCACGATGATTCTACTTTTATTTAACAAGATGCTTTATGGATTAATTATGCGTGGTCGGTGATTATTCATTCTCATGAAATGCCTTGCCTAATCTCCCAACTAACGAGCGTAGTCACACCTTCATTGCACTTATACTTTGATTTATATATTAAAAACATACCATTAATGTAATACACTAATACCATCTTATATATATCCAACATGGGGGACCTCATTCACACTCCTTCCATCATAATTAGAATCCTAAAACAATACTCACTAATCATTATTCGGGAATTACAAGAGAGACACCGAATTTTTACAAAAATTTCAACATATTAATATATTCAATATTTTTCTCATTTAGATAGTCGATATGAAACACTTGTATAAGATGTAATTTAAATTTAGCATTTGCATATAGATTTTGTTTGCATTTAAGTTTGTATTATGTCTGCATTTTATTTGGGTGTTAGTAATAGTATATAAATTTAAAGTGAATTTCATTTGTAAGAGATTTTCTGAATTTGAGAATTAGTTTCAAAGTTAGTTAGAAATTTTTTCTCTATTTTTCTCTTCATCTTTTATTCTCATTTTATTCATCTTGTGCTTTAATGAAGGCCGGTGAATCCAACAAATTGATATCAAGACCTTTGGTTCTAATCGCATAGAAACTTGAGTGTACGTGAGATGTGTGATTAATTTCATTCATTAAATTCACATTGAATTGAGATCGAAATCGAAGAAGAATCACATTTCTTTGTTTTGTGGGATTGAGAAACACGGGTGTTGGCAAGAATTGAGTGATTTGCACAAGATCGAAGATGAAGTGCATAAACGGTAGCTTGAACACAAAGCTTCAAGTATTCGACGGAAAGAATTGGAATCAGTGGTCAGTTCATATGTGTGTGTTGTTTGGCGCTCAAAATGTTCTTAATCTCGTCAACTACGGTTACACGATAGTTGCAGCATATGCAACAGAAGCGTGAAGAAACGGGAAACATGAAATGAGGAAGAAGGATCATAAGACATTGTTCTATATCCATTAATATGTGGATATGAGTGTGTTTGAGCAGATTGTTGAAGCTATGACAGTGATGGCAATATGGGATACACTATTGTGGTGTTATGACAATGATGCCTCAGTGAAGAATGTAAAGTTGTTGTCCCTGCGCAAGCAATACGATAATCTCATCATGAAGAACAATAAAAAGGTACCAAATTACATCTCTAGAGGGGCTCTAATCCCGAAAGAGACGAAGTCTTGTGGAGAAATTATCTAAACAAGTTATCATTGAAAAGATATTCAAATCTCTTACTCCTCAGTTTGATTACATAGTTGTAGCCATAGAACATTCTAAAAACACTAGCACAATGAGAATTGAATAACTTTAGAGTAGTCTAGAGGCACAAGAGTTGCCTCTGACAGGAAAAAATCTCTGAAATGGATTTTGAACAGGCTCTAAAAACTTCCTTTGTTAAGAAAAACAAGAATCAATCATGGCTAGCGAACAAGAAAAATAAGGATCATAAGTCAGCACCTTATCCTTTTGAAGAGAAGAAACAGAAGAATGTTTAGAAGGAAAATGACAAGTTTGATAAGAGAAAAGTTTAATGCTACAACTATAACAGATTTGGCCACTTTGCCTTTGACTACTAGTCAAGTAAGGAAAAAAGTGTGACGAAGCCAATATAGGCAGAGGAGATTCAGAGCATGAACATGTGCTATTTATGGTATTTGATAATGAAGGTGAAAATATGATAGACTGGTGGTATGTAGACATTGGCTGCTCAAATCACCTAACTAGGAACAAGTAATGGCTTGTTGATTTTGACTCAGGTAAAAAGACCAAGATCAAATGTATTAATGATAAGTATTTGAATGCTGGAGGAATAGGAAATGTCGGAATGAGGTTGGAGAGTGGTAAAGTTTTTCTAATTAAATATATGTGGTATGTTTCTGGAATGAAGAGAAATTTAATGAGTGTTGTTCAGCTGGTTGAAAAAGATTTTTCAGTAACAATGAAGGAAAATCTCTTGAAGTTGTATGATTGTGATCACAACATGATTATGCAGTCTAAACTAGGAAGAAATAGGATATTCAATGTGAATGTTGAAATAACATACCCTCGGTGCTTTAGTGCAATAAGTTTTGCAAAGGAGAGTGAGTTGTGGCACAAGAGATTGGGGCATCTGAACTTCATAAACTTAGGGCACATGAGTTCAAAGAAGTTGGTACTTGGAATTTCTAAGATTGTGGGACCAGAGAAATCATGTGATATATGTTGAAGGTTGAGAAAAACACAATAAAGGGGGTTTGAATTGGATTTTTAAAAACTTTCTTTTTAGAATTTCTTCAGACAAACAATCAAGATAGACAAGTTAAGAAAGAAAAATGACACATATGATTTATACAACTTCACCTTAAACAAGGCTACTCTTGTCCACCCGCCAAGGTAATTTCTCCTTCAAAAGGGATGTAATTTACTAATCTTGAAAGATTATAAACAACGTCTAAGAGTGTAGAAAAACAACTCAGTCCTCTAAAATATGCAAACTAACACTTAATTACTTGAGGAAAAAAATCTCAAAAAATTACAATCATCTAAGAGTTTAAAAAAACACTTTAGCCTTCTCAAGTATATAGACTATCACCTAGTCACTTGAGGAAGAAATCTCAAAAGTGTTTACAATGGTGCTTCTATAAAAGTAGATTTAACACGACAATGAAGAACAAATATTTGCACAAATATGAATAACAACTCTTTATGTACTTTATATGGTGGTCGAGGAAAACCATCATTGATAAAATGTAGTTTGTTCTTGGATCTTAGCGTCATAGTCATGGAACAAGATCCAGAATGGTAATTGTTGCTTGGGAGTAAGCGGAAAACAAAAACTAAAGCTGGATATTTTCATTAGGATGCATGAAATAGGCATGAGAGTGTCAATTTGATAACCTTTATAGTTGGCGTGTGATAATGATCCTCCATTGATGTTGCTTACAGAACTTGAAACAAACATGATGAACACAACAAAGAAGAATAAAGGATCGAAAAGGAGGAAGATGAAATGGAACAGAGATTGATGAGTTGATTTAATCGAACGCAACAAAGATGACTTGATCACATGTTGATGATACTATTTTAAAACTCAAACTAAACAATCAAAAATCATTGAGATCAATTAAAGGAAAATGGTATTTGAGTTTCTCATTGCTCAAAATTCCCCTTGGTACATGAATTTGAGGTTACTTATATAGGAAGCAATTGTAACTAATTATTAACAACTTGATAACTAACTTGAAGTTAGTTATTTTCTATTTTGATTCTCTATAAACTATGTTAGTTACATTCTCTTCTTCTCCATTACATTTAAAACTACCACCATTGTTAGTTACATTCTCTTCTTCTCCATTACATTTAAAACTACCACCATTATTGGAGACGTATTACTATACAACACCATCCATTACGACTCAAGCCCACTTGAGTCACTATCCCCTTCAAAGGCAAAAAAATCCAAAAAAAATAAATAAATAAAAAAAGTGGAGTTTCTCTTGTGCGTTTTTTACGACAAGAATTGGCAAGGAAAACCAATTTGTGGAATCCATCTAGTCAGAGTAATGATGAGGAGCAATTTTTTATTATATTACAAGAGGCTTATACTACCAACATGAATTATATTTCCAATAGTCTTTGGTATATAGACTCAACACTGGTTTTGATTTGCTTTTGCTTGCTAATTGGCTCTATGAGAGTTGTGATTATGAGCTCATATCATAGTTTGAGCATCAGGTGACACGAGATGGTTGGAAGAGTGATAACAGAAATAGATGTGGTTTATGTTGTGGTGCTAAGAGTTTGGTAAAGTTTATGGAGATTGATAAGCTTTTTCAATGTAGGACATTTTCATGGTACATGCTGTTTAGTCATTCTAGCTCGTATAGAAATAAAGTAAAATCAATATATTGAAACATATCCTGTAAAGGTTCTTAGACTATGTTAATGTTTATAGTTTTACCAATTCAATACCAGAAGATAGGGAGAAAAAACCAATGAAAAGGAAAAGGAAAAAAAAAACATGTGGTCACTTTACAACCATTACATACAAGAATCACCATACACTCATAGCATTCCTTTCCTTACCTACACAAACCTCCCCAAAAACTCAAATTATGTCAAAACATTAATATTATCAATATATCTGCAAGTTGGTGCAATCTCAATAACCAGGCTTCCCTTTTGATGAAAAGAATCTACTAAAACCCCGTCCGTGTTTCTCTGGCGTAGTGACGGAACCAGTTGAAGAGGCTGATTTCGTAGGTCTGTGTTTCGGTTTTGATTTTGGAAGCGGTGCCGGAGATCTGGCCGGTACCGGTGCCGGTACGTTTGAATCGTTATCTGATGGGACAAATAAACCATTGGAGAAATGCAAGGGAGAATCTGAACTCAGTCTTTGGACAAAAGAAGAAGTTGCACTGTCCATCTCCAGCTGAACTACTTCTTGAGGACTCGGGCAACTATAAGTGGTTTGATTCATTGGGTTGAGGCCTTCAACCTTTGGACTTTGAGGATGGATGGCATTTAACTGCTTTCCTAGAAGGAATATGGTTTCTTGACACTCGGCTAGCTTTTCGGCTGCTGCTGCCAAATCTCTCTCCTGAGTTAACAAAATGAAATCAGAATAAGATTATCGGTCCGTCTAAGGAACTCCTATATTGGTATATACCAACATAATATGCAAAATCTGACTTGGTAATTTTTATTACAAATCACAATGGAGTTTCGGATTTACCTTTGTAGACTTGATGTCATTTTGAGCTGTTACGCTCTCAATCCTAACCGACAGAGAAATGCAGAGATTAGAACTAGAACCAGCATCAGCGATTAGAACAAAATTAAATACATGAAACTCTAGCATTTTTCATATTTAGATCAATAAAAGCACTAGTGCTTAAAATGAAATTATTAGATGGTGTCTAACCTTAGTAACTGCTCCTCGAAATCCTTGCTCTTCGCCAAAGCAGCTTCGTGAGCCTTCTTTTCATCTTGAAGCTCATTCTCCAGAGTTTCTATCGTACTTTGCAAACGGTTCACTTCCGCTTCGAACTCCTGGGCACGTGTTTCAAGTGACTTGTACGACTCTGTCATACATTTCAGCTGTGTCTCAGCCAAGCTATTTGATCTTTGAGCAGAAGCTAGTTCTGATTTGACTTCTGCTAGAAGTTGCTCAGTTTCTAGCAATTGGGACTTGGTCGCTTCAAGATTCACAGTACATATTGATAGATCTGTCGCTACTTTCTCTTTCTCTAGTTTCAATTCTTCAAATTCCTCGGATGACAGTTTTCGTGATGCCACATTCGCATTATAGCCTGAAACCAAATTTCCATCATCAGGAACCTCAGGATTAAGAACACGGGAGCAACCATTTTGATATCTTTCTCCGGATGAATTTTCTTGAACTAACTTATTTTCAGGCAACGCAATCTTATCTATGCAATCGAGACTGTTAGTTTCAGCTTCTGTGCCCTTGTAGCCAAGGACACTAAATCTGAGTTCACTTGCTTTCGCCAAAACATAGGACAGGTCAAGAAGAAACTGTTGCATACTTGCATTTCTGCATACAACTTTACCAAAGGTGACAGAAAACTCATCAATCTTTTGGCTCATTTCATTTCCATCCGAAGATACGTCATGAAATGGAATCGCTTCTTTGCCTAATAACAATACAAAGTCATGGATATGAGAAATTGCAGCTTCTAAATCTGAAGTTATCTGCACATATTCTTTGGGCTGCAGGGATGAAATGGTTTCGTTTTCTTGGTTTAAGCCGGCATCTTCAGGATTATTCTGCCTCTCACATGTGGCTTCAGAAGGGGCAGTGTCATGTGAATCATCAAGCACATGTTTAATATCCTCAACAATCTTTCCTATATCAGCATCCTTAGCAATGGACTCAAAAACTAGTAATATTCTTGACCTAAGATCTGTTAATAAGCTACCAACATCAGATTGGGGATCAGGTGCCGTCATCAAAGCACCGGAAGACACTTGATTTGTCAAGGAATTTGAATCGCCTTTGTCCACTCCATCAGTTTCCTTATTGTTTGAAGATAATGAAACTGTGGCATCTATGTTGGAATCAATTGAGAGACGAGCTAACTTCTCCACCTCCAGAAAGTCATCCATTAGTTCCAACTTTTGAATGGCTTCAGATTTGCTTGATTCCTCAGTACATTTCTTAGAAACTTGGGGGGATGGCCCGGATGCTATCGTTGTAGTCCAAGACTCGGCAACACTTCCTGCATCATCATTTCCATCTTCAGACACGGAAACCAAGCTTGGCGCAACGCTTGCGTTTTGACTATAAATGCTTTCATGGGTTACATGCATGATGGATTTCGGAGATCCATTCTGCTGGTTACTTGTCTGAAGTTGTGCTTCCAAACTTTGAAGTTTGCTCAGTGTTTTAGCACACGTACTCCTTGAGGCCTGCAATTCGCTGTTCCGTTTAGCCAACGCTTCTTTCAGCATCTTAGTTTCTTCTTCCATTGCAAATAAACGCTCCGTAAGAAACTCATTCTCCTTCTGAAAATTCTGAACATTCTCTAGGGAGAATTCGGGTGATGGGGACGGATTAGGCGAAGCAGGCTTCACAGGCGATTTCCTTATTCGACTTTCTCCGTAATCTCGGCCAAGATTTTCAACTTCTAGCTTCATTTGCGCAAGTGCAGCTGGACCAGGTAACTTCTTCCGAACTAGTCCGCGTAGTCTTTGACACTCGGCTTCTAACTTAGCAATTTTCTTTACACCCTCCATATGCTGCTTGTTAGCCGCTTCTGCAGACCTCATACTCATGTTTTTCTCTTCATTCCGAATCTCAAGCTCTTTGGAAGAAACATGAAGTTCATATTTAAGCGAATTAATTTCTCTTTCACATGATTCTACGTTGCTCTTAAGCTGCTCAACTTCAGCTTCAGTGCGAGCTTTTTCTTCACTTATTTGGATTAGCATGTTAGACCGCTCCTGCAAGGACCTCGACAGCGCTCCGTTTTCCGCAACAGACCTCCGGAGTTTCTGTTCAAAACTAGCTATATTAGCCTCCAACTCCCCCTTAATCTTGTCCAATTGCTTGGTTTTCGATAGAGCAACTTCCTGTATTTTCTGTTCATGTTCTTCCTTAAGATTCCGTATCTGTCGCATACACTCTTTAAGAGCACCATCTAAATGCGACGCACGGTCCTCGACAGTGAGTTTCGAAAGAGTGACAGATTCTAAATGATCCTTCAACGCCAAAGCCTCCGCTTCCGCCTTTTCCCATCCTGCATAATTTCAACACAACTTCAATTCCAAGAACATCAAGTAAGCGGTCTTTAACGCAGTAAAAATTTAAAGCATTATATACCTGAGACAGCTTCTTCGGCTACTTTCGCATGTTGTTTCACCATGCTTTCCTTAGTATTAATCTCCGAGTTCGCTACCGTAAGCTTTTCATTCATTTCCTTAATCTCATCTTCAAGCGACTGAACTTTTTCCTCATACGTCTGAACTTGTTCGTCATACGTCTTCACTTTTTCCTCATACGACTTCACTCGATCCTCCAAATCAGACAGATGTGAATACGATTCCACAGAAATTTGAACATAATTCGATTTCTTGTTATTATCCTATATGAATAAAAGGATCAACAAAGAAAAGACAAATAAAAAACTATAAATCATATCAAGTTATCGAATCAACTAAATCAAGAAATTTCGACGAATATAAATCATTCACAGAAAGTGTGAGCATGCTAAAGAATAACATAGAATTAATTCGAACACAAAATCTGGAAATTTTCTATCTCTCAAATTACAACAACTTTTAAAGTATATTTTTCTCATATAAAAAACAACATACCTGATTGGAAACATCCGAGGAATCTATCAAACCTTCTGTTTTTTCATTCACAACCTTATCAGACGCCTTCTTCTTCCACGGCCACCGTCGGTCCATCGCAAACAATCTCTAAACACAACATAAAACCAAACAGTCAACCAAAATTCCCACCACATAACAAAATCAAAATTCTCATAGTTAAAACATTTTACATTTTTCTTGTAACATATTTCCTAGTATAAAACAAGTTTGGTAAACATAATTGTCAGTTACCAAAAACAAAAAAAAAGAGTTGAGTGAAACCTAGTCTAATGTAATGAATTGTCTGAGATTACTAAATTGGTGAAATGCATTGAAGCAGGGTGGTACGGTGACAGGTATACACAAAGCAATGATAGCAAAATTTTATTTATGTCATCACACACTCTTCTCTGAATTCAGATCTAACCACTGCACTTTCCTTATCATCACCAGTATGAATCAACATTCAACATGTTATAATAAAAACCCTTTACCATATTCACAATAAATTAAATATATTCTTTTTCTTCACTGTACTTCCTCACTCCTCAACCAAACTTGAGAAAAAAGCAATGTTATACAAACTTTCTATTAAATAAATAAATAAATAAAAATAAGATAAAGAATAGAAGCTTTCTTAAATTTATTTAATTATTAATTATTATTTTATTATTATAATTAATTTATTATTAATTTATTATACTATATAAACAGTATAGATTAGGAAAAATTGTAACAAATGTTTGAGGATGAATGTCTCATTTTAACTAACAATGGAAATAAAAACAAATAAAAATAAAAATTAGGAACAGGACATTAACGTTAACTCATGTCACCGACAAAGAAAGAACAAGATAAAATTTGGGGGAAAATAGAGTGTGATGAAAAATCGATTATGAACCTTGAAAAAAAAATGTTAACTAAAAAAATGATGAACTTACCGATTTTATGAAAAAGATAGGAAGATAAGAAAAATGATGGAGATTGAGGAGGGACAATGAGAATCTTGATGAGGTTGTTCTAAGGTAGTATTAAGAAATTAAGAATTCTGTGGTGTTTTTGGTTACTATGTTGGAGAAAATGGAAGAAGTAGAAAAGAGAATATGTTCATGTGTTTTTTTGGTGTGAAAATGAGAATATGAAACACTCTTGTTCCATTTTTGTTGTTGTTCTTTACATAGTATGAATTAGTAAATGTTTTTATTTGTGGGGTGTGATTTGACGGAAATGACCCTGAGTTGGGTTGCAAGTGCGGAGAATGGTTTGTGTCAGAAGCAAACGAGTATCTGAGCTGTATACGATTTGGAGAAAGAAAAAAGTCGTTAGTTGTGCCACTGCTTTTTTTCTCTTACCTTTTTTACTTTTTTGATTCTTATGTGAATAGTAATATTTTTTCGGTTTTTTAAATAATTTTCAATTAATTTAATTTAGTTTTTCAAAATTCTTTATTGTTATACAATAAATTCTTTTAAATGATCATAATTATATTTTGTTTTTATTGTAAGACAAGATTATATTTTGTTTTTATTGTTTTTATTTTGTTTTTAAGTAACAATTACTACTAAGATTCAAGGTTATTATTGTAACATTATTTTCAATTAATTTATATTTAATTTTTCAAAAGTTCTTTTAATTTTATAGAATAAATTCTTTTAAAAGATAATTTATTAAACACAATTATGTTTTGTTTTAGTTGGCATTGGAAGACAAAGAAAGTGTGAGAGGTAGGAGTTAGGACCACCACCGTCTGTGGCTCACTGCTCTGCTCTCTACAGCTCACATAGCTAGTTGCTCTAACATGGTTGACTTTGACGTCTTTCTTTGCCACGCCAGGGAACAGAATTAATTCATTGTCTGTTTCTTACTGCTCCATCCATGGTGGATATTTAGTCCTATTTGTAATTTTCTGTATTTAATTTAAATTTTAATTACATATGCCACTTTAAAACGTTATGAAGATAAGTTTTTTCTTTACAAGAGTTCATGAAAGTAAGCTCAAAAATAGTATGTTGATATAAATTAAATGAACAAAATACTAATTTGAAATATAGTAAGTGAAAAAATAGTATATTGGTATAAATTAAAAAAAAGAAAAACAGAATACTAATTTGAAAATAGTATATTTGTGTAAATTAAAAAAACATATATGATTTTCTCTAATTATACTCCACAAATAACTACTATTATCATTAACATGTCTAGTCGAAGGCTTCAGTAAGGTTGAGATTTTTTTCTGTTTAAAGTTGATTTTGTAGATTTGAGATCTTTCATATTAATATGTGGATGATACAATTATCTTGACATAAATATCAATTGATAATTTTTGGTTGATTATGATTATTAATCGGGATTTTGAACTACTTTTGGGCCTTTTAGTTGACTTTGCGAAGAGTAGTTTCATGGTGGACCAGGTTTTTCTGGATCTAGCTTGAGAATTCCTTCATTGTAAATAAGAGACTTTTTCCTTCAACTATATTGGATTATCGAAGGGGTCAGCCCTCATTTTGATTCTACGTGAGAATTTGTATATAGTTTGGGAATTGCTAACTAGTGCAGACATATGTATGTTAGTTTGGGGCAAGTGACCTTACTCAATTTTGTGTTGAATTATATACATATTTTCTTTTTGTTTTTCATTAAAATGTCTATCACGTTTTGGAAGAAGATAGTTAGGATTCAATTAAGGTTTTTCTGCACGGTTGATTTCTAAGATTTGTTGGGCTAAGTGGTCGAATGTGTGTAAGCTTAAGCTCAGAGATATTTTGGGTATACAGGAATTCTGCTTCGTCAATCTGACCATTTTGATAAAGTGGAGGTAACAATTTATCTCATGTGTTTTCTGACATGTTGTGTGATATCTTATTTTTCAGATATGGTGAGCATCTTCTTACCTACTTCTTAGGAGGTAGGTTGGATTTTTTCCTATACAAATGATGTTTCTCCTTATTTTAAAATACATTAGTTCTCTCAATGAAAACTTTCTACTATCATCATTTCTCCTATTCTTTTATAAAGTTATTTTTCACTAGAGTTGTCTTGGTGTCAAGAGAATGAAAATTTTCATCTAAGAGTTGTGTTTTGTTGGTGTTATGATGAAAATGTTTATCCAAGAGCATAGTTCTCTTAAAAGCTCTTTGTAATAAGATTTGAAAGATTCAATTTAAAGTTGAAGAAAGCTTGAGTTGAGTCTGCGTAAAAATTATGGTTAAGGTTATTGAGTTGAGCATGTGTGAAAGCTCTGGTTATTTGTAAAATGTTTTTGGGTTGATATTGTGCAAAAATTTAAGTTGTTTTGTAATATTTTTCGGGTTGATCCTATGAAAAATCTCAAGGTTGTTTTAGTGGAAATCTAAAGAGAAAACTCTTTGGGGTGTTAAATGGATGAAAAGTGCTTATTCTTGTAATCTTAAGATATTGATAGGCAATCCTCGTGCAACATTTAGTTATTAATGACTCTTGAATTAATAAAAATAATTTACTAATTAAAAAATTAAACATAAAATAAAAGTATAAATGTAAATTAAGCAATTGGTGCATTTTTTTATAAAAGGCCGAATAAAATATAAAATATAAGCAAAAAGTGGGATGACCCAACCAAAATCCACTTAAACATCATCAAAACAAAAAATTGGCTAAACCCAACTTGCCATGATACAAAGCAGAAGTAAGAAAGGTAGGAGAAGAATTCCAAACAAGAATATGGGATAAAATAGAGGCCTTGGATGCGAGAGTGCATGTGCAATGGTTCCCTTCCCTATAGATATGTGTGATGTGAAACTCCGTGAAGCGAGTTCTAGCCATGGCATTTGAGCCACTTAACAAGGATTTTCCAATGGACAATTTTAGAGTCTTTAATGGAAAGGATGAGAAGTTTCAAATCTATTTTCAATCAAAGCTTAGACCAACCAAATTGATAAGAAAAACTGATCGCTTTCACTACACCAAAAAGCTTCACGTGAAGGGAGGAGTTCCCCTTAACTAGCTTAGAGAAGCCAAACAAGAACTCATCTTTGTCATTATGAAAGAGGCCACCATTTGAAGACATGGAATTAGCAAAAGAGATGTTAATGTTGCACTTGAGTCAACCCCTAGCCAGAAGAAGCCAAACCACCTCTACAATTTTAAAAGCATTAGGAGGATTCAAGTTGACTTTAACGGACTCAGCTATAGCGAAATCGTGAATGAAGGAATTGGTGACTTTCTTAGTGTTGTTGCCAATAATAGAAACCTCGTATTGAATCAGGCTAAGAGTATGCTGCTAATGAAATTTTCAAATCTTGAATTGCAAGTTATTTCTGAAAGACCAAATATTATTGAAGATAGAAACAATTGAGGCTTGCATAATGACCTTACACTTTTTTCTCTAGTTTTTGTCGCAGATTCCCAGCGCTTCAAAAACATTAAAAGGTTTAGAGACTTTGATCATGGCGAGGAACCAATGCCAAATACGCAGGGAAAAGTTGCAATAGAAGAACAAATGAGAGGTAGTTTATGCATGAATGTTGCAGAGACTACAGCATGAGGGGCCAATGTAACCTCTCTTAGTAAGATTATCATATGTAGCAAGCTTGTTATGACAGGTTCTCCAAATGGTGAAGGCTTTAGATGGGGGATATGTTGATTCCAAAGATTACTAGGCCAATCAAGGGAATGTATATTTGGCAAGTAATGAGAGCATGCATCCTTTAGAGTTAGGTTTCCATTAGTAGAGTAAATCTAAACTCTACAGTCTTCCCTGGGGTCCAAAAGGAGATAAGTCTGTTGAAATTTGATTTGAATGTCTAGCACCAGCTTAGAAATGATGTTAGAGAGAAACAACCAATTCACATGATAAATGAAATTAGAGATTAATAAATCAATACTATACATGGAAGCCTGCTGCACAGAGTTTATTAGGGGATCCCCAAGCCAAGGGTCCATCCATAAGTGATTGGACTTCCTATCACGCTTGATGATTATGGAATCATAAAGCATGCCTTGAAACTCTTTTTTTGATAGTGCACCCAATAGAATATGAGATGTGATGAGTAATAGGCTTTCCTTTCTTCATAACTCTCACTTTAAGGATATGAGCCCAAGGCTCCTTATAATTGATGATGTCTCAACAAAGCTTCTGATTAGATGTTTCATTGAAAACCAACAAGGATTTGATACTGAGGCCTCCATGCGAGAAAGGAATGCAGACTTTGTCCCAAAAGACTGTGACCAGCTTCCTCATCAGAATGTTGTCTGACCATATGAAATTCCTGCAGCACTTTTCAAGCTCCTTAATGAGGGAAACATATTAGGAGTAGATCAAGAAAGTATGAATCAACATATCATGACCAATGGCCTTAAATAATTGGACTTCAACGACAAAAGAAATAAGAGAGGACTTCCAGCTTGTCAACTTAGATTTAATTTTATCCACAAGAGCCCTAAAGTATACAACCTTGGGAGTACCTTTGAAAATTAGAATCCCTGGGCAAGAGAAAGGCATCTTACAAATTTTGAAGCCAAGCAACGTGGAAATATGGTGCAATCTAGAATCTCTTAGAGAACCATAGAAAACCTGAGACTTGGAAGGATTTACAAACTGAGTAAAAGCCTTTGAGTACCTTTGGAACAAATTAATGAGGGTACTGGTAGAACTCTTGTTACCTCTACAAGAAATAATTACATCATCTGCATAAAGATAAAGGGAAAGGACCACAAAACCTCTAGGGCCAGGAATAGTCTTGACTTTTCCTTGTTCCACGAGTATGATGATACTTCTACTAAGAACTTCCTCAGCAATGCAAAAAAGAACATGTGAGAGGAGGTCTTCCTTCCTCACACCTCTTTCATAGTTGAAGAAGCCTTTAGTGTTGCCATTTAAGGATATGCATATTACGAAGGATTTAATAATAGTATTGATATGATTGTTGAACTTTTCATCAAAGCCAAAAGAGTTGACGACTTGCAACAAGAAGAACCAGTTAAGAGAAACAAAAGATTTAGTAATGTCTACTTTCAAATAAATATTACCACCATGATATATCTTCTGGAGTAAGTTAATTGCTTTAGAGGTTAGATAAATACAATCTCTTACACTTATGCTTTAATAAATCCCTTTTGTTGATAAAAAGTAATAGTTGGCATGATTGAAGCCAATCTATTAACAAGGAATTTTGAAATGATTTTGAATTCAAAGTTAGCAAGAGTTATGGGCCTAAACTGATCAATATCAGTTTCTTGAGGAGTTTTAGGAATCAAGATAAGAATATTATATTTGAAGTTAGGAAGGATCCAAGCGGTGTGAAATAATTGAGTAACCGCTACAGAAAAATCATGATTGATAAATTCCTAATATTGTTGGAAATGAAGCTCCATGGCCATTAGGCCCATGAGCTCCATCTTTGCTAAGACTAAAGACTGCATTCTGGATTCCTAAATTGCAAGGAGTCTTGGTAAGCATGGTGTTGTTATCATCAGTTGTCAGCCTAGGGATGTAGAAGTTGATGAGCTCATGGCCAAGGTTTGTGGGGTTAGGATTGGATAAGAGCTTGTTAAAGTAATTGATAACATAAACACCAAGGATTTCTTGGTGGAAATAAGATTACCCTTAAAATTAAGGGAAATAATGAATTTTATCGCATGTTTGGTGTTATTCATCTTGTGGAAGAACTTAGTATTTATGTCCCCATCTTGCATCCATTTGACATGAGCTTTCTCTTTCCAAAATAAGTTCTTAATATTCATGGCATCTTCAAGCTGAATCAAGCACTCTCTCTCTATTTTTGAGCTCCACATAATGAATGTGATTTTAAAGATCCAACTAGTCTTGATTCAGAACCGTGTCATCATGTATCACCATGGAATGGACATTGCCAAAAGTGTTGGGATTCCGAAAATTGAGATTTTTCTTCAAGACCTTAAGCTTATCGGTAAGCATAAACATGGGACAACCATAAAAAATTCTTTTACAAGTCATTTTGATAACCTCAAAGCATATAGGATTTGTGGTCCACATATGAAGGAATTTGATAGAAGAGGTTGCAGGATTGTTAGGGGATAAGTTGAACTCAAGAAGAAGGGGATGTTGATTAGATCTAACTTTGAGATAGGATATACATGATATTTTGAAGCATAGGTTCAACCAATCAATATTAGAAATGGCCATATATAACCTCTTTAAGGTATGAGCTTCACCAAGCCTCCCATTGGACCAAGTGAAATATGCGCCCACTATAGGGAGGTGGAACAAGTTATTTTGGTTAGTCTAGTTTTGAAACTCCCTCATGGAAGATTAAAAGGATAGAAGAAGCTTTTATACTCATGAGCCCCGAGATAACATTGTAATCACCAATAAGACACCAGGTGGATTTATAGTGATTGAGAATATAGGCTAAGTTATTCCATGTGGATCTTCTAGAGATATAATTGGTTGAAGCATAGATGGCTGCAAGACCAAAAACTTTGTTGTCTATCATTAAAGTGAAGGAAATGGCTTGATCCCTAGTATGGATGATGATGATAAGGAAAATGGAACTTTTGCAAAAACTCCAAAAGTTAGGTATGTGATCAATCCTATTGATGAGAAACCAATTTTAAGGGAATATGTCTATATAAATCCAAGGTTCAATAATAATCAAAAAGTCAGGCTTGATGGAGGTAATTATTCTATTCAGGGCCAACCTAGTGGGAGAGTTGGTCAATCCCCTTGAGTTCCGAAAAATGCAAATCATTTCAAATAGGTTAAGGAGCCGACCTTTGATTTGGTTATATCCATTGGGCTATTTTAACTATGTTTTCCTTTTAGCTCCAACAATAATGTATGTATGAGCCAAGTTTCCATCAAGAATGTCATCCACCTCTTCCAAATCTTCCTTCACCTCTACATTGTTATCCAGGTTATCCTAGGAATATTGGAGGAATTTTTCATTATAGTTCAAAGGAGGGTTTCTATACAATCATCATCCATTAACTAAGTTACATCAACAAACTATTTATCCTGAGAACTATCCTCAAATTCTTCTCTTTTTTTCCTCCACAACATTTAAGGCATTTAATTTATTTTATGTAAAGGGAATGAAGCCAGACACAACAATTGCTTGATCTATATTAACATAATTTGATATAGGGTTCAATGCCGCCATCTTTCACAATCCCACTAGTCTCCAAATCCATATTCACATATTTCTCCATGTAGAGAGCTCTTTACCTTTGTTCTCAGGGGCTTTCGGAGCATTTTGCTTAGGAACATAAACCTTGGTTTGGATTTAGGTTGAGGTTTATCAACAATATTGTTGAATTTTTTAGGTTTTTACAATTTTGTAAAGAGTGGCAAATCATTTTACAATGTGAACAAAATTGTGGTAGGTTCTCATACTCGATGTCAACGAAAAAAACATACCATTTCCTTTCCATTAAAACATTATGCTACAACTTAGTTGATATATCCATGTTGACCAAAACCCTAACATAATGACCGTAGGGACAATCAAGTCTAGGTTTAGAAGCTAAAACATATGTGAAAATAGGAGTTCTGACACTGCTTGCGATTGTGAAAATAATGTTAGGTCTTCAAGACTCTTGTCCAAGCCCAAATAATTGAATCCATACATGAGCAATTGAGACCTTTTGAAGATTTGAGTTAAAATCCTTAGTCCATGGAAACAACTACAGTGTACCTAGTGCTAGATTCCATGAAGGCGATGCTCAAACCTTCTTAACATCATTAAAAGATGAGAAGGAATGCTCATAAAATCCTTTCTCGAGAGTGATACCCTATTTGGCGAGATTCTTCCATTAAGGAGCAAACTTGTTCTTCAAGGCAATGACGATCAACAGGATTGACCTTTTCGGCCAGACTACTCTGCCATGGAGATTATGTCTGCAAGAATCCAAAGTGGAGATGTATTATTCTTCCAAAATGGAGATGACAATTCTATCACCCTTTACACACGATTGTGGAAGTTGAGTCGTTGAAATGTTGCAAATGTTGGCGTGGGCATTCAAAACGTCAGTGAATGATTTTGATTTTTCAGTGGTTTCTATTTGAATACCATTGGTTGAGGTTGTTATGATTTTGATATATACAAGCCCAAAGAACCTGAAAATATCCCATGAGGAAACTCCACCCTTCAGCGGCTGCCAGTTGACCTAATGGTCGAAATTGCATGAGGAAAATAAGCATTATCAGAGGAGAGATAAGAGAGAAAAAGGGTTTTCAAAATTTATTTTGGAAGATTCCACCATCTTAAAATTTGTCACTTGGACTGTGTTTGATTTGTTAAAAAATTAGGAATTGGACAAAACTATTTTTCTTATACTTCAATGCAGAAATTAATCAAGGGACTGGACAAAACATGTGTCACGAGACTAGACAAAAACATGAATTGTTGTCCTTCAACAAACCATGAGACAACTTTTTGTCCCAAATACAAATCATCAAAAACTATCAAAATATTTTATTTTATATATCTATAATAATGAATATTATATGAAAAATTATAAGATTAAATACATTTTTAATTCTATAAATATGCGACCCTGAAGTTTTAGATTCAATATATAATTTATCAAATAAAATAGATTAAAAAAATAGTCTAATTTTTCAATTATCAAATAGAGTATAATACAAAAAATTATCTTATATTATTTAATATTAAAATATTTCTTACATTATGCTTTAAGATTTGAAAAAATAATTAATTTATATTTACTTTTTCAAAAACTCTTTTATTTTCATAGAATCAATTCTTTTAAATGATAATTCATTCAACATTATTATATTTTAAATATTTTGCAAAAGTAAAAAAAAAAATCAACTATATTTAAAAAAAATGTTTCTTGAACTTGAAGAGTTGAATTATTCTCTATTGTAAACCGTGCTAATTAATGGCAAGAGAATATTTGCTTTAAATATTGCATTGGAAGGCAAAGAAAGTGTAATAGGTAGTACAGGAGTAGTTAGGACCACGCACCACCGTCTGTGGCGGCACTGCTCTGCCTCTCTACAGCTCACAAAACTAGCTGTATGGTTGTCTTTCTTTGCCACACCAGGGAACGGTAATTCATTGTCTGCTTCTTTCTTACTGTTCCATCAGCATGCATGGTGTACGGTATGCAGTTGTATTTGTAATTTTGGATCAACAAATGTTTTTGAAATTTTATTTAATCCAATGAAATATTATGGTATTAAAAGATAAATCTTACTAGTTTCTTTTTTTTGACAAGTTCTTAGTAGTAGTTATTATTATAGTAAAAATTAACTATTAAATTCAAGCAATGTATATTATTTTGTTTACAAATATTTAATATAGATAGTTGGGATTCTTTCACTGATTATTTTACAAAAATGTTTAATTTAATTTATTAATTTTATTGACGTTTTATATGAAATCTTAAAAATTATGTGTATTTAATTAAAATAATTATTTACTGGAAAAAATCATTTATAACAATGGTCAGATAAATATTTATAATTCGATTGAAAACATTAACATGAAGTCATGCTCTTTTTTTTTTTTTAAGAAAATGAGATTGGTTTTTATAAACATCGCCTTAAAATGTTCATAATTTATTTTTGTTTTTGTCAAAAGTTCATGAAAGTTAGTTCAAAAATAGTACTATATAAGTATAAATTAAACGAATAAAATACTTTTTTAAAGTTATGAAGAAAAAAAATGTAAAAATTATTTAAAAAATAAAATCTTACTAGTACCGGTTAGTGGAAGAGTGGTGATTTTAACTTAAAATTCTGCAAGAGATCGGCATGCTGCATCATTTCAAGTTTATATTTTGTTAGATAGTCCACACAAAAGGTATGAAATAATAACTTGTTGTTTTTTAGAGAGATATCTTTTAATGTTGTAAAAAATTATGGTATAATAATGTCAAATATTAATAGACTCTAAGATAACTTTAATAGCAAGTTAAAATCAAAATAACACATTAAATTTTGATGTCAAGTACTTAGGTCATATGCAATCGATATATTTCCATTAACTCATAAAATAAAATAAAAAGTTGGAATAATCAATATTATTAATTTGAAAAATAGTAAGTGAAAAAATAGAACGGGTACGTATTAAAGAAATATAGGATACTAATTTGAGAAACAGTAAGTTAAAAAATAGTATATGGATGCAAATTAAAAAATATAATAGAATTAAAAAATATAATAGAAATAAAAAATACATTATGATTTGTGTTGCTCTATTTGGATTGATTGTATTATGCAAAATAATATGAAGTGTGCAAGATTGTTTTGAGAAGAAAGAACACTTGTGGGTCTGATGTTTCAACAATTCAGTAACATTTGGCCATTGTCAATAGGTTATAATGGATGTTGTTTGGAGCATTTTTTCTGATTAGATCTCAATCAGATTTGTTGTAATCTTTTAGCAATGCAATTATGTAGATGTGTTTGATTAGATTGGATGTGATCAAATAAATTTAAATGGAGATTTGAATTTGAATCAAATCAAGTCTTTTTGGAGGATATTTGAAAAACAAATCTTAACGGAATATCTTACAATTCTGGACATGATCAAATGTCCGTTGGAAAAGCCCATAATCAGCATTGTTATATAAGGAGACTCAAACCTAACATTTGAGGTGTGTAAGTAATGAAGATTTCTTATGTTAGGATTTATCATTTGAGTATTTGTTTATGTTATTTTGTGCACCACTCTAGCGCTTTCATTCACATCTTAAAGCACAGAGTTTGATTTGTTTAGTCGATTTATAATTTAACATCCTTTAATTTGTTTATTGAAGTTAATCACTAGGGCTAGTGATTGAGAGAAAGTGAGAGAGATTCTCATATTTATGAGAAGTCTTAAATAGAAAATTATTGGATAATATTAGGAAGAGGTTGTGAATAAGGTGTGTTCATGTAAGATTAATTGTACTAATACTATTGATGATAAATTTCCTTTCTTGGGTTAGATGCCCCTCAAAATTAGATGTGGTTTGTATTGAAATGGATTAACAATTATTGTGTTTTTTATTGCTTTTCTGCTTCATTATCTTGTATAAGTTAAATTGCCATAACTTGTTGTACACTTTGTCTCAGACATTGTGTCTAACATTTGTCCCCTAGAACAAAATGTCAACTTGCTTTAATTACAATCCACATATAACTTTATATCATTGCCATGCTTCTGGATGAAGGCCTTAACGGGTTTGTCATTTTTTTGGTTTAAATTGGACTCTAGATTTGAAAGTCTCTCATTTTTAGTATGCAAATGATACAATTATCTTGACGAAAACATCAACTGATAATTTTTTATTAATTATGGTTATTCTTCGGGATTTTGAGCTATCTTCAAGCTTCAAGTCAAATTTGTGAATATTAGTCTCATAATGGACTATATCTTTTTGAACCTAGATTGCGACTTTATTTGCTATAAGCAAGAGATATTTTCTTCAAGTATATTGAATTTCATATGGGTGTCAACCCTCGTTTTGATTCTAAGTGATAACCTTTAGGTAGTTTGCTTGTTAGACGATTTGATTCGCAAAGACATATGCATGTTATCACGTGGGTGGGAGATCTTACTAAATTTTGTGTTGAATGATATTCATTTTCTTTTTGTTTTTCATTAACATTTCTAACTATTGAACATTTGACTCCATACACAAGAGGGGAGAAATTGTCATGGTTTGCAATCATTGATTTAAAGCAAAATCATTTTTGAAATAATAGTTTGAAAATATTTTATAAAAAATAATAATAAATTTAAAGCGAAAATTCAAAAATAAAAAAATTAAGTAGAAAATAAAGGAGATCATGGAAGAGAGGTAACATTATAGATTTATAGATGTTTGGTCTTAAAGAAGTGACTTACTTCTCTCTCCAAGAACTGGTCTTGAGAGTATCTAATATTTCTTGAGAGCTTCTAATATTTCTTGAGAGCTCTTAGTAGAAATGATTTAGAGAGAATATGAAAGTGAGATTTTTCACGTTTTCTGAATATTTTGAAATAATAGAGAAGCTTTCTATTTATAGGCCAAAAAATGGTGTAAATTTGGAACAATCCAAGGGCCATATAAATGACTTGATCGATTAGCTAATCGACTAGGCAATGCAAATAACTAATTATTATTGCCCAGATTAAAAGGTTTAGATGGAAAATCGTTACTAGTCAATAAAAGACTCCCACAATCCATTATAGTATTGATTATGCATTATCTAATCGATTAGGATATAAATCTAATCAATTAGACAACTTCAAAACATTTCTTAATTAAGCGGACAAACCCCTAATCAACTGGCTCAATTCCAAAAATTGTTTTAGTTGTTTTAGTTAAAAAATTAAAGGTTTATTTGTACTACTTCTAGAAATGCCCTTGTGTCTTTATAGTACACTGATCACTCAAAAGGTCATGAGCATGCGAGCTTTCACATTTTTCTCTCTTTCACACCTTGAAGCTTCAAGTCTTGGAATTATATTTGACATCATTTCACATAAGAGCGTTGAATCTTCTTGACGAGGCTTGATATATTTACATATTAGTTTCCATCATATTTTAAATCTCTAGTGATCATAAACCCCAAGTATTTACTTGAGAGACGTTAGACTAAAGTGTTGGCTTTAAATAAAAAGTCTTTAGCTTGATTTAGAAGGATAGCTTGATCTTAATCAACCACCTTTGTGCTTATTTGACTGATTATGCTAACTTTAATCATCAAAACTACTTCAAGTGTTATCATCATCAAAACCATGGCATCATCAAGTTCAATCAGTTTCTTCATGAGATTTATCATCTTGAATTACATCTTGATTATACCTTCAAGCACATAGTTCCATACTATCATGGTTTGGATTAAGATTGTTAGAATTCAAATAAGATTTTTTCGGGGAGTTGATGAGTATTCTAAGATTTGTTGGTCTAAATGGTTGGATGTTTATAAGCCTAAGCTCAAATGTGGTATTGGTGTCTAGAATCATCGTGTCGTCAATGTTACCCTCTTGGCCAAGTGGAGGTGACAACTTTTCTCGGGTGCTTATCGCCAATGGTGTAATAACTTATTTTTCAGATAATGTCCAACTTGATACCTCCTCCTTAAAGGGTATGTTAGATGGTTTTACGATCTGCATCTTTCTGGTGGAAAGATGTGCCCTTCCTCGTCTTTAAAGAACATATTTTTTAGATTCGTTTATGATAAACCTTAGTTAAAAAGTGGAAAAGTTCATTCTTACCTCTTTTGGGAATATCCTTGGGCATGGTCCACTCCTTTAAGAATTAGAAAGTGGGAAACATATAATTGATTTGAAGTATGTTTAATCAATTATGAAGGTAAGAATTGTTGGTTGGGAATATAAGTATGAAAAAGATATAGAAGACACTACTACAAAAAAAAGGGATTTAATCTCGGATGAGAAAGATGTTTAACCTCGATTACAGATACAAGATAAAAAGCATCATGAAAACTTGTCACTTTACCCTTCAATTATTACAAAATCGATGGATAAAGTGTTATTCACATGGTTCAATACACAACTTTTGCATTTTTATTTTTTAGAACTGGATGGCGCACCCCACATTACCTCTTGGTTATTTGAGAAATCGAGGTAATAGAGTAGCACTACTACCCCACTTTAAAATAATAATCAAGGGGAAACATTGTTATTTAATTTTTTTTTCTATATTTTAATTTATACATATATTACAAAACATATTTTGACTATTTCTGAAACATATTCATTGTCACTATTTGTAAACCCAAAATAGCACATGTGCACCTTATAATTTTACAATAAATTAAAACAAAAAATTCAATAACCATTTGAAAATGATAAACCAACAAAATCAATAACCAAAATGCAAAGTCTTATAGGTTGTCCAAAAGCTCTATTCTTTGATTTATCACCGACTGTTAAATACTTATAATTTGAACCACATTTGAAACCAATTAAAATCATTAACAACAACAATATTAAATCTTTAGTAAAAATATTATAAAAATATAAATAAGTAAATATATATTACTAAGCGATATTAACCATTTACTTACTAGTTTTATCATATCCCTTCTTTGATGATCACGAGGAATAGCAAGCACATCATCATCAGAATCATTTTCTTCTGATAAGAGAAGTTTATGAATTCAACTTCAACCATAATCTCACTATTTTGTACGGTACTACGATCATCATTTAATTTTGTATAGAATGAATATTTTTAATAATGTCGTATGTGCTCAAAGTTATAACATTAAACTTAGGAATATGTGACATCCATTTAATTATCTCATGATGCACTACTCTCTTTAGAAACTATTTCATTAAATCAAGCTATGAAAGTTTTGTTATGTTATATCAACAATAATTTTTCACTCATCTGGGGGGAATTTTTCTTGATAAGACTTTTATGAATGGTTAAGTAAGGTTGAACTTCACTAAGGTTATTAAATATATACAAATATGCTTGAAGAACTACACTTTGAACAAATGGCTTAACATTTTAACCTTGAATACATCTACCATCATATCTTCCATCAGGTGAGACTCAGGAATTCCTATAGACTTTGCTTCTGACAATAGTTTCTTCTATGATGTATCGTACACAATTTAATATATTGGCTCTCATCCAATTATGATCCATTATACCCTAAGTCTCAAAAACCATGACAACAACAACAATAATAATAGTAACGACGACAACGACAACGACAACAACAACAACAACAATAACAATGATAACAACAACTAATACTACAAATACATTATCAACAACAACATTATAGAAAAAGTTTCACATACCAGAAACATGATGAGAGAGTCAAAGAAAAAGTGATTTCATATTCGAGCTTCCTTCCTCCTTGGAGAAGATGGTGTTTTAGTTTGTTAGGCGGAGAGAATGGTGTTTCAGTCGAAGAAAATCTTTAGGGCATAAAAAGTGAATGAATGAAACTTAACATTTTGATGAAAGAGTAAAATAATAATTAAAGTTTATATATCAATTTTTAGAAAAATCGAGGGAACAAATCGAGGTAAAAACCGCGCTCAATTTATTTAAATAAAAAATTAATCAACTTATAATGTTAGTTTTTATAAAAATCGATCGAGGTATAAGATTATTTACAAAATAAACACAAACATTAAGTTCTAAATATAACATAAATTTGCAGGAGCCGTGAATCGAAGCTTAAACTCTGATCTACATAACTTGTTGATTTTCTACAAATTGATTTGATTTTTCCATCCGTGAAATGCTAACCGATAGAAAAGATATTTTTTTTTAATAAGCTCACGTTTATAGCCCATAAATAGTTAGTCCAACACAACACAACATGCATGTGTGTTACTTCCGTTCGCTTATTCCTTTCACAAATTACAACAAATCTTATGATAAATCTGTTGTTTACCACAAATTCTAAATTTCACAAATAATCGTCTCTATTACAATCGCCTCCATTGTTCTAATCACCACCACCATTTTGATATCCTCTGTTTCAATTATTGTGTTTTTGTTTTTGTTAACTTTTCATTTCTTTTATCTTTTTTCTTCTTTTTTTATCCTTGGAAATGAGTTAGAATTTTATTTTGATAATATTTTTAAGTATATGATGAACTTAATTTTAAAATGTTAGTATTTATAGTTGATGATAAACTATTATCAGCTTGAATATGTATTATAAATTTATTTGTATTTGATGGTAAACTATCATTATTTTAAATATGAGTATAAATATTTTTAATCTCTGGACAAATAATATATTTTTATTTGACCGTGAACAATTATTATTGAGAATTTCTTCACCCACTTAGTGGGTTTCCCCCACACCCTTGAAAAACCAAAAATGTCCTCTGCAAGTTAACTTACGAATTCACCTTGTAGGTGAATTTGTAAGTGCACTTACGAATTGACCTTTCAGGGTGAATTCGTAAGTACACTTACGAATTCACCTTATTTTGTACGTTTTATTATTTTAAACATTGACATTTGAAAAGTTGAAACCCTCCAAACTTCACCAAAAGTCAATATACGTTATTTATCCAAATCAAGTTTCAAGTGTGTGATCCTAGAAGAGTTAGCATTGGAAGCTACAATTTGAGGTAAACTTTCATGCCTTCAATCTACATTGTCTGCATTGTTGTTGTTTGAAAGTTGCAGAAATCAGTGTCGCTTCGCAAGTTCACTTGCGAAGTTCAACAGAAATAACTCACAAGTGTATTTGTGAAATGTTCCCTGATGCCCAAAAAAAATTCTATTTTAACAGAATTCCTATGTTTTATGTCATTTAGGTATGGTGCACCCCGACAATATTGTGAAGGTTATTGTGAAGGTTCTGATTCCGGAAAAAGTGAGCATAGAAGATAAGTCGATTGTGGTCAACGAAGTAGATAAAACAGTTGATGTTATGATCGATAGCAAAACTTTCATTACTCGTCAACAAATGGCCGGTTATGTTAGAATGGAATCTAGCAAACTTGGTTTTGGCATTGTGATTGTGAGGTCCAACAATGGGAGTAGTAATTGACAACCATTTGTTATTTTGACATGTGAGAGAAGTGGAGAATACATTCCAAAAATCCGCAAGTTAAAACATGAAGACACAGGTTCGAAGAAATGTGGGTGTCCGTTCAAGTTGTGCGATTATTGTAGGGTGGATAATTTATGGCAGTTGACTATTATGTCCGGAATGCATAATCATGAGTTGGAGACCAAGTTACACGGGCATCCTATTATTTGTCGTCTTAAGACGGAAGATAAGAAATATGTTTCCGAATTATCGTTGATCAAAGTTGCGCCTAGAAACATACTTTCCAGTTTGAAACAGAATAAAGCGGGATGTGTGTCAAATATAAAATCGGTTTACAATTATATATATAAATAACATGTTGCTCAAAGGGGTCTGAGGTCCGAAATGCAACATTTATTGAAATGTTTGGACGATAACAACTATGTTTCAAGACATAGAGTTTGTGACAACAATGTAAGTATCTGTGATATATTTTGGACGCATCCGTCAAGTACCAGTTTGTTTCAATACATTTCCAACCGTTCTAATGATTGATTTGACATATAAGACCAACAAGTATAGGCTTCCGCTTCATGAAATTGTTGGTGTCACCTCTACGGACAAGACATATTCAGTTGGTTTTTGTTTCATGGAATGTGAGAACAAAGACAACGTCACTTGGGCGTTGGGTGTTTTCAAGACTTCGTTGAAAGATGAAAAAACATGTCTTTGGTTATCATCACCGATCGAGATAATGCTCTTATGAATGCGGTTGCCACAATGTTTCCGTCGTCAATCGCTTTACTATGTTAGCATCACATTATAAGAAATGTGAGAGCACGACTAAAACCCACAGTTGGCACCAAAGAGAAGAAAGACGAAGACGGACAAATTGTCAAAGTCGGTGTTATGGTGGAGAAGATTATGAGTGCATGGAGTGATATTCTTAATTCTTCTACTGAAGAGATGTATACTGAGAATGTGACCCACCTTAGGAATTTGTGTGTGGAACACCCCAATTTTTTGAGATATGTTAAATCCACTATTCTTGATTAAGTGAAAGAGAAAGCGGTATGAGCATGGACGTACCGTGTTATACATTTGGGGAACAAAACAAATAATAGAGTGGAATCTGCACATGCAACTCTGAAGAGGTGGTTGAGTGATATTAAGGGTGACTTATATAGAGATTGGGATGTTGTGAACCAAATGCTCACAAACCAACATAATGAAATTCAAACAACATTTAGTAGGAGCAAAACTGTATTGGAACACCGGTTCAAAGACAAGACTCTTTATGCACAGTTGGTTCACAAGATATCCCGAGCGGGATTGAATTTTATTTTTTACGAAGCAAAACGAGAGGAAACAACGGGTCCCGATAGTGTGAAATGTGGGTGTATGATACGTACAACTTATGGACTTCCATGTGCTTGTATTATTTCAAAAAAATAAAACTCAAATCCCCTATTCGAATGGATGAGATATGCACTCATTGGAAAAGGCTTTGTTTCGATGATTACGAGCCGGCAAAGAAAGGTAGTTCCAACATTACCATCACAACCTAGTTGGAAATCATAGTATATCATTTTTCAAAAGCGGTCAATGCTACAAATTTGCACATTCAAGAATAATTGAGAAAAATCACATTTCCGGAAACAACCGATTTGAAGCCTCCGACCCAACCGGTGAAAACTAAAGGGGCCCCAAAAAAGATGAAAACCTCACAAGCCGATAGTACAACCAAATGTAATCCTTCTTATCACGAAGTCGCCGGAGAATAATTCTCAGATTCTCCAACCCCAAAATCCAAGACAAGTGATAAAAAAAGGAGCCAGAATTTCAAAACCACCTCGGACACCACCACCGACACCACCACCACCACCACCGATAATATACATTAATGAGATGCCTCTATTTATGCATAAACACATTTGAAAAAATCATGGATGTGGGAATCGATGGTAATTGCGAGTATCGGGTCATATCCGCTTTGCTTGACCAAGGACAGGAGCAACACATTCTTGTTCGGAAAAAACTTATCTCAGAATTGACCTCGCATAGTGAACTTTATACGCGTCAATATGTGACAAAGGAAAAGTTTAATAAAATTCACCATGCTCTAGCTCCAAGTGTTACCGTCCATGCACCGGTTGAAAAATGGATGTGCTTCCCCGAAATAGGACATCTAATAGCAAGTACTTATAATGTGGTGTGCGTCCGCTTGACAAGATATGGTTTTGCAGAAACTTTTTTTTCCTCTACAAGCTTCACCGCCTATTGATCCATCTGGACGCATTGTGTGTGTTGGCTATCTACGGTCATGTCATTTTGTTCAAGTATATTTGAAGTCGGGTTGTCCTATTCCAGCCACATTCATGGAATGGATGGAACATCACAAAAAAGAGGCAGAAACTTGGTTGGATCATTTTTTGGAGAGAATGATGGAGTTCACCCATTTGGTGGATCTTGAGAGAGAATCCAATAGAGAGAAATCAAATAATGAACCAGTTTTAGATTCAAGTGAAGAAAATTTTTTCGGTTCGGTTTAGAATGTAACCGAACCATTTGTATTGTCGAAACATTGTAAAATCCTAACGTTTCAATACACACACACACACACACACACACACATATATATATATATATATATATATATATATATATATATATATATATATATATATATATATATATATATATATATATATATATATATATATATATATATATATATAAAGTTTTATCTATATTCCATTTTATCTATATCTATTACTTTTTGAATGTCTAAAACACCATAACATAAAATTTTGTTTTTGTCAAAACTGTGTTTTGGTCTGTTCCTGCAAAATTCGCAAGTTAACTTGCGAATTCTGTCTGGTATTTTAAAAAAACAACATAGGGAACATTTTGCAAGTGCACTTACAAATTGACCTGATTTAGTACAATTCGTAAGTGTACTTGCGAAATGTGACATGATGAGATTTCTTTGATCCATATTACTCCAACTTTGCTATAAATTGGGTCTACAAGTCATTCACTTTTCCATCACAAATCAAAACCAGAAAAATGACACAAACCTATCAACACCTTGCGTTTGTCTACTTCATTGCTACGCATGCACCATTTCAATTCAGGATCTCGCAGGACACCCCGTACGACGAGCTCATTACGGCACTGCATTCTCTGTTGCAGTATCCAGATAATCGCAAGGTGGTCAGACTTGAGTACCGTTCACCTTCACTTGATGTTGAAGGAAAATCAAGTTCACCCGATTTCAGTTGAAGAACAACGACGACTTAGAGGTTATGTGGGAGACATTTCATCAGTACTTGACAAAGGGTCTGATCGAGATGGATGCGTCGCTTCGTAGATCGATAGAAGATGTTATCAAGATGTTGCAACGTCCACAACTTCCAATTTATAATAATATGTAATTTAATTTTCTGCATCCACTATGTAATTTCTTTAAATGAATTAAGTTGAATGAATGATATGAATTGTGATAAATGTTTCTGATTTCTGCCCATACATCAATTCGCAAGTGAACTTACGAATTTACCCATTAAGATAAATTCGTAAGTTCATCTACGAATTCACCTTATTTTCAAAATAGGTGAATTGCAAGTGCACTGACCACCTTATTTTTCAAAAAATAAGGTGAATTCCCAGGTGCACTTAATTCACCTTATTTTTTTAAAATCTTGAATTATTTCGTAAGTGCACTTGTGAAGTCCACCTCCGAAGTGAATTTGTAAGTGCACTTACGAAATCTGGAGATATTTTTTATTTTTCACTAGGGGTGGGGAAGAAATCCACTAGGTGGGTGTATGTTGTATGAATTTATTAAATTTTAAATATGTTTTATAAATTTATTTAATTTAGTTTAAAGTTGTTTGAAAAGTATAGAGCGTAAAATAATTTGTTTGAAAAAAATAATCATTAAAAAAGCAATAGCATGAGATAAAAGAGAGTTTGTTTTTTCATCTAATGGTCTTTTTCTAGATCTCTGGTAAAAATTTCAAAATATTTTCAAAATTCGCAAGTGCACTTGCGAATGCACCACTAACGTGATTTTTAGATTTATTTTGCAAGTGCACTTGGGAATTCACCTATCAGCAAAATTCACAAGCGCACTTGCAAAGTTTGCCTTGTGTTGTTTTTTTTTTTAAAGAATATAAGGTTAATTCGCAAATGCACTTGCGAATTCTGCAGAAACATAAACATGTTCATTATTTGCACCATTAATTATAGATTTTTAGATTTTGGGACATGGAAAAAATAAAAATTGTAAAACTAAATATAGATAATATGTGTATATGTATTGAAACGTATATATTTTACAATATGTTCGACAATACATTCAAAAAGTGATTTGATTACATTATAAAATGCATCGAAAAAATTATCGCCGCTAATTTCTATATGTTTCAATACATATTATCTATATTTAATTTTATAATTATTTGTTTTTTCCATGTTCCAAAATCTAAAAATCTACAATTAATGGTGCAAATAATAGATCTGCTTCTATTTCTGCAGAATTCTCAACTTTGCAAGTGCGCTTGCGAAATAAATCTATAAATCACGTTGGTGGTGCGTTAGCGAGTGCACTTGCAAATTCTGAAAATATTTTGAATTTTTCGCAACAGATATAAGAGGGGGTTCTGAGTGATAAAAGAAATTCTCGAGATAAAATTATTACAAGATGAAAATATTGTTTGAAAAATAAATTCTTTTAAATGATCAATCAAATCGAACTAAATTAAATCAAATCGATTAGTTTGATTCATTTTCATTTATAAAAAATAATAAAAATTGAATAAACCCAATTAATACAAATTTTATTGGTTCAAATTTTTTTATTTGAAACTCTATCTAAAGCGAACCATTGCCTCTAAAATTTATTTTGAATTTTTGACCTAATTTTTTAATATATTTTTCTATATGTTACAACAGACTATCACCACCTTTTGATTAAAAAAAAAAAACTAAGAATTGTGATTCTTAAAAGATTTGAGTAAAATTCGTCTTCTTAAACGAAACAAGAATAGTTGGGACTTGGAGTCCAATGATGAGAAAGAAAGAAGATGAATATTTTAATATGCATTGAACTTTTTGATATGGGAATTTTCAACCTTTGCTTTGTTAGTACGAAATAATTTTTTAAAGGAATATGGTAATGGCAACACTATGAGGACCCATCTCCATATCCACAAACCTTTACTCCACCTCCCATACATACTTTATATCATTCCAAAGCAATTGATTTTTTTTCTTCTTCTTTCAACCTTTTTTCGAGTGTTTCTTTGGATTCGGTTTGCCATTTTGGTTCAACTGTTTAACTAATTAGTACTAATTACTCTTTGATTATATACTTAATAAATTGTTAATTTTTGGATTCATTTAACATGTATAAAGGTTAAAAGTTTAATGTTTTGTGAAAATTACCTATTTTAAGAGTAATATACATCATGATATTACTGTACTTGTGGTAATATTTTTATGCTATGCCTATGAGAATATATAGTTGCTTTAATTGTTGCAAATTCAACTCCTTTTCATAATTACTAATCATGATCAAATTACGGTGGATTATTGCACTTTTTAATATGTTGATAATATTCACTTTATTTGACTATAGAACATTTGTGTACATATGCATCCCCACTAAGAAAAAAGAAATAAAATGACAAATCATATCTAAATGCTAAAAGTCAAAACAAGAGAATGTGCAAATTAACTTTAATGCTTTATTTTTAATGAATTTTATAACTTATTCTATGATCTTCTTATCTATTCATGTGAAATTTTATTTTTGTTTTAAAAAAATCGGAAATAAATTTTCGGTTAGCACCATATACTATGCAATTCAGGTTGGATGTAAATCAGAAATTTACTTACGACATTCTATCGAAAGTATATTTCTGGTATCTAGATGCACTTAATCGCGCCAGAACCTTTATCCTCCCCATAACAGAAACATTTTCAAAACTCTTTCAAACTATATCTTTCAACCCTTCTCACCCCTTCTCACCAAATTCAAAAATTTTTCTCAATCAATCAATACAAATCATCAAGCATTGGTTAAATACAACAAGTAACAGAATCAATCAAACAACAACCAACTCTCAATTAATCAAGTAAGTAATTTACACATTTTTAGAGTTTATGTAAAATCGATTGAAATTAGTGAAATAAGGCTTTAAATGTGTTGTTTTTTTGTAGTTTACATCATTAGGAGTCATTATAATACTATTTGTAAACTGTTTTTGACGATCAATCCGTGTATTTCGAGGCATTTGGAATTTTAGGGTGGGGTTGTCCGTTGTTCTGTTTCGCAGAGGAAACCAAAAGTTTATTTTTGATTTCAAGGGATGAACAAAACTGGAAATAAATTTCTGGTATTTGTCTACATAATTTTTTCATTTGTGAGTCATATGCTAACATTTCGTTCTTGCTTCTACAGGAGATATGTTTGAGCGAGATTTATGTTTGAGGCATGGTCAGGTTACACAACATGCTTCTTTGTGGAGAAAGAGGAGTCAGGCCACACGGGCTCCGAGGACTCAGGCCACACAGGTTCCTTTGACCTCAAAACAGGCTATGTTCGAAGCACATTTTTCTCTTGCCAATTCTACACCTTCTACTTCTTCCTCCCGTAGCAGATGGGAGTCTCTAGTCCATCCATCCTCGCCTCTATCATACTGAAGACGCACATCCTCACCACCGCGGATTTTTGAGACGGGATCCAGATCTGCTACACATGTGGGGCCATCTGAGGTGAGACCTGATCCTACACACCTATTACCTCAGGTACCAGGGCCAGGGCCACCCGAGGTACCGATGGGACTAGAGGCACCAGCGACAAAGACGACATCGGCAACAGAGAAGGCACTGGCGACACCAGATGTCTCTCAGGTCTTTGGAGGAGGACCTTCTAACTTATCTGTGTTTGCGCTTTATTCCACCCATGTGGCTAGACATTTATGAGATGGAGAGGTACGTAATTTACATTTATGTTTCATTTATTAATTATGTTATATTATGAATTCTAACAGTGTGTTTTTTCTTGCAGGATCGCGATACACTGAAGGTCATCAACCATGGGAGGAAGATCAGCAAGCTAACTCCCCCTCCCTCTCGAGCCATGGTTTGATGATCTACTTCTAATTACAGGGTTGAGAGACTTGACCCTCTATGGATATACCATGGTCAATTGGGGGATGACCAACTTTTTTGTAGAGAGGTGGCACAAGGAGACGTCTTTGTTTCATCTACCACACGAAGAGATGACGATCACACTCGATGACGTCGCTTGTCTACTTCACCTGCCGATCAGAGGGCGGTTTCTGAATCATGAGAAGTTGGAGAAAGATAAGGCGTTTGAGTTGTTGGTTGAGAGGATGGGTGTAACACCCCAAATTCTACCCGGAAAATATATCGAAAATCAGAGTATTTTAAATTTTCAAACAACACATGGGATGTCACATTTCAACATTAACAACACAAACGGGTAAGATATATAACACTTTCATTATCAGGGGATCACATATCACTTGCACAACTTTTAAAACAAAACATTCTTTTTATTACTACGCAGCGGAATTCATAGTTATACAACTTAAAACAACTGATCATCTTTATTTATTCAAAACAACTTGAAACATCAAATTACTTTTTATCATTCAACTTAAAATACATCCACAATAATAATAACAGAACGACATAGACAAAAACATCCCCCGAGTGCTACATATCAGAGCAATTGACACCAACTTAAACTAATAGCGACTGATTCTTCTTGCTCGAATACCTGCACGTTACCAGTATAAAGGCAACGGCGAAACAAATGAAAAGGGTGAGATATCGAAAAATATAAAAAAAAATTATGATAATCAATATATTAGACTAGAATCATACAAATTTCACTGCTTCACACAACAATCATATAACAACAACTAATAAGCAATTTAATAACAGCAACAACATCTATCAAACAACAACTCATATCAAACAATAATTTATATTTGACGACAACTTATATAAAACAATAATCTCAACGTAAACAACAATAACAACAACAACAACAACTTAAACATCACAACAACAACAACTTAAACATACCAATCGAATGCGACTTAACTATGCAAATGCATGTGGTACCATTTGGAGAAGAAATCCCAACTTAAACAATTGTCAGGTTATCGAGGCACAAGGCATAAGCTTCAACGTAATCAATTTTCCAATACAGGCCGTCACAAATCCGCCAATACAGGCCTTCACAAATGCAAATGTATGTCACTCAATAAATACACAATCATATGCAACAACATCATAAATCACTTCACGAGGCATACGCCTATATCACTATTTCACTGGCCATAGGCCTACAACGTCATCAACATAATAAACACAGTTCACAACAACATATTCATCTTCACATCACTACCATCACAATATCACAACAAAATCAACATCAACATAAAACATCGGTCATAAGACCCGCAAACAACAGTGTCCAAAAACCGGACAAATCAACTTACCCAGTTGTACCTGCAAGTCAACATATTCAACACATTTTTAACAAAATAAATCATTCACAATTATCTACCAATTTATATTAGTTACCCCTCCAATTTTTAATTAATTCTGGACAACTAATTTTACTTCCTATTTCGGCTATTTCGACTAAACGGTATTGTTTTCAGCATTATGCCATAATCTGTTATTTATCTAAGTATCCAATAATTATATGCACTACTATAATCAATTCCTACAGATCAAAATCATCACTGCTATGCTAAGCTAATTTCCTGCTACATAAACTAAGTATTTGTTAAGCTAGATTGTGTTGTCTGCTACCAATTCTCTGTTCTCCTGCTAGACTAAGTTTTGATCACATAATCTCAAATTCTGATACTTCTTATTGCTGAGTATTGCCATGGTTCCAATTGATCAAATTCCATTGTTCCATATGCTATATCTAATCATATACATATTACTAAGTTATTAAGTTTCAGCGTGGTCATTAATCTGGGCCAACTATTTCAAAACCTGGTTAGTCTGCTAGTTTTCTAATATTGATTACTACTAACTAATTCCATCAATTCATTAATGATCCTGTACAAAAATCATAATAACATTTACTAAAATACTTAACTTATACTAATTATACTAATTAAGGTATAATTCTAACTAAACAATAAAATAAAATGTGATTAAAGCAATAAAACAAAATGTGAACAGGACTACAGTGGGGTTGAGGCGCCCACCTCCAAGGCATAGGGTAGGAGACGCCCACCTCCATCCTTATGAGGCCCACGCCCTTCAAATCATTAACGGGGGAGGTGCCCACCTGAACTTCTGAGGGCCCCGCCTCCAAAACTTCATCTTCCTCATTTAATTTTGCATTCTATTTTTATCTGCCCAGTTTCATTCCATCAAATTTATCCAGAAAACATACATCGATTCATACGATTCAACACCATAATTTCACAGACAACTCAGTAAAAATTTCAAATAGCAATTCAGAATTAATTCAGCACGATTTTCACGGAACAACCATAATCATCAATTTTCACAACACAGTTTATCAAAATCAAACTCAACAATTGAACAAACATCACAGTAAGAAATTCATATACCCCAATCTCACATATCAATTATCATAATCCTGGTTATAAAATTTGAACCCCACCCTTACCTGGATTTAACGGCAGTTTGAATTTCCAGATCGAATCCTAATTTCTGGTTTCGGCTTGTGCACTTCTCGTATCCTCTTCTTCCAAACTTTTCCTCTTTGACTCTTCTCTAGCAATTCTCACAATAACCAATCTTTCAACTTTTGCACTCAACTCCTTATTATCTCCAAGCTGCTACGTGACCTAATAATTTTCTTTCTGATAACACCACTACGTCTTTATTCCAATTAATTCAAATAATAATATAATTCTCATATGTCTTATTGGACCAATTATTAACACCTCCCATTTGATATTCTTAACACACAACAATTAAACCCACTTAATTAAATAAAATAGTCTAATAAATAATATTATTCTTAATATTATTCCTCTAATTAAACCGACTAAATAATCTGACTTTAAACTTAATAGCTCTGATTGACATATGAACTTGACCGTCCAACAACATATCAATCCAATTACTCATCTTAAAATAATACTGCCAAAAATCCAATTTTTGACTAACTCCAATTATTAAATCCTTAAATAATTTAATTAAATAATTAATTAAATTTGGGGCGATACGCTTGGGGTTACCTTGGAGGAGGCCCTGAAGGAGGTTGATAAGACATGTGGCAGCCACGTGAGATATAGTTGGTTGAAGATTGTTTTTATCAGGAGATTGCGCGTGCTACTGCTGACGGTGATGCCGAGCAGATTACACTTCATAGGGGCATGCCATGAGAGCATACCTCTTGTATCTTTTTGGGACCCAGATCTTTGTGGACATCAGTGCCACCTACACTGACATCATGTACCTCATATTCTTTGTTTATTTAGAGTTGCTCAGCGAGTGGAACTAGGGGGATGCTTGCTTGGTTTACTTGTATACCAAGTTGACGGAGGAGGCTAGGTAGAATACGAGGCAGATCACTGGCAACATGACTCTTTTGACGGTATAAAAAATTTCTCTTAGCTTCCTTTTTAATTTATTTTGATTTTGAAACTAACTGATATAATTTTGATATTTCAGGGATGGATCCTATAGCACTTTCAACAAATTTGAGGATGGTAATTTGCAGAGGGTTATACCGAGCAGATGCCTCGTGCATGTGCATATGAGCCGCTTAGAGGCAACCAAACGACACTTGTGTATCAGGTTTATTTGGACCTGATTGTGCATGAGAACATCCACTTTAGTGCCTACGTCGAGCACCGTGAGACGATAGCTTTTGATGAGGTTTCTTTGTTTACAGGTTGGTTGGCCTACAGTACTTGGAAGACTGCTACTTATATGTCCGAGCGAGTGATGCGTCAGTTCGGTTATACTCAGACGATTCCTCGACATCCTACTTTATCTGCTCCTCCGACAGTGAATAGGAGGGAGATGGATGAGATTTTTGATGATCTTGAGAATCATCTCGTACCTGAGGAGGCCAAGAGTATCGTGGCCCTAGACGACTGGAGTTACGCGTAAGGTTACATGTTATGGTTCTTCAGGATTTCCCATCCATAACTGATATGAGAGACTCCAGGGAACCCACCCATGCCAACTCATCAAGAGATATTGGAGGAGGAGCAGACGACGAGGGATCATGCCTAGGACGTACCGCCTAGGTGCCACTGTATCATGCAGCTTACTAGGAATGACATCGACAGAGGGCTGTTTCCTGACGGATCTGATGTCAGAGGCATTTTGGAGGCCATCATGGCGAGGCTCAGGGTGCTCTGGTCTACAGAAGGCAGCATAGAACGCCTTGAGGGTGACAGGTCGGCTCCGACATACGTAGTAGATTATTTTGATTATATTTTCACTTTTTTTTTTTATTTTGTATTGTACCAGATCTGTATTATGAATACTATTATTATAAAATTTATTTTGGATAACATTTTTAGGATTTAATTCGATTTAAAAATTACATGATTTTAATTTGAATAACAAATGTAAATTCTAAAGTTATTGTTTATAGTTAGTTTTTTCTGATAACTGTCATGTCCAGAACCGAATTTATATTTCTAGTAAGGAACCGAAGATATACTTCCGATTTCATTCAAAAAATTTAGAAAAATAATACGAACCGGAAATAAATTTCTGATTTTATGAAGGGCATTTTTAAGTTTTCATGGGATGGATTAAAAAATTCACTATTTTTATTACTTGGATATCTTTGTTATGTCCTTAGACCTTAGTTTGCATGGCAGGTTAATTTTTGATACTTTCGGCCTTAGATGCTCATAACGATCGACCACTATTCTTTTTCTATAGAAGTAACATAATTTTTTACTTTAACGAATGAATTTGAAATATGAGTTTTACAAAGACATGTGTCTTACGGATGTATATTTTTTTCAAACATTATCATAACTAATTATTTTCCTAGTTCGTAAGGTCATAGAAAGGTCCAGGATCAGCACCCAGGAAAAGAGTAGGTGATCCCTCAATCTATCAAAGTTAGAAGATTATGTAATTATTATTCGATTAAGTTTAACGGTCATCTGCGTATGGTTTTAACCACAAACTATATAAAATAGAATGTACGATGTTTTCAAATATTTAAATTTACTATCAGTCTCACGTAACTTCTATTTTTTCATTAATTTAGGAATTAGAGTACTGATAAGTGCCAAAATATTATCATTTTGTATATAAGTTTTGTGATACTTATCTATTTTTTTTATATTCTTGTAATAAATCTCCACTTTATTTTGTAAATACGATTAATTTGTGTATATGTGTATTAATGTTTATTTGGAGCATGGGTAATAAAGTATCGAAGACACGGCTTCAAAGGCACGATTTGAGCAATTCATCAACAAATGAGTCTCAAAACAAATATGAGAAAGATCATAAATTTGATATTTAGTTATTGTTAGATATGAAATTGATTAAGTTTTCCCACGCTTTCGATCGTGCGCAAATCTGAGCTACGGTTCTCAAGTTATGACGAAAACAAAAGCTGAATTTTTCCACACATCAGCGAGCGCGTTAAGAGCGCTTTGAGGGCGCTAAGCCCGGTCTGCGGGTTGTTAAAAGTGCATAAATAGAACTCTAAATAGATTTTAGGGTTATGCATTGGGGTATTTGTTCTCAAAGTCATCACCTTCATTTTTTTTAGGTTAGAGCTCAGAAAACAACATTTGTGGCTTGTAATCGGTAATCCATCGTCGGGAGCTTGGTTGATTGTGACTGACATTGCGAAAAATTGGGTTTTATCCTCATCTCATCTCTTTGCAATCTTCTAGTGTCGGGTTTTATTTGTAAATATGCTTTGTTTTCTATGTATATTGATTACTCATGGTGTTGTAAGATTCTTTCTTTACAAATCATTATTGGTGATCGTTTGCTTTATTTGGATTTGAGTTGCTACAAACATATACTCCTTAGATTCAGATTTAGGATAAACACGTATTGGGTTTTAACTCTAGAGATAAATTAAGGCTTAATAATCATGTGGGCATTGATTCTTAATGCCTTCGTGTTGATTTTTTTTGTTGTTGAGAGATCGTCGACGAAGAGCAAAATTGTTGTTTTCTCACTTTGTGTTAGACATAACCTCTGTGTGAGTGGTACCTCATGATTTTGAAGAATGAAGGTTGAATGCGATTGAGTGATTAGCTTAAGTATTTAATGGGTATGTGAAATTCAATCCCAAGAGTCTCTACTTTCCGAAGAATAATTCTTTTTTTTGTTAAGAACTTTTAATTCTCGCATTTATCATCTTTAAACTCATTCAATTTCCAAACTCAGAAACACGAGATTTATCGAACGACAATTCAATAGCACTAATCCATGTGGAGACAATATGATAAACCTATAAAAAAATACTTACTTTTGCTTGCCACTATAGCGCATCAACAAGTACTAACCTTACAGGCCAATCTTCTCTCTGTCGCATTGAAAACTTGCTTTACCCCACAACAATCTCATTTCCCAGTTTCATCTAATATTTTGGTTTTCTGAGAGAACAATTACGTTGTCTATGGGAATCGATGTGTGATTCCCGTGAATTTCCATGTTCAAAGGTGTTGTCACAAATGTTGGAGAATAAATAATGTTTTGTTAAGCTCTATTTTCCTTATGTTCATAAAAGGTTGTGACGAGTCAAGGGTGTTGTCACAAACGCCACCGACGTACAACAAAAGTATACAAATCCCCAAGAAAAATGACTCACTGGTGTTGTCACAAATTCCACCAACATACGACTAAAATGATCAATGCCTCATAATGACAATGCACATATAAAGACAATGAATCACAAAGTGGTAATTACGAGCTCACCCCTTCCCCTTTGATAGCTAGAAACTCTAAATGCAATGGAGAGTCCACATTGTGTCGACCTAGAATCAAGTTCTTACATAGGGGATGAGAAGAGGTATCGACCCTTGGCTAGGTGAGATCTCTAGACACATCTAATAAAATATAGCATGACCTCGAAGGACACGCTACCTCTTAGAGAAACAAATTCGGGACTTTAATCAAGGCTATAAAATAAACTCGGGACTTTAATCAAGGCTGTAAAAACATATTAAATAATAATAAGTAACAAAAACTAAAATATGCAATGCAAAGAATGGACCATGGAGTTTACATATTCATTAGAGTTACAAGCACACCAAGTATAAGAACACCATGACAAAAAAAAGAGATAAGAAGGACTAAGCATCCAACTAATCCTTTAAGGAGAATGCATTTCTATCTTTAATGATCTAGTTAGTACAAACTTGTTCTAGTGAAATAGGCCACGTGGGATAAAAATATCCTGTCTGCTGTTCAGCATTTTCAAAAGAGTTCCATGTAATAGAGTAATTGTCCTTTATCGAGTTTGTGTAATCCTTTCCCAAGGCAAGATTCTTAAGACACGTCTCACGGAGGTCATCTTCAGCCTTTTCTCGACCATCTTGAGACTCCTTCAAAGATGTCTCATGCTCTTATACCCATCTCCATAAAGGATATAGTGCTTTATTTGCTTTAATAAGAGAGACCTCCGTTGTAGATAACTATGTATGGGCATAAAATAAAGCTTCATTTTGATTTATCACTTCCCACATAAGAATCTTTGCAATTTCAACCAGCTTGTCGAGGTATTTGAAAGGCTCTATAGTGGCCCTTATTCCTGAAAGCAAGATAAAACCCTTCTCTAAGCTCTTTCAAAATCGGTATCACTCGATTATAAGGGAATTCACACACTTTGATGAACTTTTTCCTTTGAAGACGGTCGTGTAAGAAGATTTATCCCATCCTAGCAATACCAAACACCAAGACAAACAAAGCCTGACAAGTATAATACACCGAATTTGCTAACTCCTTCTAACGAATGACTTCATCTTTGCTTGAAAAATACATGTAGTTTTCTTCACAAATTGAAGCTCATATTTATCCATCCTTCCTAGGTCCAGGACAACTAAATAGTGAGGGGAAAAGGCCACCAGTGCCGATGTAATCTTTCATATAGGGCAAGGTTCCTCTAAATCTTGCTCAAGTGCCCGACACCGACAAACAAACAACCTTTCCTCTAAAGACACATCAAGTTCAAGGATAATAACTAAACATCCTCCAGTCATGAACACCGGTGAGTGCAAAGCCTCTTCTTCTTGGATCTAGTAATAAGAATCACGAATCTCCATCGAGTTGATAGAGGTGAGCACATAGTGACCCGTCCAACTGAGGTCACCACAATATGGACCTCCTAATTGTTGGGGCGTTGGTGACATCTACTTGGGAAGAATGATGGGAGTAAGGAGATAGACCCCTAATATTGATTTATAGGAAATCATAAGGAGTAATGGAAAAAATGTTAATGTTCCTTCTAAGTAGGGCGACCAAGTCTTCCTCCTCAACTACTATCGATGAAGTGCCTAGTTTAGTGCACTACAACAAATAACACATTTCATGACGGAGCTTTAATAACTCGAAAATATATTGAATATTTGGATTAATTTACATGAATTATATCTGCATTTTAATTAATTAAATTACCCTTTATTCGTATTATGCTGGTATTTTCTATGTTTTCAGGAATTTAATGTTTATAAGGTATGTGCGAAGAGAGTCGAGAAAAGTCGGGCAAATCATACTCAAAGTCCACAAAAGAAGAGTAATTATACAATTGTGGGGTGTATGGCAAGAATAGGGTGTATTACAAGTAAAAGCTTTGGAAATCAAAATAATTTAAAGAAGCAAGCCCATCCCAACGCGTGGAAGAGCCAAGCCCAAGAGCCAGCAAGGATGTAACGATCGTTACACACCTAGCCCTAACCCTAACAGTCGCGATGGATTAGCTTCCTCACCAAGCCACGCGTAACGACTGTCACTCTATCTTCAATGGTCCATAGTTATCGCTACAAAGGAGAAAACGGAGGTGAAAAGATCTCAACGAACCTATTTTCTCAGAGAATCTCACTTCTATAAATAGGGCTTCCATTCTCCATTTTCAACACTTTCTTTTCCGCTTCATTTACTGTTACTCTGCCAATTTTTCCATATATTATTTCCTTTGCCTTTTATTTTGCCGATTCCGGTTTACGTTATAGTTTTAGTATCTGTTTCTATTTTGTCGTAGCAATTTCCACATCAGGGATTGTTGCAAATCTTTGTTGATTCTAACCTTACGTTAGAATCGTGCCTTTTTATTTCCTTCATCGCATTTAATTTTCGGAGCAACAAAAGGGAAGATCTCACCGACCTGTGGGAGACACCTGAAGTTAGTCAAATATTTTGCATTTATATTTTCAGGTTTAATTTAATTGTTTTATTTTATTTATGCCAAAATTTTCTAAAATGCGTGGTTTATTTGAATTGTGTGATATTTTTTTATTTCTGTTGCGCTATAATTGAATTATATAACATGTTAGACTAAATTTAGTTATCGGTATGTAAGGTCATATAGCCGACAGGGTTTAGCAATGCCATTCGATTCATTCTGTTTTAAAAGAATAATTTTTTGGTTTCAATTACTAGTTCTAAATACCAACTGTTTTGTTACGAGAGTAAAATACATATTAGAAGTTAGGATCAATAAAACGAGAGTTTGAGATGATAACTGGACAGTAGTAATTGCGCATCAACTTAAAAGACAGCGAAAGCGCTTTTAAGTTGATTAGGTTTTGTTTGTTTTCAAAAACTATTTTTAAACTCTAATTGAAACAGCGAGAGCACTCACTTAGGTTTGATTGTAGGATCCGAATCAATAAACACGAGAGTGTGAGAAGAGGGTTTTCAAACAAATACTTCCTACTGAAACTGTTTTGATAGCTCGAGTTTAAGTCGATGAGTTGCTAAATCCCTGAAGTCCAACCATTACATACCGATATTCCCCATTTGAATCTAAACTAGATTATAATCAAGTTAGGTTCCCTAAACCCAATCATTTACATTATTAGCCTTAGATTTACGTAGTAACCTTAGATAAAGATAGGTCGATATTTAGTCCCTTGGGATTCGATAATCTTTAAAGCTACACCTGATAGGACTATATACTTGCGGTCTAGATTCTTTAAGACACGTAAAGTCGCGATCAAGCTTTCACATCATCAAAAAACAACAAGGTATTAAGCCTAGGCGCGACATGTATTATATTTTTTAATGGGAAAAGTATCAATCTACCTCGGTTTCTAATAAAACCGATGGATAAAATTATTATGGACGCGCTTTGAATCTTAAGTTTTGTAGTTTATGTTTTACTTTGATTATAATTGTAAGTTAAATTAATTAACCCTTCGATGTTTCGATATAACTGAGGGGTCTACTAATCAGATTACACTATAAAAAGCAAACATATTTTATCTGAATCCTTACTTATTTGTAGCCTCCCCAAACTCATAATTGCATCATTCGTGAGGATGGATTGCAAGACAGAAAAAACTTCATGGTCTTATAGAACACAACATTTTTCTACTCTTGCAATCAATCTCACATAATGGTGTTGATGTTGTTTTTGGTGTTGTTGTCTTTTCGCTCATTTGAAAGATTGCAAGTGCAGAAAACTCATTCTCCCTTCATGGAGACAGACAATGAAGAAAGTTAAGCTCCATTCTATATTCAAAAGTTACGTTAAGAAAGAAGTTTAACTAATCAAATGATGAATATCAACGAGGATATTATTCAAAGGAGCAAAAATTTGTTTTTTTTGTAAGTTCAAAAAAAATCCACCTCGGTTTTTTAAAAGACTGAGGGGATAGATAAATTTAAAATATAATATACTTCAGTTTTTAATGTAATTCTGAAGGGTAAAGTAATAAGATTTTCTATGAATACCTTAGTTAATAAGATTTTACCCTAATTCTAACATATTTGTAGCTGCACCAAATACAAGAAATATTTACTATTGTCCATTGCCATGAAATTTTTTGATCTAGAAACGCTTAAGAATAGATCTTAGAGATGGATTGCAAGTGCAGAAATTAAAATAATTTATCCAAAGATGGGTAAGTTGTGGAGTATTTTTTGGATATGCAACATAAAGGTATGATACAAAATTTGGATTCCACCAAAGATTTGTTGTTGAAAACACTTTCTCTTATGATTTTGTCTACTTGCCGATATATTTGGTAAGCCTAAAGCAGTAGTGGGAATTTGTTGTAATATTGTTTTTCTGATATTCTTTGTAAATAATATAATTAAAAAAAATTATTTCCATCTCAGTTTTTCTTAAAACCGCTGGAAAATTTTAGAGTTAAAGTTGATGATATTTGTCACCGTCCTTAGTTAAATCTTTGTCGTCTATTTCATGACTATCAACGCTCAATACACTACCACATTAGCGATCCGCTTGAAACCTATGTTAACTTACATTATAAAAGCATTCTAAATATCAAAAATTGATTATAATACATGATGAAGCGCTTGAAACTATCCTACATTTTAAGATGTGTAAGAGTCTTTATTAAGAGTCTTTAAGGTTTGTGTTATTAAATATTTATTTATATAACCCTTTTTTCATCCAACCCTTTATTTTTCTAACCCTTTATTTATCTAACCATTTTTTTGTTAATATCCGAAACAAATGCAAAGAAAAGTAATTGAAAATATATTGTTTCCTAGCATTTGATCTTCCCAGAATGTCAAGGACTTGGAGATCCAACATATGATCTCCATGGACAACTTAAATTTTGTATTGATATTTTGTGTAAACAATATGACTAGTTTAATATTTTGGGTAAACATTGTATTATGTAAATAAATTATTTTATTAATTTTCTATGTAAACAATATAACCAGTTTAAATTTTTAAAAAATACTAATAATTTACCCCTCTGTTTTATTGATAAACCGAGACACATGAGGCGCTATTATTGTCAATAATAAAAATGTAGACGGTATGGATCAAACCCGTGCGGTATTAAAACACCCCTCAGTGATTTAAACATCGAGGTGATAAGTCTTTACTTTTCATAACGACCTTATTTATCTCATTTCAGATGCCGAGGTAAAATATATTTCGCTTCCGATGTTAGATACGTTATATGTAGTAGTGGTGGTGTGACATTCTTGGGTCCCTATTTGAATCTCCATCAGGCCTTATGTAGGTGTGATCATCTACTTCTTAGATTTTATCCTAGGGTCAAAATTTACAAAGTCAACCTTGGTGATGTTTGGTTGTGACACGACGACAACTATCATAACCACCCTTGTGACCCTCAAACTGTTTGGGTTGTTGGACATGTGACTTCATATCTAAGAGGGATAAATTATGAAGGTTTGAAAAACATTGGTTTAAAACAAAATCATTTGTAAAATCGTAGTTGAAAAACATTTTGATTAAATATGCCACAATAAAACAAAGTAAAGAAAAATACTAGAAAGTAAAGGAGATAAGGGAAGCGAGATAACACCTGAGAATTATAAAGGTTCGACCAGGACGGCCTAATCATATTCCCAAAAATATTCTTAAGAGTATCCACTAAACTTGAAAGATTATAGAAGGTTGTGCCCACGAACCCCCTTATAAAAGAAAATCAAGTTTTCAAAATAACTTTTAACCAAATAGTGAACAAGGCTCGTGTTAAACCAAACAAAGATTTTGCACATGCTCGTGTTAAACCAAGATGAAGTTTTGAGTTGGATATCATTCAAACTGAACCGACTTTTTACACATGTTAGTTTTGTTGAGACCCCACGGTGGGCGCCAATTGTACTTGTGAAGTACAATGAAGATAATGATCATTCTTGCGTGTGTGTTCACAAAAGGGTGCTTATGATCGGATTACGTGAGATTGTGACTCAACCCTTGGATTGAGATATAAATAGATGTCTTCTTCGATCGAGTAAAATGGAGGAAACAATTTTCTCCCACTTTTCCAACGATTATGTGGGAGTAAGGAAATAATCGATTCTTCCTCATAAATTAGAGGGACAATTTCCTTCCATTCTAGTATAATCAAATTGGTGTTCTCATAAGCACCTATTTTACCATATGTGAATGAGATATTGAGATGGATTAAGTTGCAACCATTAGTCTAAAGTAACGTCAACCCGATTCCTTCCATGTCGCTGACCTGCTTCTTTCCAAACCCCTAAACTACTTTTTTTCGAGCCAAATAGAGCTATCTTAGTCCATTTATTTATTTTTTTATCAATGTAAAAAAGTCTTTAAGATACAATATACATGATTCCTAATGATTAATATTTGTACGATTAAATTGCGTTAAACACATAATTCAAAGCACTTGGGATAAATAATGAACACATCAATTTATAAATAGCAATGATGTTTTAAAAAAAAATTATGAAGTATAAAATTGAGATCGAGATGATATGTGTGCAGCTTCCCTCATCCATTGGAAACTTGACACATGACAAGTTGAAAAAGTTCATTTTATTATGACAAAAAAAAGTCCATTTCTGATTGCACTTGTAATTGTAATGATAGGAAGTTGGATCTGGGCTCAAAAAAGCCCAAAATAGAGATCCAGAAACTTACTCAGATCAACAACTTCGTTCTGTAATTTACGAGGTGTTGTTAGTAATGGTTATCTCCTTTTCTTCTTCTTTTTTTTAATTTTGATTTGTGCATATTTTACTAAATTGTTATCAATCCGAGGTGTTGTTAGTAATGGTTATCTCCTTATATTTTACTAAATTGTTATCAATCCTAGCTTTCAATTATTACTTTTGTTTCTATATATAATAGATAATTTATTTTTTAGGTTTATTGAATAATCAATGTATATAGTCTAATTTATTTCATTGATTATTCAATTAATCTAAAAAATAAATTGTCTCTTATATATAGAAACGGAGGTAAGTAGTTTAATTCATCAAATAAAAAAAACAATTTTAATAAGTTATTTGTAATAAGTGCGTCAAACGGAGTCTAAAAATTCAAATTACGATCTTTACAAATTTAAAAACAATTTTATTTATTTGAGAATCACCTAACGAAACTGACCTTCGTCTTGAATTAAAATTTACAATATTATTCAAATCTTATTTAAAATAAAATATTCTTTAATAACATTGATCTTAATAATAATTTTTTCTTATTTATTTTTTTACGTAAAAAAAAATATTTTACTTGTGCAAATTAAAAAATTAACAATAGTGTTTTTATTAAAGTTGAGCTGGACGATAGCTCAAGAACTCAAAGGGATGTATCAAGAATATTTTTATTCTATGATCCAGGAGAAAATGTGAGAAAATGTATAAAACATAAAATAATATATCAGAATTGTTTATGAAATACATAAGGCTTAAATTTAATTTATAAAGTTTAGAAATGTAATGTTAATATAAATTTATAGACTTAAAAGATTACATAATTTAGAGAAAACTAGATTTTTAAAAACATCTAACTAAAAGAACCACATTAAATATTTGACCCAATCCAAATCAATTATTTTTCTTATGATAAAATCAATGATTTTATTATTCAATAATTATCATTTTTTATCTTTCACATTATCTTCTCTTTCTTTCACTTAATAATTCACACATACTTAATTTTAACTCACTACAATAGTTTTGTTTAATAAAATTCAACACTATACTCTACCACTATTCACAACACATTAAAAATTCAAATAATGACAAATATGAATAAGATTTTGCATGGTATGTGATCTACCCCGTACCCTCATTAAACATGTAGAAGAAGATCTATTAGGTATATTAAACCAACTTAATTATTTTACGAGAAATTTCAGCCACTGAATTATTTGATAATTTTATTTTACAATACATTACTTAAAACACAGTGATTCATGTAGTTATTCAACTTGTAATTTTACAACTTGAAACCATACTCATTCACACAAATAGTAGATGCATCACTGAGAATTACCAAACCAACAACACTATCAACACTTCCTGACCTCTCTTTACACTCTAACAGGCTTCTGAAGAACAGCAGACAAAAACACACCAGCCTTCCCACTCTCAACCTTGTCTCCCACAACCCATTTCAACTTCCTATATCCAAACCTCTCAATCAACCTAGTCAATCCAGCTTTCTTCTCCTCACTCCCACAATAAAAACTATCAATCCAAAACAACCCACCACCCCTCAAAACCCTATCAATATCAAACATCAAAAACTCAAACTTCCCTTCTTTCCCACCAACATCATCACCAATGTTGCTCGAAGCCCGAATCAAATCAAACACATTGTCATAAAACGGAAACCTTTGATCCAAACTCGAGTAAATCGGAAAAAGTCCCCTCGCTGCGATAAACTCATTGAAAGGAGCATCCATATTAAGAGCCCTAGTAATCACAGTAACATTCCTCTCAGCCATAACCGCGGCAAAAGACCCCGAACCAATTCCAATATCAAAACCAATCCTAACCCCACCATTTCCCAATGCCAAAACATCATCAACAAGAAAATCATTCTTACTCCTAGACTTAACAAATCTTTGATTCTCATATCCATTAACCAAATCAAAGCAATGAACACAGTCTCTATTCAGTTTCCTACCATTCAAACACTCAAAACTCTTACAACTATAACCATTCCAGTTCACTGTCTTATTACTAACAGGCTTCCATAGTGAAACCGGAAAAGGATGAAGAAATTTTACCTTAGATGAAACCGTTTTCGCGAAACATCTTCTTCTTGGTAAAGGCTCACACTTTTTCAGAATCAGTTTCTCTGCTAAACTCCAATCATCTTGACACTTTCCAAACGCATTGTAATTCATGTAACGAGACAACAAATCAGAAGCTTTCTCACATGCATGGCCCACAGATGAAACCATTTCAGTGAGTCCGGTTTTGGAGTCTCGACCCAGAGGGAGTTTATGAGAGGTTAGGAAGAGTTTGAGCTCTTTTGCAATGTTGGGTTTTGAAAGATCGAAACTTTCGTATCCTAGAAGCTGTTTTTCTATCTGGGCTAGTTTCTTTTGAGATTTGTCGATTTCTCTGAGGATTAACGAAACTTGCTCTGAGAATAGGGAGAAGCTTTTGTGTGGTTGATGAAGTTGTTGTTGTTGTTGGTTGAGATTTGGTGAAGAAGTGAAAGCGTAGAGAGCGAAGAGATTGGTGGTGATGACAGACAAGATCATGAGAATGTTGAGTGGTGAAGAACAGATTGGTGGTGTTTTGAATCTTGCTGTTCCATCACCGGTTTTCAAAGAAACAGAACCCATTCTTGTTGTTGGTACGAGAAAGAGAAGAAGAGAGACAAAGATTTTTACCAGAAATGGAAGATTGTCGGTTTTGGATAGTTTCACGTGAGTTTTGTTGTGTATTGGATTGTGTTGTCTTGTTGTGTCACATTGAAATTGAGATTTCAGAGTGACTATGGTTACAGAGTTCAGTGTGTAGGTGGATGTATTCAATTTAAATTGCTTTTTATAAATGCAAAGAGAGGTTTTTTGAAATTGATAAGACTTTGTTTTAGACAAAATTGAATGTATTTGTCGGAAGAGTTTCAACTTGTATCGTTGGACAAACAGTAAATATTTGAAAATTAGTAAAAGACAGAGTTGTCTTATTAAGGTACGAGCAATTTCATTAGTTTGTCTTCTATTGAATTTAATATGAGAGTTCGTAAAAAGAAGAGTCAAAAAGCGCATGTATTCTCGAGGAATTACTCCAAACTTCGAATCATTGGATTTTAAAATATTCATACTATTCACTACTCTTTTAGCATCTAATTCGAAAACCATATTGTTGAGCCCAATATCGTGCACCCACTTAATAGCTGACAAGAGTCCTAGAGCCTCTCCAATATCAACATCAGTGATAGGAGAATATAATTTTGTCCTATCAATGACAAAATGACCCTCAAGAACTCTAATACAAACACCTATACCTACTTTATCCTGAGCAAAAGAAGCATCAGTGTTGCATTTATACCGGTCAACCGAGGGTTTATACCATCTGGTAATAGGAGGACTTGCATTTGAGTTAAGATCATTTCCTCTGACGTGCAGAGCTTCTTTTCAACCTACCAGGAGTTGCATGGCTCGGTTACATATGTCAATCGAAGAATCAATAGTATGATTACATATATGATTATTCCTACATTTCTAGATACTCCATAGAACAGTAGAAAAGAGAGCTTGATGATCATAAGTAGCAACTTGTAAGAATGAGAAAATAATAGAAGAAAAGTCTCCCCCAACAAGCAACAAAGGATGAAGCGTAGATCATAGATCCATTTTTTCCCAACACTCAATGCTCTTAGGTATTATTTAGAACTTTATCAACTTCCAAAATATGTTTCTTAATTAACTGGCGAACGAGAGCAAAATCATGTGGTTAGGAAGTGTGGTTCTTGTCAATAGCGCAAGAGTGAGAGTGAGAGTTTAAGTTAACATTTTCTTCAAAACTAAGATTTAATAGTAGCTAACACGAGTATTCTACTAGTCCCTTAGGAACGCATAATCCGTACTCCAGACTCGTTTTGTCATTATTTCCAATCCTTTGACTACTAATATCCTTATTCTCATCCTTACTGTTTTAATCCTTCAGTTGTGTACTGCAGCATAGATAACACTAGTTTGAAGTGGGACACACTAGATGTCCCCTGCATATTTGTGCCCCATACCAATCTCCATGAGTCACCGCACTTCTGATAAGGATTGAAATACCGTGAGATTTTATTTATAGTGATTTATGTGCTAGTATAAGTATGTGCTAGATTAAGTCACCCAAGTCATCATTCTTTGTGATCATAGTTGTATAAACTTGTAATGTCAAATTAAGTGTTCATTTAATAAGACTCACTTTCATCATTTTGAGAATACTATTTATGGACGCGTGATCATTTATTATCTTTTAATATTCATAGTAAACCATAAAATCAACCCAAATGTATCATTTGTAAGTCTCATTGTTTTTAAAATTTTGTTGTCTCACCTTTTGTTGTATGGCCTTTTTTTTATCACTCAGTCACTAATGTTTCCTAGATTTCATATCTCACAAATACTTGTGTTCCCCACATTTTTTTCAACTGATGCCAATTGTTGTCACAACATAAACTATATTAGTTGCGCAGTGAACTAAGGAATTGCAAGCAAGTTTTAAAATTTAGTAAGCAATGCAGTAGCAATATGTTAATATAAAGTGTATCTCATTGAATAAGTATGAAAGCACACATTACATACTATTTGTAGGTAACTTGTTGGTTAAGCAATTGACTTACCAACTAAACAAGCAACAAACTATTACATACAACTAACTTGTTAATAACAAACTTGTTAAGTTAAACTAGATTTATTAGATTATAATATCTTAACACTTCTTACTTACTCTCACATCTAATAATACATATTGGAATAAATTCACATCTAATAATACATATTGGAATAAATTCAAAGAATTAAGAACTAATATAACACTTTGTCGTCCTCACGAGAGAGTGTGAGCAACAGTGTTTTTTCTCCGGTTCAGGCGTTTTGGACTTTCAGTTTTCCTTGCGCTTATGTCACAATTATAAATTAGTCACTCATGAGCTGTTAGGAGTGTTCAAAACCAAACCAATCCAATAGAAAACCGTAAAATTAAACCAAACCGAAACCGCAAAAAAACGCATTTGATTCGGATTAGTTTGGGTCATTTTTTAACAAAACCGCATGGTTTGGTTCAGTTTGCGGTTTGTATTTTACAAACCGAACTAAACCGCATTATGTTATAACTTAAATTTTACTTAACTCGCATCTAACCAAAACCTAAATCTATTATACATTAGTCTTATGATTACATACAATTTTCTCATCTTTACAATTATGATTTTATTTTCAATCTTCTTAAATATCTCCTAACATTATCACTTCATCTTCACCACTTATATCTTGTCTCTTCTTATCTAATATCTACTCTCTTATATTATTTCCTTTGCACACGTTCTTATTTTTTATGTAATTTTTCTCTCTTTCAATTTCATTTTATCGCACATCTTTATCTCTAATCTCTCCTCTCTTATGTTCTTTCTTTTTCATCTTCACTAATTTCTCATCTCATCTCTTCTATTTTTTTTGTTTTATTATAATATTTTTTATATTGTTTTATGCTATTAATTTATGTTTATTATTTTACTTTTGTCTAATCTAACTTTTGCATATTAAATGAGAAGTTATTATCCAAATATGATTAGTTTTTTAATTATAATTTAGTAGTGTATCATGTATGAATGACCAAATACAAAGTTATGTTGTCATATATATGTGAATGTATGACTCAACAAATTATTTGTAAAAAACCGAACCAACCGCACCGAACCAAACCGCATTGGTTTGGTTTGGTTTTTTTTTTAAAAGTCAACCGAACCAAACCAAACCGCATGCCTTTTTCTCTCGAGGTTCGGATGATTTTGTGTCAAAACCGCCCAAACTGCACCGCGAACACCCCTATGAGCTGTGCAAGAAATTATGGAATTCAAAAGATTACAACATTGGCATAGAACTTTATAAGCATCAACTTGACCAAATAAATTTAAGCATGACTATTGACAGTTCACAATTTTCAAAATTCTGCGATTGGGAGATATCAATTATTATGAAAATCATATGTAGTTATGAACTCGATAATTTAGTCCAAAAATACAGCAAGATACACAGTATAAGTGATCGGATGCCGCACTCTCAAAGCCAAAAAGAAACAGGACAAAACCCAGAACAATTTCCAGCAGTGACTACAATTAACAGTTTTAGCTATTGCTTCTTCTCCTCGGCTTTCCTAGGCTGAAAGAAGGGATAAATAAAACACAGATTAATTAAAACTGCTTAACTATGGGCCTTATTCACAAACAGAAAGCATGTCATTGAAGACAGTTAAAAGAAGCCACACTTAACACAAAACCATAACATCGAGTTATCTAAACAGAAACTACAAAACCATGAAGATACATTGCAGTGATCTAAGCATATGCAATCACATAACATTATGAAAATATCCATCAAACAACTATTCTTCTGATGTAATTTCAATATTTATACCTACTACACAATAGCATGTTAAAATATACTCCATACATTTTCTTATAGCAAAACACAGGACGTAATAAAGCATACCGCTAAGAAAACAGAAAGCTTACTTGAGCCATCCAATTTACCTAATGCTACAACTTAAGTAATACCCATCAACATGACAGCAACATTTACTATAGCTTTTTCCAGCAACATGACAAATCCACTTGGTATATCCTCCATGGAAGAACTCTCTATATCAACAAATAACTGTGTTGAGACTACTCCATTTTCTCTATTATTTCCATTCATAGCAAGAACTCTAACTAATGTGGATGGATAGATTGAGTTTGAACAACACTAGTAGTGGTGGTGACTTCTCAGTAAAGAAGGCATACAGTTAGTGAGTTAATGAGGAGTTTTGCTGAAACCTTTTGTGCACTCATGTGAATAAGCAGGTTTTGTTGAAGGTCTTCTTGTTTGCTAGGTGGTTATTGAATAATTGTTGACCCACAAAATCTAATCATCCTAAAAGGGATATTTTGCTTATTGACTCTTTTTATGCGAGAGTAGTTATGTTGTGGAGAAACTATTCAACATTCATTTTTCAAATTCCCATGCTTTTGGTCAAGTTTGAATAGCTATTATGGGTCGGTTAGAATCAATTATGTTATTTTCAAATAAGCTTGCATATGCCACACTTACTTCTATGATCTTCGCTTAGGAGAAGCATTGGATCCAACATGTGCTTCTTCTCTCTTTACAATTTTCTGCAAAACCAAGCTGAAGAAATTCTCTCTTTCTTCTCTCGTTCTCTTCTAAACTCTCTTTTACAAACCATACCATTAGATTCTCTCATTCTCTTCTAAAAGTCTCTTTTACAAACCATATCATTTGAGGGAAGCAATGACCCTAAATATGAATTGGATAAAAACTGGATCAACTTTAGTTTTATACTTTTGCTATCATCAACAAAATATGAATATAATTCTTAAGAAACGTGATTGGACCTAACTCAACCCTACAAAACCAGCTTATAGGGTGAGAATTGGACCTAACAACCAGAAACAAAAATATGTAACACTATAAAAATCATTTTTTTTTAAAATCGAAACAAACAGCTCAAAATAGAACAACTAATAACCTAAATGATTATCTCTATAACATAGAGAATTACAATTCTAATGCCTACGCATTTTCAGGTACATTGAACTCGTTGTCTCAATTCCTATCCTATACTAAGTTCTCTGAAACAATGCCAAACTCAAAACAAAACAAGTCTGCAGATTGAATTTTAATTATAAAAAACTGGAAAGCATATGCTATGAAACACCAACGCCTCTGAAAAGAAGTGTGTCTGTGATTACGTTTAATTTATTCATTTCTGCAAAATTATGACTGATGTGGACGTGTAAGTGTGGGTATCATGTTTATTGAAGTTAAAATGAAGAAAACTCACTTTTGTGCCGGGTGCGTGTTGAGAGAGCTCTTCCTGAGGGATAATAACCGGCCATTGTTCACCTGCTTCACGGAACATCTGTTCAGTCTCGAGAAACTGCCCCTTTTCCAGAATCATCTTGGTTATATGGTGCGCAGGAGTGGAAGTTGCATCGAAAGCTTCCTCCACGCCGTTAACGAACGTGACGGTGATCTGCGGCGGATGGTCGACGTTTTTGCGCTTGACCTCAACTTCGCAAGCTGGGTTTGATTCTTTGGCCTTTCGGGAGTTGCATTGAGCGAGAAATTCCATGCACGATGCGGTTCGTGGATCCAATGCGTTGAACTCGATTTTCACTCGTGACAGGAACTTCAGCATCTTTTCTGAATTCGGAATTTGGGATTAGGGTTTTAGGGTTTATGGATATAAGTTTTGTTTTGTTCTAAATAATTGATTTTGAAATAAGCTGTTACTACATAATACACATGGTTGGAAATGATAAGGATATTTTGTTTTATCTTACCCGGGATGAAAATAGATTTAGTAGATTAATAAATAATTGTTATTTTTACATATTTTTTATTTCTATTAATTTATAAATCAAAGTTTATTTTTATACAATAATTATCTTTAGAGTTTAATTAAGATGATATTGTTAAGGCATCATAACCATCAAATTTATTAATACTTATCAAAAGTCGTGGGATATTGTGGGGATAGTATCTGTGATTTTGTGAAGAAGTGCTGGTGCAATCTCCATTTTATTGTTGATGTAAATCTAACAAACATTTGTTTGATTCCGAAGGATTCTACTCCGCATAATGTGAATCAGTTCTGGCCGATATCACTATGTAATACATTATATAAAATAGTCAGTAAAGTGATAGTGGGAAGATTGAAGAATTGTATTAGTAAACTAATATCTTTGTTCTAAATCGTGTTTGTGCCTGGGTGTTTCATCCATGAAAATGTTATTATTGCTCGTGAAGTCATGAATATCAGCAGCGGAAGAAGGGAAAGAAAGGTTTCTTTGTCATCAAGATAGATTTGTCAAAAGCGTATGACAAGTTGGACTGGGAATTTATAAGGCATGTATTATTGGAGATTCAGCTACTCACAGCAATGTGCAATGTTATTATGCAGTCAGTTACAAGTGCTACTACGAATGTTAACTGGAATAGAGTTAGGAGTGAGTTTTTTGCACCAGAGTGTGGTATTAAGCAAGGTGATTCTATCTCTCCGTATCTTTTTGTTTTGTGTATGGATAAACTATCACACCTTATTTCTCAGGAGGTGATGGAAAAAAATTGGTATCCTATGCGTATGGGGAAGCAGGGGCCACATGTAACATCCTGATTTTTAATAGTTAATTATTATTATTTATTATATTATATGATAATTAATTTAATTGGGTGATTCAAATAAATATTTGAATTATTTAAATATGTGCGTTATTTGAACAATTGAGTTTTATGAGTAGAAATGAGATTATTTAGTGTCGGGCTTAATTATAAGAATAGAAGTAATAAGGAGGTGTTAAGTGTTAAGCACAATTTGAGCTTACTAGTTAGTAAGGGTTAGAGGGAAAACATAGTTAGTGTTGTCATTTGGTGAAAAAGAAAGAAAAGAAGAGAAGAGGAGAAGAAGAGAAGAGAATAGGAAACCCTAAGAAGTTAAATCTTCAAGAGGTAATGGGGAGAATCTTCATTATTATGCATTTGTATGTTGTTGGGTAGTGATTAGTAACATACTATAGGATTGGGTATCTCAATTTCTAGGTTTTGATAACTCAAATTAAAGTTGTAATTTGGGGTTTTGATGATTAAAACTAGATTTGATGATATGGATAGGTTCCCTATAGTGTATGCATGTTAGATGATGTTTTAATAGGTGTTAAATAAGCATTGAAACTGATTTTGGAAAGGAAAATCGTAGTTGGTGCAGTGTTGTCACGCTGCAGATTTTTCTGCATAATCGTGAGGCCGCTGAGCGGGCATGGTGCCGCTAAGTGCGCCTTGTTGTGTGCAGAAAAATAAGATCTTTGATTTTGCATGATTGGCTTAGGGGATTGCTTGTTTATGATTTATCATTAATTTAAATGAATTCTAATAATTGTTTTGATGAGTTTTGGATTTCTTTTGGATGCGATTTCGTTGAATACATGCTACATGAATTAGTGTATGTATGTTATGTTTTGGATGAATTGTTGAGAATAACATGTGTTGGCTTGTATGCTATGTGTTATTTGTGATGTGTGATGATAGTAAATACAATGTGTATTGCTATTGATGATGCAACATGATGTTTTTGCAAGATGATGGATAATTCAAATGTGTTGGATTATTGTGATATGCTTGATAATTAAGGTTGGTGGATAATCTTAATTGCATATGTTGTTGGTTAAATTGCACATGAATTCATGGGGAGTTGGAACTCCAGTATATGATTGGCTTGATCCTTGAATGGAAATAGTAGCGGTGAAACTTTGGGTTCACAATGTGGCTTGATCCTTGAATGGAAATAATAGCGGTGAAACTTTGGGTTCACAATGGTGGCTTTGGTCTTCTCCAGATCGAAAGCGTGACTTTGATTCTAAGTTATTGAATCGGCAGCGAGGTGAGCGGAATGTTCACGATGGTACCACATGCATGAGTCACATTGCATTGTTGTCTCATGATTCATTAAAGAATGTGTATTGTATGTTGGAATTTGTGGTAATTGATTATATTGATCATTGAATTGATTGTATAGATGATATTTATGCCATTTGTGATAAATGTGGATATGTTATACTTGGAATGTTTGTATAATCATATTATTTGGAATATCACATGAAGTGTATAGAATTCTTTAATATATGTTGTTCTACATTGCTTCCAGTTTATATACATTTGGATATATATGTGAATTCTCATCCTTCTATTATGATGTTGCCTCTATGTGGGTAACGTGCAGGTTCCGGGGATAGCGGTGCTTCGCACGAGACTAGTTGAGGAGTTTATCTCGTTATTCCTTATACTAGGTAGTGAGTTATTTCTCTGGTTATGTAACACAGGGATTATTTGGATTTATGCTTCCATGAAATATTTGTTATGTATTCTCATATGTTCTGGATTTGTATATTGAGATACTATGTTGATGTGCCCTTGGTGCCGATGTATGAAACTATATGACTTGATTATGCTATGGATTCATTGTTATTTCATCCAATGATTATAGTATGGGATGTAAACATTGATAGTATCTAATAAAATGAAATACTCCGCTGTGAAATGCATAGTTTTGTTTTAAAGCATGAGATTCAAATATGTGTTATGATTATGACCAGTAGCATATTATGTTTGTATTGCATGTTTTTCCATTGTATGGAAAATAACATGTGACACCCTATGTATGTGAGCATTTTATTTTACTCTGATTTATGCCATGATTATTTGGGGTTAAAAAAGGGGTGTTACATTAGTGGTATCAGAGCAATGGTCGGTCAGATTGGCCAAGATATTAATTAATTTAATTCTTGTTGTAAGTGTTTTGTGTTGGCTGCAATTTTTGGTAAAACCAGGTTGGTGTGTCAATGTCTTGAGTGATGTCATGACATTCTGATATGAAGACAAATTCTGCAGAAGGAGTGTATTTACGGGTGCAGCTCAGAATCTTTGCATAACAGATGATTATGCTATTCTCAGAAGAACAGGTTCTGCAAGAGAAGTGTGCAGGATGTATGATGTCATGACCAATGTTAAGACATCCTGTACTGAATAAGTTATTGTGCAGGTTTTGATTTCCCGAGAGTTTTCAGGATTCTATTGGGCTGTTCTGACCAGATTGGTGTGTCAATGTCTTGAGTGATGTCATGACATTCTGGGTTGAAGATAAATTCTACAGAAGAAATATTCTACAGGTACAGCTCAGTGTGATTGCATAACATAATAATCATGCTATGATAGTTTATGCTGGAAATCTGCAAGAAGAATGAATGATGTCATGACCAATGTCATGACCAAGTTGAAGACTTTACTGCTTCTATATTATCTAACAAACCCTTATGTTGTGTGTTGTGTTTTTTTGGAGAAGAAGAACAAGGAAGATTGTGACTGTGTGATTAGTAATTCGTGTGAGCCAAGCAATTATCTTTTGATAAGTGCCTTGGAGTAGGAATTGTTTGTAAGGGTAGTTTTATCACTCAAAGCTTTGAAGCACGAGTGTTATGTCTCTTGATTAAAGCTTTGAAGCAAAATCAAGTATGTTTATTGAAGAATGTCTTCACAATTTTATTAATCATTAGGTTAGTATCACTGCTGTGATTGAGGGGGAGTGAGTAGGAACTCAGGTTTAAGTGGGACTTAGATTGAAGTTGCATTGGGTAGGTCTTAAGTGAAGGAGATAAACTGTTGGTTTATTCCAGAATTAATACCTCTTATAGTGGATTTCCTCCCTGGCTTGGTAGCCCCCAGATATAGGTGTAGTTACACACTAAACTGGGTTAACAATTGATTGTCTTCTTTACTGCTTTTAGTTTATTATTTAGACTGTTATAAAAGTCCGTCAGATACCAGTGTCATAACATTCTCTATGACATCAAGTATCTGCTTCCAGAATTTCAATTGGCATCAGAGCAGACACCCTTCCTGTTTATCTGGGTGAGATCTAGGGACAGTAATTTCTGGCACTATGGACAAGGAAGGAGGATTTTGGAATAGACTACCCATCCTTAATGGATCAAACTATGACTACTGGAAACCTCGTATGATTGCCTTCTTGAAATCATTGGATAATAAAGCTTGGAAAGCTGCTGACAAAGGATGAAAACATCCTATCAAGATTGAGAAAGATGGAACTACTAGTCAGAAACCTGAGGAAGAATGGAGTAAAGAAGAAGAAGAGTTGGCCCTGTGGAACTCTAAGGCATTGAATGCCTTGTTCAATGAAATTGATAGAAATATATTCAGACTTGTGCATCAGTGTGAACTGGCCAAAGATGTTTGGGACACTCTCAAGACCACTCATGAGGGGTACGTCCAAGGTAAAAATGTCAAGACTTCAGATGCTCACTACCAAATTTGAGAACCTGAGGATGAAGGAAGATGAGACCATTCATGAGTTTCACATGAACATTCTTGAGATTGCTAATACCTCAGGAGCCTTAGGAGAAAAAATGTCTAAAGAAAAACTTGTAAGAAAGATTCTCAGATCTTTGCCAAAAAGGTTTGCTATGAAGGTGACTGCCATAGAAGAAGCTCAAGACATCTACAACTTGAAGGTGGATGAACTGATTGGTTCCCTCCAAACATTTGAGATGGGAATTAGTGACAATGCTAAAAAGAAGAACAAAAGCATAACTTTTGTATCCAATACTGAAGGGGAAATTGAAGAAAGTGATGAAGAGAATATATCAGAAGCTATAGCTATGCTTGAAAGACAATTTAACAGAATCATAAAGAGAATGGACCAGAAGCCAAGATCGAATGTCAAGAATATCTCCCCTGACACCAGCAAGTCCTATGACTCAAGCAAAAGAGCAAAACCTGAAGAAAAGGGCAATCAAAGCAGAGGGATTCAATGTAATGGATATGAAGGATATGGACACATTAGAGCTGAATGTCTTACCTATTTAAAGAAACAAAAGAAAGGCATGTCTGTTACTTGGTATGATGGTGACTCAAAGAGTGACTCTGAAGAGGAATCAGCAAAACTGGTTACTGCACTGACTGGTGTTTGTAACTCTGACAATGATTCAAGTGATGAGGAGCTGACATTTGAAGAACTTGCTGACTCTTACAAGAAGTTGTGTATCAGGAGTGCTGAAGTCTGTCGACAAAATGAGAAGCAGAAGAAACTCATAGTGAAGTTGGAGGCAGAGAAGAAGGAAGACATTGCATCTATAATTCACCTCAAAGGTGAAGTTCTTGTGTTGAATTCCAAACTTGATCAGATGACAAAGTCTGTCAGGATGTTAACAAATGAAACTGACAAATTGGAAGAAATACTTCAGACTGGACAAAATGCAGGAAATATGTATGGAATAGGATTTTTGGCTGCAAAGGAATCTACTTCAGACATTAAAAAACCTAGGCCTGATAAACAAATGTCAAAACAGATGTCACAACATAAGGCTCAACATCAAGGATAAAGAAACATGAAGAGAAAATATCAAAGATGGAGATGTCATTATTGTGGAAGGTTTGGTCACATAAAGCCTTTTTGCTTCAGATTATATGAATACCTTAACCAGACTCCACATGTCAAACCTAAGAATAATGGGGCACCAAATAATCAACAGTGGATGAAAAAGACTGCAGCCTTGATAGCTCATACCTCTCTTAGAGTTCCTGCCAAAGAAGACTGGTACTTTGACAGTGTATGTTCTAAACACATGACTGGAATCAAGAATATGTTAAGTGATATCAAACCTCACACTACTAGTTATGTGACTTTTGGAGATGAAGCAAGAGGTGAAATCAAAGGTGTTGGAAAATTTGACTGTCCTGGAGTTCCAAATTTGGATGGTATGTTGCAGGTAAATGGATTAATTGCTAACCTCATCAATATCATCCAACTGTGTGATCTAGGATTCAAAGTTAACTTCACCAAGTCTGAATGTCTTGTTACAAATGAAAAACAGGAAGTTGTAATGAGAGGAGTCAGATCAGAAGACAACTGTTACTTATGGGAGTCTAAGAACACTAACTACTCTTCTGTGTACTCTATAACCAAAGAAGAAAAGGAAGTGAAATTGTGGCACCAAAAGCTTGGTCATTTACATCTTAGAGGGATGAAAAAGATCATATCCATGGAGGTTGTCAGAGGGATTCCAAAGCTTCAAATTGATGAAGAAAGAGTATGTGGTATTATCTTGAACAAATACCCTGATATTCTTGTTGAGAGAGACTATGTATGCAAAAGAGCCCCTGCACTTGGATTTCATTATAAGCTGTTTCAGGGAACACATGTCCTTGATATTGTTATGACATCTGCTGCTGAGACATCAAATGTCAAAACTGCTTCCAAGAAAGTTGATGTTATTGCTGTGTTAAGAGAAACCTGCAAAGAGCTTGAGGCTAGAAATAGGTCACTTGAAGAGTTGATCACTGCCCTTGAATAGGAGAAGGATGACATAGAGGTTGAGGATGAGAGGCGAAGAGGATCGATAAAGAACATGATGGTGATTCCAAAAAAGATAGTGATTCCTCGGAGATAATCCTCACTTTCATTCTTTATATGTTTTTGTGTTCTTATTTGACTTGTTTTGTTTTTTTCTTGCTTGAATGGGATTTTGTAATGGCTCCTTTGGCCCTTTGTGGCTAAAGGGGAGAATTAATTAGGATTGTTCGGGTTTAGTTTGGTAGTTTGATTTTTAATTTCCTCTCGATAGTGTGGTTGGTTTTAGCCAAAAATTGTCAAAGGGGAGTTTGTAAGTGTTTTATGTTGGCTGCAATTTTGGTAAAACCAGTTGGTGTGTCAATGTCTTGACATTCGATATGAAGACAAATTGAAATGTATTTACAGGTGCAGCTCGAGAATCTTTGCATAATGATGATTTTGTTATTCTCATAAGAACAGAGTTGAGGATGTATGATGTCATGACTAATGTTAAGACATCCTGAATAATCATTGTGCGTTTTGATTTCTGGGAGATTTTAGGATTACATTGGGTGTTGGTGTCAAATGTCTTGACATGTCATGACATTGGTTGAAGAATTCGCACAAATGTTCTGTGCATCGGTGTGATTGCATAACATAATAATCATGCTATGATAGGTTATCTTTAAAAAATGAAGAAGAATGATGACATGACCAATGTTATGACATTTTGTGCAGAATATATTGTTATGCAGATTTGCTTTTCCTGAGAGTTTTCAGGAATCTGAAGCTGTTCTGATGTGGATTAATATGTTTGGATCATATGCTCACGTGGACATTAGGTTAACTTTTTTTAACCCTAATTTGTTATGTTGCAAAGACCAAGTCCTTAGGTTAACTTTGGTTAACCCTAGCTATTTTTGTGGAAGCCCAAGTTGAAGACTTTACTGCTTCTATATTATCTAACAAACCCTTATGTTGTGTGTTGCATTTTTTTGGAGAAGAAGAACAAGGCAGATTGTGACTGTGTGATTAGTAATTCGTGTGAGCCAAGCAATTATCTTTTGATAAGTGCCTTGGAGTAGGATTTGTTTGTAAGGGTAGTTTTATCACTCAAAGCTTTGAAGCACGAGTGTCATGTCTCTTGATTAAAGCTTTGAAGCAAAATCAAGTATGTTTATTGAAGAATGTATTCACAATTTTATTAATCATTAGGTTAGTATCACTGCTGTGATTGAGGGGGAGTGAGTAGGAACTCAGGTCTAAGTGGGACTTAGATTGAAGTTGCATTAGATAGGTCTTAAATGAAGGAGATAAATTGTTGGTTTATTCCAGAATTAATACCTCTTATAGTGGATTTCCTCCCTGGCTTGGTAGCCCCCAAATGTAGGTGTATTTACACACTGAACTGGGTTAATAATTGATTGTCTTCTTTACTGCTTTTAGTTTATTATTTAGACTGTTATAAAAGTCTGTCAGATACCAGTGTCATAACATTCTTTTTGACATCAAGTATCTGCTGCCAGAATTTCACTTGTTGTATTTGATTCGTGTATCTGGCACGATCAATGTTGTTGTCTATTGTTATTGGACGTATTAGGTGTTAGTGTTTTTAGTTGGCATTAATTTTGGTAAAACTATGCTATAGCAATGTCTTGATAAATGTCATGACATTCAGAGATTGAAGATAAATCCTACTTGCTAAGGATGTTAAAAAACAGCTCAGAACTGGAAGCTAAAGTTGTGTTGGAAATTCTGCAGAAAACAGTCTGAATGTGAATGATAGGAAAGGAAAAGGTCAATTATGTGGGAAGCCGTATAATGACAAGAGGAAACATCAAGCTAGTGGTGGCAAGAAGCCAAGTGGTGAGGATCTTCTACTCCGATCAAGTGTTTCAAGTGTGGTGTGGAAAGGAATCGTGCTTCTGATTGTGGAAAGGATGTTGGAAAGTGCTTTAGGTGTGGCAAGTCGGGTCACAAAGTTGTTGATTGCAAGTTTAGTGCGGATGTGACTTGTTACAACTGTGGTGAGCAAGAACACATTAGTACTAAGTGTGATAAGCCGAAGAAAGAGCAAGCTAGAGGAAAAGTGTTTGCATTGTTTGGTGTTGAGACTCCGGTTGAGGATAGACTTATCTAAGGTATGTGCTTTATCAATGGTTTTATTTCTTCGGATTGCGTTAAGAGGTTGAATCTTGAATTTTCTGATATGCATGAAAATATGATTATTGATAATCCTGCTATGGGTTCTGTTTGTACTTTTGTTGCATGTATGAATTGTTCGTTGAGTATTTTTGGTAGAGATTTTCGGATGGATTTCTTTTCTCTTCCATTAGATCAATTAGATGTGATTCTTGGTATGAACTGGTTGGAATACAATCATGTATTTATCAACTGTTTTGACAAGTCGGTTATCTTTCTTGATTCTGGTATCGAGAATGATTTGTTTTTGTCTGCTAAGCAAGTGGATGAATCTGTGAAGAATGGTGTTGTGTTGTTTGCTTTGTTGGCATCGTTGGATCTCGGTGAGAAGCAAGATATGAATGAATTGCCTGTTGTTTATGATTTTCCTAAGGTATTTCCTAATGATGTAAGTGATTTGCCACCAGAGCGTGAAGTTGAGATTTTAATTGATTTAGTTCCTAGAACTAGTCCTGTTTCGATGGCTCCATATCGGATGTCTACTTTTGAGTCGAAAGAGTTGAACAGTAAGCTTGAGGATTTTCTTGAGAAGAGGTTTATTCGTCCGAGTGTATCTCCGTAGGGTGCACCTATTTTGTTGGTTAAGAAAAAGGAAGGTTCTATGAGGTTGTGTGTTGATTATAGACAACTGAACAAGGTGACTATTAAGAACAAGTATCCACTTCCGAGGATTGATTATTTGATGGATCAGTTGGTTGGTGCTTGTGTTTTCAGTAAGGTTGGTTTGAGGTCTAGTTATTGTTGGATAATAGTGTAGTCTGTAAGTAGATGATCTTGACGAGACATAGTCGTCTGCTTTAATCCCTAACTTTTTCCTAGACCGCCCATTCGTATTTTCAGTCTACCAGGATACCCTTTTTTGCCCAAGCCGCCTTTGCAGGTTTTCGACTTGCCAAGTGTACATTTTTTATATATATGTACCTAAATTTTGCCTGAACCCTTTTGGTTTTCCAAGAGCCCTTATTTTTTCCTAGGACAGTCAACCTAGCGGGTCTCGTTTATGTGTAGTATTTTTTGACTATGTCTGCATTCACAGGGTGCGGGAAGTCTTCTCCGTCCATAGTGCTCAATATCATGGCTCCGATGAAAAAGATTGTCTTGATTACAAATGGTCCCTCTTAGGTGGGAGTCCATTTTCCCCTGGGATCACCTTGTGGTAGGATGATGCGCTTGACTACTAGATCGCCAACTTGGTACGCTTAGTGTTGGAATTTTTTATTGAAGGCTTTGATCATGAGTTTCTGATATATTTGTCCATGACAAATGGTTGTGAGTCGCTTCTCATCGATAAAGTTGATATGGTCAAGCCGAGTCTGGACCCATTCTTCTTCGTCTAACTCAGCATCCTTTAATACTCTGAGCGAGGATATCTGAACTTCGATAGGTAGAACTACTTCCATACCATATACGAGAGAGAAAGGGGTTGCCCCTGTAGATGTTCGTACCAAAGTGAGATAACCGTGGAGAAAAAATGGCAATGTCTCATGCCAATCTTTATAAGCCATTGTCATCTTCTTTATGATCTTCTTAAGATTCTTGTTGGCAGCTTCCATTGCGCTATTCATCTTTGGACGATATGGAGATGAGTTGTGATGCTTTATCTTGAACTGCTTGCAGAGTTCGGTGATCATCTTGTTGTTGAGATTAGTAACATTGTTTGTAATAATCTTTTCAGGGACTTCATATCGACAAATAAGATTATGCTTGATGAATCGAGCCACAACATTCTTGGTAGATCTGACGAGTTTTCTACCCATTTGGTAAAGTAATCGATAGCAACGAAGATAAAACGGTGCCAATTATAAGCGGTAGGGTTGGTTTCTCCAATCATGTCAACGCACCATATTGTGAAAGGCCACGGGACGGTCAAAACATTCAATGGAACTAGAGGTACATACACTTTATCTGCGTATATCTGGCATTTGTGACAAGATCGGGAATAACGATAACAATCAGCCTCCATAATGGACCAATAGTAACCTGTTCTCAGAATCTTCTTAGCCATTGTATGTCCACTGGAATGAGTACCAAATGCGCCTTCATGTAACTCTTCCATAATTCGTTCGGCTGTCTGTTGATCTACACATCGGAGTAAGGCCAAGTCATGATTGCGTTTGTATAAGATATCGTTATTGAGAAAGAACTTGGCGGCGGCGAATCTTCTAAGGAACTTCTTATCATTGATAGATGCCCCTTCAGGGTATTCTGGAGCCTCGAGATACCTCTTCACTTCATATAATCAAGGTTTCTCTTATACTCCCTCGGTATCAAGTTCGCAATAGTATGCTAGTTCGTCTAGTCTTTCAATCGTAATTTGAGGAGCTTCGTTGTCCCATCTAACTTTGAACATAGATGACATGGTAGCTAACGCGTCTGCCAACTGATTCTCTTCTCGTGGGATATGCTCGAAAGTGATTTCTTCGAAGTAGGGGATCAGGTTCAACACATGTTCTCGATATGGAATGAGATTTGGATGCTTCGTGTCCCACTCGCCTTTAATATGACTGGTCACCAAAGTTGAATCTCTATATACTTGCAAGAACTTGATCCTCAAGTCAATAGCAGGTTTGATACCCATAATGCACACTTTGTATTCAGCCATATTGTCGGTGCAGTCGAAACATAGTCTGGCGGTGAAAGGTGTATGGCCGCTTTAGGAGATGTAATTATAGCGCCAATATCGTTGCCAAGTGTATTGGAAGCTCCATCGAAGGCCATGGTCCATCGGGATCCTGGATCAGGTCCTTCGTCTGGGAACACGAAATGCATAGATTGGTAGTCATCTATGGCTTGATGAGCCAAATGATCAGCTACCACACTTCCTTTGGTCGCTTTCTGAGTAGTATATTAGATGTCGTATTCGGTCAAGATCATTTCCCATCTTGATATTCTTCCGGAGAGAGCAGGTTTCTCGAATATGTATTTTATTGGATCCGTTTTAGAGATCAGCAAGGTAGTGTGAGTCAACATATACTATCATAGTCTGCGAGCAGCCCAAGCCAAAGCGCGACAAGTTTTCTCGAGCTGTGAGTATCTTGTTTCACAGTCGGTAAACTTTTTGCTAAGGTAGTATATTGCATACTCTTTTCGACCAGACTCGTCTTGTTTCCCCCACACACACCCCCATTGAATTCTCTAATATTGTTAAATACATGATTGGAGGTCTTCCTTTGACTAGTGGCATCAGGATAGGAGGTGCTTGTAGGTACTCCTTAATTTTGTCAAAAGTTGTCTGGCAACATCGTTCCATTTTACTACTTGATCTTTTTTCAATAACTTGAAGATTGGCTCACAAGTAGCAGTTAGATGTGCAATGAATCTGGAAATGTAATTCAGTCGTCCCAAGAAACCTCTGACTTTCGTCCCAAGAATCTGGCAATATAATTCAGTCGTCCCAAGATTGGCTCACAAGTAGCAGTTAGATGTGCAATGAACCTTGGCGGGACCAACTTCAATAACTTTACCACTGACAACAAATCCCAGGAGTTTGCCGGATCTGACTCCAAAGGTACATTTGTTAGGATTCAGCCTCAACCTGTATTTCTTCAGTCTATCAAACAGCTTACGCAAATGATCAAGATGTTCTTCTTCGGTTTGTGATCGAGCTATCTTGTCGTCGACGTAAACCTCTATCTCGTGATGGATCATATCATGGAATAAAGTCACTATAGCATGCTCATATGTGGCGCCAGCATTCTTCAACCCAAACGGAATGAACTTGTAACAGAAAGTGTCTCACTGTGTAGCGAAAGTAGTCTTTTCCATGTCTTCGGGAGCCATCCTGATCTGGTTGTAACCAGAGAAACCATCCATGAAAGAGAAAACTTTGTGTTGAGCGGTGTGTCAACCAGGACATCAATATGTGGAAGCGGAAAATGATCTTTCAGGCTCGCCTTATTCAGATCTCGGTAGTCCACGCACATACGCACCTTGCCATCCTTCTTAGGTATGGGTACCACGTCCGCAACCCATTGTGGATAAGAAGTAACGGCTAAGAAACTGACATTGAACTGCTTCATAACTTCGGCTTTAATTTTCTCGGACATCTCAGGACGCATGCGATGAACTTTCTTCTTCACAGGGAGAAAACCTTCTTTCGTTAGTAGTCGGTGTACCACAATGTCGAGATCTAAACATGGCATGTCTTCGTAGGACCAAGCAAAAATCTCGATGTAATCTCGCAGCATTTGGAACAATCTTTCTTTAACGTTGTTCTCGAGACCCGCTCCTATCTTGATTTTTATTCTGTCTTTGTTGGTACCTAGATTCACAACTTCGATCGGTTCTTCGTGTGGCTGTATAGCCCTTTCCTCTTGCTGTAGTAGTCTGGCAAGTTCTCCTAGCACTTCACAATCTTCCTCACCTTCGTCTTCGACTTGGTAGATCGGATTATCAAAACCATATTTAGCAATAGCAGAGTCGTTATCGATGGGACCCGGGGTGAATGTGGATCTGCAGTTTATTACGTAGGTGCGTGTAAGAACACATAGCTTTTGAAAAAGGTGATAAGATAAAAAGAAATTCAGGGAGCACAATATTTGAATGCAAAAGTCCAATGATTTATTGAATGAAATATGCAAATGACAAATAATAACCCTCACAAACGAGCCGTAGTGCCCCGGATAAGGCACTAGGCTTAGAGTTTTATTGTTCGAAGCGTAAAAGCAAAAAGCGTAAAACAGAAAAACAATTACTCCTGTCTAAAGGAGATTGGCATAACATCCTTAGTCGTCCAATTGTTGAGTCCATCGCCGGGAGTTGGGAAGATCCAAATGTTGATGTCGAAGTCACCATCATCGTCTTCTATAGCACGATTGATACCAAATTTATACTTGCAATGTTGGAAACATGGAGAACCAATAGGCATTTTTCATCTACAATAGGTGAATGTAGCGTCACCCTAGAGGACGTGTAGATGTTAGTGGGTCTCCCTATTGATAGCAAGGAGGTTAAGGGGTCAAGGGTGCGAAGAAATGTTTGGTAAAGATATGGTGGATCATGTTGTTGCTGCGGACCAAGTTATTTTACTAACCAAACTTAAATCGCATTATGGGCCTCTTGCATTGGATGAAAATTCGTCTGAGCTAGCTAAAATAATCAAGGCTCGATATTATATTATGATACTATTTGGAAGCCTGTTATTTCTGGAAAGCACACTGAATATCATCAATTTTATGTATTTAAGCTTGCTTAGGGACTTTGATAAAACAAAAAAGTATAGTTGGGGTTCCGCAGTTTTAGCTCATCTATATAGTTCCTTATGTAAAAATGTAACAAATGACAAATGTACTTTTATGGCTGTGCTTTCTTGCACCAGGCATGGGGTTGGTGTAGAATGGAGTCGCTTAACCCCGTTAACGACCAGCCATTCATGTTCCCCTATGCAACAAAGTGAGTCTATAGCATAAATAATTTATTATTTATCCCTTCGCTAAATAGATGTACTTATCTAATTATTGTTTTCATTCATTTAGGTTTTGTGTAAGGGGTATGGATTACAACAAGAATCCAAAACAAAATGTTGCTCTTTATCGTTATCTTTTGGATCACCTTGACTCAGATGATATATGTATTACCTCTAAATTTATCTATCCACGGTTTATCCGGAGACCATATTTGGGTTTGGACCATGAACCCAACACCGAGGATGCGGCAGTTTGAACTACGAAGACTACAATCAAACAGTTCAACATTGTGGAGATGCACCACAGTGACATTGTCAAGATGCAGTTCTGAATGCATCAAGGAATATTAGTCGATCCAACATGTTTGACACTCTAGCATCTCAAAAGGGTCGGTGCACAATGGAGTTTTAAGAATTGGAAATATTTCGCTACATAATGGTGTAAGATGTGAGTAGGCGTCACCAATATGTCTTACAATTCCTTGTTTTCCTCACCCATAATAATATGTGACACACAGATCAATCAATATATTGATTGACACAAATTGGTCACTAACCCATAAATATTTGTGTCTGACCCGAGTATCTGTTCGACCCACACACACAATAGGCACAACCCTCAAATCATGAACAACAACACCAACAATCATACACCACCCAATAACAAACACAACACACATCAACCTCCCACCAAACACCACGACGATACAAATAGACAGACACAAAATCTCAACCACAACTTCAATACAAATACACTCATATGCCTCAGACCCAACTCTAATCCCAAATGGCACCTAAGTATATTTGGGGGTCAAAATTTTTTTTTTTTTAAATAAAAGATAACAACTAGGGGATATTGCATAACAAAATTTTGATTTTAACTAATCATAAAATGATTACAAAATATAAATATAGGTGCATGTGCCATCTAACTTGACTCATGCATGTTAACTTTTTCTAAAACCTAATTATTTGTGTAATTTTCTCTAAAATGTAATTATTTATATTTATTTTTTTTAATGCCTGATTATCGTAAAAAAAATTCTAAAACTGCTTGTGCATCCTTACCATTTTCATTTTCACAACCGTAACAAAATTGCTTCAATTGTGTTGGGACTAATTCACATGCCCTAGAGATGGAATTACTACATTTTTTATAAAAAAAATTACTATAAAAAAACAAACTTAAATTTCAATAATATATACTTTTATTATATAATGTCAAAATTAATGTTTTAATTTATAAAAAAACAAGCTTGCCCTTTTTCCTAAATTATTTTTAAAAATAAAAGGTGTGTTAGTTTTTTCAAAATTAAAACAAATAAAAATTCATTTTTTTAAAGCTGAAACAATTTAGTCCTTTATTCTTAATTATTTTTAAAATTGCTTGTGTATCCTTCCCATTTTCGCAGCTGTAACTAAATTGCTTCAGCTGTGTTGTGACTAACTCACATACCCTAGAAATGGAACTACTACTCCAGCCAAAAAATTCAGGTTATACACGTTAAATTAAACAAATAATTATCGAAGAAACAAACTGAAATTTAAGTTGAGATCATCTAAAATAAGAATGTTATACATCACGGATTAAAAATTAAAAAACATAATTGACCTCAAGAATCATCAATAAACATCTCACTAAATCATCATCCCAGCCGATTAAAGTCTATTATGCTGATGGACATTGAAGAGAGCATACTGTATACCTCCCTTCACAAAAGAAAGAATTCTAAACAAACAGGCACTTTTGCCTCTACATTCCCAAAAAGGTTTCTAATTAAAATGTTTTTTGAAAAATAATTGCAATAAATAGTTAGCAGGGCCGCATAATGAGTTACTCCGATTCTCGAAGAATAGAGAACAAAACTTCCGATAAACAAGATCATGCTTTTTTGGGTCTTCCTCTCTTACCAGCTGATGACTTCACCGGAGAAGATTTAGAACTGTTTTTATTTGCAGGAGCGCGACCACGTCCTTTGCCAGAACCTTTGCTCTCAGGCTCAGACGTTTTGGATGCCTTACCTCGGGCCTTGCCAGAATTTTTTCCACCACGTGATTTCTTAACCTCAGCCTCACCATTAACTTCATCGTCGCTATTATCACTTTCTTCAGCCTGTTCTTGCTCTTCTTCTGAGTCAGATGAATCTTTCGCTTTTTTCCTCTTCTTTGAGCTGTCAGCTTTCTTTGCACCCTTTTTAGGAGCAGCAGCCTTCTTAGGGACTGGAGTTTTATTTACAGGCTCAGTACCTGCAACAAGAACACAACGAACTCAGTACAGTATAATATTGATGCATTTGAAACAGCTGTATAGACTGCACATAATTTGAACTGTAAAAATTGCATACCTTCACCAACAGCTTTGCCGTCATGTGTATCAAGCTGCAGAAAAAAGACAAGTTAGGAGGAGCTGCACACTTCATATTATATTATAAAATATAATGCAAAAGACAGTGCAGTACAAAACAGGACAACCATTGTACAAATTTGTGATATTGTACAAATAGTTCATGGCACTGTCATTATGATCACAGATTCCAAACAAGCAGGCAGCTCAAATATGGTCTGAAACATAATATACCATAGGAAACAAGCAGGTAAAATATATCATAAAATCAGACCATGTTAATCATTTGTGAACTCAATGCAATGATTGAGAGCTTGAGAACTTCTAAAGATAAGAGGAGGTTAAGAGCTACCTGGTCAAGTCTTTCAGCAACATTTGCTCTGTCAACCACAACCATGGAATGACCCAAACCACAAGCAACACTGTTTGAAAATAAGAAGTATTATTTATTTAGGCTAATTCTCAATTTGATTAGTCGTGAAGAAAAGTTTCGTCTTGGAAAAAATACATCTGAAAACCTTTAATAAATAGTTGCTTATTTTTGGAAGCTTGCTGACATGATAAACAAACAGCTTTTGTTTTATCAAAAATTTGTGGTGTTTGAATTATAAACTGAAGATACACAAATGGAAAATAGAATACATTTTTTTGAGTTGGTGTCACTTGGTGACCTAATAGAAAGTGCAGATGATAAACATAATTCAATAGTTGAATAATAATGGTTTAAGCATGCTTAAACTCAATAATTCATTTTCTACATTCTGACAAGGTGAAGTTAGTTTGTTTTCACAATGCATTTTCAAATTTAGGAGAATTGGTGATGCTTTGTCTAATTACCTGCATTTGGAGAGATATTTATTATAATAAAGAGAAAATGATTCAGTAATGACATGTTACATTGTACTAATAATAGGCAATATTTATATATAGATATTGCCCCGCTACTTAAAAATTACTGAATATGTCACTGACCTCAGTACATGCATACCCTCAAGTAAATCCACCTTTTTGGGTACAGCTGAAGACCTAAGGGACAAGTGCAAACAGGATTAGAAAATTATAAAACCAAAAAACAAAAAATGTTTTTGCTAAAATAGTTGTATAAAAAACATACTTCTGTCCATTAGGTCCGTATCCCAGCTCTCCATTCTGAGCCTGACCCCAACTAATGCACGAGGAATCAGCACCAACAAAATAGTGCATACCCCCAGAATCCATGCATCGTATATTCCAACCACTATTTACCAAAATAAATATAGACTATTTAATCAAAATGAGCAAGTAGATGAGGGTGGAAACTCTTTTTCCAAAAAATTTATTCGAACCATGGAATAAAGCACAACCTTAAGTCCATTAGAGGCTTCGGGTACATCCAGTCATCACCAGTGTTCTTTAGTTTGCCCCACATGTACAACTGCCCTCCAGCTGAAAAGAAAAAATCAGTGTTAAATATAGATATTTGAAGTCACAAATATATATCTCAGCCGCTATTCAACCACTATTTCATATCACAGCTAAAAGTATCCGTTGTTGATATAGAATTATGGATACAGCATCATATTCACTTTGGTAGCAAACCATCATGAGATCATATTGTATGTTCATAACAGATGCATAATCAAAAAAGAAACAATTAACATAAAATACAGCCATCAAACAGGAGATGTGATTGTGTTATGAATACCTGCAGTACAAGCAGAACTCACAGAACCTGCTGAAATAATTGCATCAGGAGGTAAAACATTTCTATTTGTGAAAATGTCAACACGGCGTGGAGCAAATTCATCCTTCTGCTCCCTGTGTCCTAGCCTACAGAATTTTTTTTAAAAACAGTTGGAAAGTTAAGCACAAAAGGAGTAGCGACCAAATATCTAAATCCAATTTTAAGGGAGAACGAAATGGTAGTTGCAATTTCACAAGAATTCACAGAACATGGACACCCCAATCTGAAAACAACCACCAACCTTCCGTAACCACCATAACCCCACCTGTACAAATGAATACCAAACAAATTACAACTTACATGTACACAAAATGGAAGTAAGATACCAAGATAAGTAAGACACTAAAGGATTACTCACGTGTAGACAAAGCCATTCTTATCCACCGCCACTGTACATACAAAACAAAAATAGTAAGAAATAGTAATATTCAAATGTCCAATAAACAAGATCTCAAAATAACAACCACCTGTGTGATTTGATCCACATGCCACCTTGACAACAGTTTCACCAGCCAGGGAAGCTATAGCTCGAGGTCGGGGCTGTGGTTCATAAACTAATTTCACAGAGCTTTCTTTGGAATTATACTGCACAAGCACATGCAACATTATGTAAATTCTTCTTGCAGCAACAGGCATACAAATGTATGTTATCATGAGAAGAAAAGCTAATCTCACAGGAATGAGAATGGGTTTTAACTTATAAGCGAACAGAACATAAATTAAAAAATAAAAACATGATTGGGTCAACACGATGGACATTTACAGCTAAATATTTAAGCATTTATCAGTATTGACACAAACTCATTCTAAAATGAAAAATTGGTCCATAATCACTTAGTAATCATCTGCTGCTCCACACAAACAATCCCAAAACACAACAGATGAGGATGGAGACTATAAAAGTGTGGCATTACTCAAACAGCACCTGATTAATTATTTTGTAACTATCAGTCATATACCAACATCTATATCTATATTAATAACATTTGTAAATATTAAATATATGTGCTATAAACTATGTTAAAAACATGAGCCTGCCCCAACAATCTATTATAAGCTCAATGGTAATTCAATGGTCCCATCCTCCATGGACTCAGAATCTGAAGAACGAAGCGTGTGAGGACACTCAAGTCTTGGGACATACATCAAAGGCCATAAAACTCCAACATCTTCCTCAATCATACCTCATTATCTGTTCCGTGCCCAAGCTGCCCATACTGTGGAAACCCAGCAGTCCTGGCAATCATAGTAAGAAAAAAATGAAACTTTAAAACTACTACAATCAAACAAGAACAAATATCCACAATCATGGATAGACTCAATAAACCTTAATACAATTTTCAGAAACCATACAGTATAGAAGCTCCTTCAACTGAAGACAACCAGACAGAAAAGTCACTGCCGCATGTAGCATATCTAACTTCAGAAACGACACAGCGAATAGGAGATGCTTCAATTTCTGCACAAGACAGAGCAAGGCTGTAAATCAAATAGCCACTCTAGTATATGGGATAAAACTTAAAAGAAACCGAGACAACATAAATTTCATACACCCATGTAGTTACATTACTACACAAGTGTGTTTACTCCATTGCATTATCTGTTGTTACTCCACTGACAATGTAACATCTAAACTAAGCCTAAGATAAGCACGAATCACATTAACTAACAACAATCAACTGTTGAAATGTACACAGTGGAAACCACATAGCATATTTGTACCTAATACTTGTAAAACATACCATTTTTTACAGAACCCGAACCTAGCTGTCCATGTTTGTTCCATCCAAATGCTAGGGAATTTCCATCATCTGTAACAACCACTGTATGGCTCTTCCCAGTTCCAGCTTGAACAATTTTGTATCTTCCAAGAGAAATATCAACAAAATTAAGCAAAACAATAAATAACAAGAGAAAGAACAAGATACAAAACCTATGAAGCACAAACACCAGGACAACACGACACAGACACTCTGACACCAATAATGTCAAAAACATATGACAACACGCCGCTACATATATGGTAGTATTTGAGTTTTCATTTATCCATCTACTATCAAAAGAGTTAAAAACATTCTAATCAAAAGTAATGTTTTTAATTCTTCATTGATAACATTGCTTCAATACATGTTTATAATTCTTCATTGATAACATTGCTTCAATGCATGTTTATGCCTTTAAGATATGTGTGAGATTAGTCCAAGAAATGAATATGTTGTGTTGAAGCAAAGAGAAAAACAAATTATTTTTGAAAAGCCTGCTTGGATTATCTGACGCGTGTTGTGTGAGTGTCAGACAGGTGTCACAAATTTAAAGAGTCTTGAAGCAAAGAAAAAGGACCACTATTCCTTACACTCGCACATTTGGCACATTCATACATTCGGCATTTTTTCAGTCGTTGGACTAAGATCAAACAGCTAAAACTTTAACTTAATTATTTTTTATCTTATATAAATTAGAAATAGTATTTAAATTTGTATGATCTTGATCTAACGACCGAAAAAATTGCCGAATGCATGAAAGCGGCAAAATTAACTGCAGTGGATTCTATTTCAAGAAAAAAACAATTTTTTGAGGAGGTTTGTATCACATTTCTAATAGTATCAGTGAGGGGCACCGTTTATTCACGGAGGAGTTAGTGCTTGATAGTGCAAAACTAACCTTTAATTAGAAAACAGGTCAAGTAAGACCATTACCAAAATAAACAGTTACCATGAGTTACAAAGTCAAAAATGAAACCACCCCATAAGCAACAAAATCAGCACATACACAAGAAATGCAAACTCACTTTGAAAGTGCAGACACCACAGTTGGCCTATCACGCTGAATGGTATCTCCATGACCCAGTTGCCCTTTCTGCACACCAATCTCACAAATCACAAACAAACAACACAAACAAATAAATTCAAATAGCCATTACATCTCAACAACCATACCTCATTTCGTCCCCATGTATAGCACCTCCCTTCAACATCCAACGCCAAACAATGACAAGACGCTGCAAAAAAACAAAACCAACACTTCAACATTCACACACACTTAAACCTTAGATCATAACAACAATAACATACCAAAAACAAAAAATAAAAACTTTACCGCAACCAGAAGCAACGTAACGAATATCAATCCCAACAAGAGGCCTTAGCCTTGACGGAGAGACCAAGTTCCCCTCAGCCGGCCCTTTCTTCCGACCAACGATATCCCAACACGTGGCACCACAGAACAAAAGCTCACCGCCTTTCGGAACTTCGTTCTCTTCCACAACCTTCTTCTCACCTTCGGAAGCAGACATTTCCCGTTCACTCCGGTCAAAAAAGTTTTTTCGGGAAATTCAAAAAAAAAAATGAAAATGACAGATCTAACGGCTAGAATTCAAATCAAGTGAAGAAAATGGCGGGAAAGTTGAGAAGAGAGGCGAAAACTGGGTTGGTTATCGCAGAAACTACAGTGAGAGATGAAGAAGAAGAAGAAGAAGTGAAACCCTAATTCGATTTAAATGATAAAATAAAGAGAAAGAGAGGGTGGTAGTTAAATAGACACAACAAAAAGGACTGGATTGTCTTTGGGTTTAGCAACAACTCAACTTTTGATTTTCAAATCAAATGAAAAGTTTATAAATATAAATTATAAATAAAATCACAATTATAGATTGATGAAATAATAATAATATTATATAGAAGAAGAAACTGAATATATAATTAGAAATATGGAAATTTTGTTTGGATTTTGGATGCACTATCCACTAAGGTCGCTTTCATGATATTTTCTTTTATTGACTTTTGTTAAAATTTGATTATAATATTTATGCAAATTTTGTGATTTTTTTTTATGGCATTTGAATAATGTTATTTGAAATTTTGGATTTTGGATGCACTAGTCATTTTCCGGTTAAGTGTAAATGTGTTTTGATTTTTAAGCATGAGTATGTGTAAATTAGGTTTGGTTAGTTTGAAAGAAGGAAGAAAGGGATACGATTTATTAATGGGAGGTGTTAAAAGAAAGGAGAAGGAATGGTAACTCAGAATCATGAAGTTGGGTTTGTTATTTTTAGTCACAAAGATATTGGTGATGTGTGGTAACTTAAAAATAGAATGTTAAATTTTCAACAATAATTTGTTATTTCTAAAACAAACAGAGTCTCCAAAGTAGAATGTTAAGAGCACGTGCTAACATTTTTTTTGTTTTTGTAAGCAAAAAAATTAAATGGTTATAAAAAGAGTCCAAAGAAATACAAATAAATATTTTAGTGATGCTGAAATTTACTAACTAATCAATGCACCAATTTATCTTATGGGAAACTCAACGTACAAATCCAAAGCTAAAAGATTTTTAACGTACTTTACTAAAATAGAAACCACGTCACTACAACTAGATGAAAATGTGTTCCTTCTAAGGTATCTAAATTAAGATACATGTTCACAAGAATGGTAGGTTCCTTCGGTTGAAGGTCACTATCGATCTGAAACTGCCTTTAAAAAGAGAAAACGGTGGTGAGATTCAAAGGGAAAAATCTGCAGGTACTCTTTAAGTACAAGAGGCTCCCAACTCTTTGCTTTATGTGTGGTAAACTGGGACACTAACTCAAAGATTGTGATGCAGTGGAAGACTTAAGTGAGGAAGGTTTTAAAGAACTGGAAGAATAAAAGATGTTTTACGGGCCCTGGCTACGCGCATCCCCACTCCCCATGATCCCGACGAAAACCAAAAAGGAGTATACCTCAAGCTCCTGCAACAGGAGTTTGTTCAATGCCCTTTCTGGGAACAACAAGTGTGATACTATAGATAAGCAGAAGGAGAAAGATGGTGATGAAGAGGTGGATCAGATGGGAACTAGAAGCAAAGGAGAAAGTATGGAAAATTACCCAAGTATCAACAACAACAACGATAATCAAGATAAGTTAGAGATTGAAGTCGTGGCAGAATTGTTGGGAGCGGCGGAAATCTCAAACAACAATGGCGAAGGCTTCGCTATTGGTCTTGCTTCAGTCGGTAAGAAGAAGAAATGGTCAAGGAAATCAAATGTGAGGAAAAAGTAGTAGGTCAAGGGGTGAAGATGGATCTAGAGCTGGGGGAAACGTAACCCCGTTGATATCACGGTCATGGAGGGGTCAGTTGAAGATTGTATCAATGGAGAAAAAAAGAAGAAAAATTTGGGTGTGGAGGAACCCGTTGTTATTCTACCAAAATTACCAGAGGTGGTGTTGGATGTCCAACACTGCCTAGAACAATGAAACTCTTAAGCTGGAACTGTAGGGGGTTAGGGAATCCCCATGCAACTCGAGCCTTGTTAAGGCTCATCAGAATTGAAAATCTCGATTTCCTCTTTCTTATGGAGTCGCGTCTTAAGGAAGAGGAAGTTTTGGCTGTTATTTATAAGTGTGGTTTCTCTAGTTCTTGGATAGAGGAGTGCTCAGGAAATGGTAGAAGTAGAGTTGGTGGTCTTGTGCTTTACTGGTTTGAGGATTTTCGATTTTCGACCTCCTCTTATTCTGCAAATCATATTCCTGGAGTGGTTAGCATGGCGGATGACTCTTAAGAGTGGTGTCTTTATGGTGTCTATGGTTTCCTCGAGGAGCAAAATAAAAGAAAGGCGTTGAACTTGATTTAGGAGAGAGTCATGAGCAGGGGGTGGGGGACAAATTTTTGTATTTTGGAGACTTGAACGGTATCATTTTTGACCATGAGAAGAAAGAGGGAAATTCCAGATCCTCTAGCCAGATGGAATGGGGAAGATAGACGTTGCTTTCTAGTGGTCTAACTGATTTGAGTTTTGTAGGTTACAAATTCTCATGGAAAATGGGCATGAAGGAGAGGAAAATATTCAGTGCAAACTGGATCGTGGGATGGCTACAAATTATTTCATTAACCAATATTCACATGTTCGTGTTACTTACCTTCAACGGTTTTGTTCGGACCATGTTGTGATGCGAATTGAGCTGGAATCTGAAGAGGTTGTTGTGCACCAGAAGCGAAAACATTTATTCAAATTTGAAGAAGTTTGGAGCAGAGACCCCAATTGTGAAAGAGTAGTAGGTCAACTGTGGAAGAACAATTCCATCTAGGGGTTCCAGAAGATTGTGGAGATGCAAAGGCTTGATGAAGTCTTTAAGGAGTACCGGTGGAGTAATGTGAGAAAATAGATTGTTATAATAGAGGAAAAGCTGAAGGATGATAACAATTGGAAAGGTGATCTTGAAGATATCATGAGGTATAAAGGGCTTGAACGTCAATGTGATGAACTTCTGCATATCGAAGAGGTGATCTAGAGACAAGGGAGTGGGGCCATCTAGTTACAGCACGGAGATAACCATGTGCCTACTTTTCTCGGAGATATTCTACATTCTCTCCACACTCGTACTATAAAGAGACAAAGAACTCTCATATGTTGCATACCGTTATTATCCAGGTGGTTTATTTCGCACCTTCCTTAATCAGTAATGAAGAATGAACAAGGTCTAAAATGGTCTTAAAGGTTGATGTCACTCCCTCACTCAGATATCCGTTGGTGTCTCTACTCTAAAAAAGATATCACTTTCATTGATAGTTGCAGGGAATTCCCTAATGTGCCACTCTTTGGCATAAGGGGAGGTATCACTTACAATCCTTCTTTAGCGTTACGATAATTTGGTTATGCTCGAAGAGACAGACCTCATGATATACTCATCCAAGGCATTATGTTTGACTACGACAACAATCTCCAAGGCTATCATCGAAGATTTGTGCATACTTGGGGCATGGTGAAGAAAACTGATACCAAAACTTTGGGGCATAAAAATTTCATTCATTGGGAACCCTACCTCAAGTGGGTGCGAGGTTATGCTCAAAATATCATGATGCCATATGCTGCTATCCTACCGGTGGTTATGGAACCTGTTGTTAAAGGCGACGAGTCTTACACTATCCTCTATCCAGACATGCCCGCCGATTTCGAATAATTGAAGAGATCCTAGATTCAACTTAAAGAAGAAAGGGATACATTCGAAGCTCAATGTTATGCAAGAGAGAAAAGAGTATTGGAGTTGACGAAGCTACTTCACGAGGAACAGAGCATTAACACCTATATCGACACAAAGAGGAAGCGTCCATGGAAGGCTTAAACACTAGGAGTTTTAACTTATGTTTTAACTTTCCTTTGTATTTGCTAATAAAAGTTTGTTCTTGTTTGTTTACCAAACTTAAATTCCTAAGGTCCTTGAAAACATTGTGTATCATAGCATATCATTTCATAATAGGTACTCTGAAGACCAGCTTTCTTATTATCTCGCTGTTTATTTCAGCAGAAATGGATCTCGAATAAACAGTCAAAGATCTCCAAGCTCAGAACGCTCAATTCCAAAAGATGTTCACCAACTTGGCCCAAGGACAGAAAGATCTGAAAGAGCTCATCGCCAAGAAGAAGAAGAAGAAGAAGAAGAAGATACATGGTGTTCTCAACTTGGGAAGAAGATTCAGAGGTCCGGTGAAGGCATCCAGACAACTTGAGTTCTCAGAAAAAAGTGGTGAAACTGAAGGAAGTATCAAGGTCAATGAAGGAAGTTATCATACGTCTGAAGAAAAAGAGGAGGGAGACTATATGAGTGAGCAGTATCCTCCTCAGGACGAGAAGTATAAGCAACTCGAAGACAGTTTGAATGCTGTGGAAAATTTGAAAATGTCAGGGTTGAACTTTGATGATCTAAGCCTGGTTCACGGAGTGGTGATTCCCCGCAAGTTCAAAGTTTCTACTTTTTTTAAGTATGATGGCATTTCCTGTCCAAAACTTTATCTGAAATCCTATGTTTAGAAGATTTAACCATATGATGATAGGAAGTTGTGGATACATTTCTTCCAAGAGAGTTTGTCTAGAGCACTGTTGGAGTGGTATTATTGAAAGAACTGGACAAAATCATTGAGTGTAATCAATGAAGTCGCCATCAAACGTCTTTTATCTCGCAAAAGGAGAAAGTTAAACATATCGCGAAAACTTGAAAGGGATAAGACACGGTCTTGCGACCGAGAGATAGGGTAAGGAAGTCTATTATGCGAGGGGAAGGTATTAGCCCCCCACACGCCCGTAGTACTCTATAGTATCCACTTCTATTTTCTATCTAATGAGTGTGTTTATATTTACTGTGTAATCGCTAAGGATATGCTAAAGGAGATGCATGTGAAAAAGAAAATAAAGAAAACACGGGGAAAAAGGAAGTATTTAGAAAGTTTGCTCAATCGAGACCCATGACAAGATTCCTACGTATTCCCTCGTGCAATGGGAAAGTCAGAGCATCGTAGTTCGACTCACATGTTTTGGTGGGTTTTGTGTTTTTTACTTATGAAAAAGGTTTTAAACACAAAAAGAAAGCGCCCGTAGGCGAAAAAGGGTTTGCATTGGTTGGTTTCCTTTACCTTTGAAAAAGGAGTTTGAACCATTATTAAATGGTTTGATTTTTAAAAGAAAAGAAAACAAGTTTTAGTTTTATTACATGCAAGGATGCAAAAGAAACTAGAAAATAAGAAAGAGAAACTAACTAGTTCTACCCATAATATTGTCATGCAAAGATCAGACCAAAGGTTGAGGATGTAAGGTAAACTCTACCTATGTTAACATGTCAAGGATGTGAATCCAAATGTCTAGACCTAAGAAACTACCCTAACCAAGCGGTCCTAAGGGAAACTATCATATATCCGTCCTTGTTGTAAAACCAATGGATGCAGAGGAGAGAAACAAATAAGTGCTTTGGCAGAAGCACACAAGAAACACACAAATCTATGGGAAGCATGCAAATGGTCAAAGTCGTTTGCTCTCGGTTCTAAACCGAGTGACACATTAGTCATCAACATAAAGTAATAAAATCCTAAGGGGAACATGCAAAGGCCTAAAGTAGTTTGCTCTCGGTTCTAAACCGAGTGACACATTAGCCAGCAACATAAAGCAAGAAAACACAAACACAATTAGCAAGTAAATGCAGAATGCCTGCTACAGGTCTTTAAACAATGACTTTGAGACCAACGTTCATATCCTAAACGTGACAAGGAAAAGTAATAGAAGGGATATAACTAGTACCACACGGATAACAAATCCAAAGAGCACTGCGAGCTCAGAATACTCTAGAAAACTTCGAGTACGCCGGTGATGACGTGTGGAAATCTCCGGAAAAACTTCACTACTTCTACTTGAGGGTTCGCTGAAGACGATGGAAGATACAAGTCGTGCCTGAGATCTCTGGAAACTTCAACGGATGCTACGTGATCTGAGGTGATTCCCTTATTGAGGAGAAGATGGATCTCTTGGATTTTTGTTCAATCGATCAAGAAAAACCTCCAAGAATGATGAACTCAACGATAAGGACAAGTGGAAATACTGGAGGAAAATGAAGCTTTGCTACCATGGAAGCCAGAAAGAGAATTGCACAAGTTTGTTAAGATTTCGTTATGGCATTTGCAGCGTTTCCAGAATTTGTTATGTAGTTGGAGAGAAAAAGAAGAAGAGTTTTTTGTGGTGTTGTTGTGAAGTGATAGCAATAGAGGATGAGGGAGAAGGAAGAGAGGTTATGAATGGTTGAATGGTGAAATTGTGAAGAATATTGATGAGAGAGAGGAAGAAAGAATGGAATGAGAAGAAAGTCGATGGCTATGGCGGAGATGATAGATTATGATGGTTGTTAGAGCGAAGAGGTGAAAGATTCGGTTAGAGTTTGTTATGATTCTGTTAGACAGGGATAACGAGAGGGTGGTGGGGTGAAGATGTAGATAGTTGTCGCGAAAATGGCGGTGAGAAAAGATTGTTATGAAGGAGACCCCTTGGTTGTTACGTTTTTGTTTTCTCTTCTATCCAGTAAAAACTCTCCATTATGCACGTATACCTATTTTTGTATGGTTAAATCGAGCAAGGAATACCTCATGCCATACTACAACTTCTTCTTTTTACTGTTCCATGAATAATCTGAAGCCCAATATGCACATTGACTAAATAATCAATACTCACCCATGTCCATGTGCTTCTCTCCCATGCTCGATAACCCGAAATATATGCGTTTTTGATATGAGATCTCAACAAAAATCGTAGAGGAAACTCGTATGAACAAAACTCGTGTTGAAAGTTTCCCAAAATAATGCTTGTAACATGCCCGAAAATGGTTCTGAAGATGAGAAATGATAATTAGTAAAATACCGGCAATGTCGGCAAAAATTTACTGAATATTTTTCCTTAACTTTATGGTCTCATAACTCTCGATCTGAACCTCAAATGAATTTGATTTCTTCGGGAAAGTTGTAGCTTTCCGCAGGGTGAACAACATTGTATTTGAACATTTTCTGATACTGAGTCGATAGCCATGAGAAAATCGAACCCGGAGTCGCCCGCTTGACCATATTGGCAAATACTCCAAAAAAATTGGTTGAATATTGTAAACATGACAAACTCATAACTTCCGAACTTCGTAAGTTTTAATCCGAGTCCCGAATAGATTTGACTTCTTCGGTAAAGTTGTAGACTTTCATAAGATGAACAACTTTCTCTTTAAGCGTTTTCTGAGACGGAGCCACAAACTATATGAAACTCGAACCTGAAGTCGTTGATCTGTCCATATGAAAACTTCAGCAAAATTTCACTAAGTGTTGGACTTTGCATACATGATGAATTTATAACTTCCGAGCTTCGTAAATTTTGATCTGAGTCCGGAATGGATTCAATTTCTTCAGCAAAAATGTAGATTGCCGCAAAATGAACAACTTTGATTTTGAACTCAACACGAAATGATGATTGGGAACACGTATAAAATGCCTCCGAAGTCGGACACTTGGCCACATTGAAAATCTTTAACATTTCACTACATATAAACTTCAAAAGTCATAAACTTCAAATTTCGGAACTTCATAACTCGAAATCCGAGCATTTTCAGAAAAATCATCACAATGACAAATTTGAAGTACGAAATGTGCTCTTTCCAACGATTACCAATTCGCGAACTTTTGACCATAAACGGACGAAATAGAGAGTCAACAACATGCCTTCATGGACACAAATCTCATAAAACTTAGAAAAATTTCTAAGTCTAAGATTTCTTAAAATGCAAGAAATCTCATTTTTATCCGATTCTTCAGACTTTTTCCAACAGATGATCTTATTTTCTCGTATTTCGACTTTTGACAATGATTTTGATAGAAAATTCTCACTTGATCATCCTTTTACTTTTGTTGTCTTTTCGTCAAGTACATCCGAATATCCTCTTATCCAACCGTTCTTGATTTTTTGATGAATCGAGTAGATCGACAAACCATATATAGATACCTTGAGACTCGTTGAAGACCATGGAATCTTTTCACGCTTGAAGAGTTAGTCATACCACATCCGTGGTCCAAACTCTAATTTTGCGTCAGGCATGACGAACGAGCCAATTTCGCCAGCCTAGCCCCGTGCTTTAGAAAAATTCAGATGAATGCATGAATTAAGATGCAGATGCACATGATGTTAGGAGCAAACATATTAGGGGTAAAAAATGGGGTATGATAGTTATCAACTAGAAAATACCCACATCATACCTGGAATAATTTGGTAGATACATTCTACAAACAGTACTAGTATAACGCTGAATTGGCACCAACTCGTATGCAATTGCAGAATATGTTTATGGTTCGTGACGAGAAGTTCAAAGAGTACGCTAAAAAATGGAGAGATCTAGTAGGCAGAGTCCAACCACCATTGTCTAATATGGAGGTTGACATGTTCATGGGAACGTTGGCAGACCCATTCTTCAATCATCTGATTGGAAATTCTCCGGCTAGATTCACCGAGTTGATACTGAAGGGAGAACATATTAAAGTTGGAATCGAGAGTGGAAAGATTCAAGTCGAGGCATCTTCAAATACCACGAAGAGATCTTTTGGTGGGAAGAAAGAAGTTAATGTCGTATATGGCCAGAAGAGTCGTGATAAAAAATGATCGCCATCAATTTGTGGGGGCAATCCTAATCTCCAATCCCACGCTAGTGCAAACTCAACAAGATAATCTGCATAAACATAACACATTAAGAAGACAGTTCATGAAGATCAACATGTTGTTGTGTCAAGCATTGAAACACATGTTGAAAGCATAGCTGACTACCTTGAGAGATCCGCCTCAGCATGTCAACACATCTTCTCCGAAGTAAAATCCCAATGCAAGGTGTGTATATCATTCCAATAGCCATGGACATGACACAAACAACTATTGGGCCCTGAAGAACAAGATCCAAGACATGATTGGAGCTCAAGAGATTAGATTCGACCCTCCTGTCGAAACCTCAAATGTGATCAACGCACCAATGCCTGGTCATGGCAAGAGTACCAACGTTGATGATGACTCTTATGTCTTTGTTGTGAGTAAGTTGACCATTCCCTTAATGACTATTAAGGATAATCTGTTGCGAGCCGATTTATTCCCAGGATGTTTTGACAATTGTCGTTATTGTGCATCTGAATCCAATGGTTGTGCCTGGTTGAAAATATGTATTCAACCCCTGATGGACAACCGAGAAGTGTTATTCATGAAAGCTCCATCTGTAGAGATTTTGTGCGAAGATGTTTCTAAAAACTTGAAAATTGAAGATGTAAACATAGAAGAAGTCATACCAGAAGTCTGGGATACCTTGGGGCCACATGTGGGGAATTTGATTTCATGGTGAAATATACCGCCCCCGAAATCTCCAAGATTACAATTGAAGACATCAAAGCAACCAGATGGGGAGATGATGACTATCCTGAAGAATATTCTAACATAAACGCAATAAGGATCACCTCTGTCAGTCCTGTGAAGGTTGCTCTCACACCTAGAGTGGCACCTCTAATTATTACCTCACCCAGACCAATTCCATATTCCTCTGAAAAAGCTATACCTTGGAATTATGGAGCCGAAGTTTACTACCATGGCGTCAAACAAGAGCCATTGGCCATTGAAGACAATATTGTTGAAGTTGTTAATCCTGATATCGATAATATTACCGAATCAAGAAAAGTAACCAGAACCGGAAGAGTGTTTTCTCCAGATATCTCTCCTCCAAAAGACACTTATGTACCAATCCGCATTCCTACTATTAAGCCAACTATTGAGGCTCAGGGCAAAAAGAAAGCAACTCAGCCTACTCAGACAGAAATATCGAAGGAAGTTGTTGAAGACACCTCCAAGCAAGAGATGGAAGAAATCTTAAAGATTGTTAAGAAAAGCGATTACAATGTTGTGGAGCAGTTGGGACAAAATCCATACAAGATACCCATGCTAGCTCTATTGCTATGCTCCGAGGCTCATACCAAAGCCTTGGTAAAGTTCCTAAATAATGCTCACGTGCCGCAAGAAGCTTCTACTAACCAATTTGAAAGTTGTATTGCTAGCCTGACCGCAGACAATGGTTTGGGCTTTTCTGATGCTGATCTGACTCCTGTTGGAAGAAAACATAATAAAGCCTTGCACGTCTCTATGGAGTGTAAGGGTACTATGTTGTCTCATATGTTGGTATATACTAGTTCTGCATTGAATGTCTTGCCACAAAGCGCTCTAGACAGACTTGATGTTGAAGAGGTAGTGATGAATGTAACACCTCAAATTCTACCCGGAAAATATATCGAAAATAAGAGTATTTTAAATTTTCAAACAACACATGAGATGTCACATTTCAACATTAACAACACAAACAGGTATGATACATAACACTTTCATTATCAGAGGATCACATATCACTTGCAACAACTTTTAAAACAAAACATTATTTTTATTACTACACAACAGAATTCATAGTTATACAACTTAAAACAATTGATCACCTTTATTCATTCAAAACAACTTGAAACATCATAGTATGTTTTATCATTCAACTTAAAATGCATCAGCAGTAATAATAACAAAACGACATAGAAAAAACATCCCCCCCGAGTGCTACGTATCAGAGCAATTGACACCAACTTGAACTAACAGCGAATAATTCTTTTGCTTGAATACCTGTATGTTACCAGTAAAAGGAAACGGAGAAACAAATGAAAGGGGTGAGATATCGAAAAATATAAACAAAAGTATGATAATCAATATATTAGACTAGAATCATACAAATTTCACTGCTTCACACAACAATCATACAACAACAACTAATAAGCAATTTAATAATAGCAACAACATGTATTAAACATCAACTCATATCAAACAATAATTTATATCTGATGACGACTTATATCACACAGCAATCTCAATGTAAACAACAACAACAACTTAAACATCACAACAACAACAACAGTAACAACAACAACAACAACAGTAACAACAACAACAACTTAAACATCACAACAACAACTTAAACACACCAATCGAATGCAACTCAACTATGCAAATGCATGTGGTACCATTTGGAGAAGAACTCCCAACTTAAACAATTGCAAGGTTATCGAGGCATAAGGCATAAGCCTTCAACGTAATCATTTTGCCAATGTAGGCCGTCACAAATCCGCTAATATAGGCTTTCACAAATGCAAATGTATACGACTCAATAAATACATAATCACATGCAACAACATCATAAATCACTTCACGAGGCATACGCCTATATCACTATTTCACTGGCCATAGGCCTACAACGTCATCAACATAATAAACACAGTTCACAACAACATATTCATCTTCACATCACTACCATCACAATATCACAACAAAATCAACATCAACATAAAACATCGGTCATAAGACCCGCAAACAACAGTGTCCAAAAACCGGACAAATCAACTTACCCAGTTGTACCTGCAAGTCAACATATTCAACACATTTTTAACAAAATAAATCATTCACAATTATCTACCAATTTATATTAGTTACCCCTCCAATTTTTAATTAATTCTGGACAACTAATTTTACTTCCTATTTCGGCTATTTCGACTAAACGGTATTGTTTTCAGCATTATGCCATAATCTGTTATTTATCTAAGTATCCAATAATTATATGCACTACTATAATCAATTCCTACAGATCAAAATCATCACTGCTATGCTAAGCTAATTTCCTGCTACATAAACTAAGTATTTGTTAAGCTAGATTGTGTTGTCTGCTACCAATTCTCTGTTCTCCTGCTAGACTAAGTTTTGATCACATAATCTCAAATTCTGATACTTCTTATTGCTGAGTATTGCCATGGTTCCAATTGATCAAATTCCATTGTTCCATATGCTATATCTAATCATATACATATTACTAAGTTATTAAGTTTCAGCGTGGTCATTAATCTGGGCCAACTATTTCAAAACCTGGTTAGTCTGCTAGTTTTCTAATATTGATTACTACTAACTAATTCCATCAATTCATTAATGATCCTGTACAAAAATCATAATAACATTTACTAAAATACTTAACTTATACTAATTATACTAATTAAGGTATAATTCTAACTAAACAATAAAATAAAATGTGATTAAAGCAATAAAACAAAATGTGAACAGGACTACAGTGGGGTTGAGGCGCCCACCTCCAAGGCATAGGGTAGGAGACGCCCACCTCCATCCTTATGAGGCCCACGCCTTCAAATCATTAACGGGGGAGGTGCCCACCTGAACTTCTGAGGGCCCCGCCTCCAAAACTTCATCTTCCTCATTTAATTTTGCATTCTATTTTTATCTGCCCAGTTTCATTCCATCAAATTTATCCAGAAAACATACATCGATTCATACGATTCAACACCATAATTTCACAGACAACTCAGTAAAAATTTCAAATAGCAATTCAGAATTAATTCAGCACGATTTTCACGGAACAACCATAATCATCAATTTTCACAACACAGTTTATCAAAATCAAACTCAACAATTGAACAAACATCACAGTAAGAAATTCATATACCCCAATCTCACATATCAATTATCATAATCCTGGTTATAAAATTTGAACCCCACCCTTACCTGGATTTAACGGCAGTTTGAATTTCCAGATCGAATCCTAATTTCTGGTTTCGGCTTGTGCACTTCTCGTATCCTCTTCTTCCAAACTTTTCCTCTTTGACTCTTCTCTAGCAATTCTCACAATAACCAATCTTTCAACTTTTGCACTCAACTCCTTATTATCTCCAAGCTGCTACGTGACCTAATAATTTTCTTTCTGATAACACCACTACGTCTTTATTCCAATTAATTCAAATAATAATATAATTCTCATATGTCTTATTGGACCAATTATTAACACCTCCCATTTGATATTCTTAACACACAACAATTAAACCCACTTAATTAAATAAAATAGTCTAATAAATAATATTATTCTTAATATTATTCCTCTAATTAAACCGACTAAATAATCTGACTTTAAACTTAATAGCTCTGATTGACATATGAACTTGACCGTCCAACAACATATCAATCCAATTACTCATCTTAAAATAATACTGCCAAAAATCCAATTTTTGACTAACTCCAATTATTAAATCCTTAAATAATTTAATTAAATAATTAATTAAATTTGGGGCGTTACGCTGGGGGTTACCTTGGAGGAGGCCCTGAAGGAGGTTGATAAGACATGTGGCAGCCACGTGAGATATAGTTGGTTGAAGATTGTTTTTTATCAGGAGATTGCGCGTGCTACTGCTGTTGACGGTGATGCCGAGCAGATTACACTTCATAGGGGCATGCCATGAGAGCATACCTCTTGTATCTTTTTGGGACCCAGATCTTTGTGGACATCAGTGCCACCTACACTGACATCATGTACCTCATATTCTTTGTTTATTTAGAGTTGCTCAGCGAGTGGAACTAGGGGGATGCTTGCTTGGTTTACTTGTATACCAAGTTGACGGAGGAGGCTAGGTAGAATACGAGGCAGATCACTGGCAACATGACTCTTTTGACGGTATAAAAAATTTCTCTTAGCTTCCTTTTTAATTTATTTTGATTTTGAAACTAACTGATATAATTTTGATATTTCAGGGATGGATCCTATAGCACTTTCAACAAATTTGAGGATGGTAATTTGCAGAGGGTTATACCGAGCAGATGCCTCGTGCATGTGCATATGAGCCGCTTAGAGGCAACCAAACGACACTTGTGTATCAGGTTTATTTGGACCTGATTGTGCATGAGAACATCCACTTTAGTGCCTACGTCGAGCACCGTGAGACGATAGCTTTTGATGAGGTTTCTTTGTTTACAGGTTGGTTGGCCTACAGTACTTGGAAGACTGCTACTTATATGTCCGAGCGAGTGATGCGTCAGTTCGGTTATACTCAGACGATTCCTCGACATCCTACTTTATCTGCTCCTCCGACAGTGAATAGGAGGGAGATGGATGAGATTTTTGATGATCTTGAGAATCATCTCGTACCTGAGGAGGCCAAGAGTATCGTGGCCCTAGACGACTGGAGTTACGCGTAAGGTTACATGTTATGGTTCTTCAGGATTTCCCATCCATAACTGATATGAGAGACTCCAGGGAACCCACCCAGGCCAACTCATCAAGAGATATTGGAGGAGGAGCAGACGACGAGGGATCATGCCTAGGACGTACTGCCTAGGTGCCACTGTATCATGCAGCTTACTAGGAATGACATCGACAGAGGGCTGTTTCCTGACGGATCTGATGTCAGAGGCATTTTGGAGGCCATCATGGCGAGGCTCAGGGTGCTCTGGTCTACAGAAGGCAGCATAGAACGCCTTGAGGGTGACAGGTCGGCTCCGACATACGTAGTAGATTATTTTGATTATATTTTCACTTTTTTTTTTTATTTTGTATTGTACCAGATCTGTATTATGAATACTATTATTATAAAATTTATTTTGGATAACATTTTTAGGATTTAATTCGATTTAAAAATTACATGATTTTAATTTGAATAACAAATGTAAATTCTAAAGTTATTGTTTATAGTTAGTTTTTTCTGTTAACTGTCATGTCCAGAACCGAATTTATATTTCTAGTAAGGAACCGAAGATATACTTCCGATTTCATTCAAAAAATTTAGAAAAATAATACGAACCGGAAATAAATTTCTGATTTTATGAAGGGCATTTTTAAGTTTTCATGGGATGGATTAAAAAATTCACTATTTTTATTACTTGGATATCTTTGTTATGTCCTTAGACCTTAGTTTGCATGGCAGGTTAATTTTTGATACTTTCGGCCTTAGATGCTCATAACGATCGACCACTATTCTTTTTCTATAGAAGTAACATAATTTTTTACTTTAACGAATGAATTTGAAATATGAGTTTTACAAAGACATGTGTCTTACGGATGTATATTTTTTTCAAACATTATCATAACTAATTATTTTCCTAGTTCGTAAGGTCATAGAAAGGTCCAGGATCAGCACCCAGGAAAAGAGTAGGTGATCCCTCAATCTATCAAAGTTAGAAGATTATGTAATTATTATTCGATTAAGTTTAACGGTCATCTGCGTATGGTTTTAACCACAAACTATATAAAATAGAATGTACGATGTTTTCAAATATTTAAATTTACTATCAGTCTCACGTAACTTCTATTTTTTCATTAATTTAGGAATTAGAGTACTGATAAGTGCCAAAATATTATCATTTTGTATATAAGTTTTGTGATACTTATCTATTTTTTTTATATTCTTGTAATAAATCTCCACTTTATTTTGTAAATACGATTAATTTGTGTATATGTGTATTAATGTTTATTTGGAGCATGGGTAATAAAGTATCGAAGACACGGCTTCAAAGGCACGATTTGAGCAATTCATCAACAAATGAGTCTCAAAACAAATATGAGAAAGATCATAAATTTGATATTTAGTTATTGTTAGATATGAAATTGATTAAGTTTTCCCACGCTTTCGATCGTGCGCAAATCTGAGCTACGGTTCTCAAGTTATGACGAAAACAAAAGCTGAATTTTTCCACACATCAGCGAGCGCGCTAAGAGCGCTTTGAGGGCGCTAAGCCCGGTCTGCGGGTTGTTAAAAGTGCATAAATAGAACTCTAAATAGATTTTAGGGTTATGCATTGGGGTATTTGTTCTCAAAGTCATCACCTTCATTTTTTTTAGGTTAGAGCTCAGAAAACAACATTTGTGGCTTGTAATCGGTAATCCATCGTCGGGAGCTTGGTTGATTGTGACTGACATTGCGAAAAATTGGGTTTTATCCTCATCTCATCTCTTTGCAATCTTCTAGTGTCGGGTTTTATTTGTAAATATGCTTTGTTTTCTATGTATATTGATTACTCATGGTGTTGTAAGATTCTTTCTTTACAAATCATTATTGGTGATCGTTTGCTTTATTTGGATTTGAGTTGCTACAAACATATACTCCTTAGATTCAGATTTAGGATAAACACGTATTGGGTTTTAACTCTAGAGATAAATTAAGGCTTAATAATCATGTGGGCATTGATTCTTAATGCCTTCGTGTTGATTTTTTTTGTTGTTGAGAGATCGTCGACGAAGAGCAAAATTGTTGTTTTCTCACTTTGTGTTAGACATAACCTCTGTGTGAGTGGTACCTCATGATTTTGAAGAATGAAGGTTGAATGCGATTGAGTGATTAGCTTAAGTATTTAATGGGTATGTGAAATTCAATCCCAAGAGTCTCTACTTTCCGAAGAATAATTCTTTTTTTTGTTAAGAACTTTTAATTCTCGCATTTATCATCTTTAAACTCATTCAATTTCCAAACTCAGAAACACGAGATTTATCGAACGACAATTCAATAGCACTAATCCATGTGGAGACAATATGATAAACCTATAAAAAAATACTTACTTTTGCTTGCCACTATAGCGCATCAACAAGTACTAACCTTACAGGCCAATCTTCTCTCTGTCGCATTGAAAACTTGCTTTACCCCACAACAATCTCATTTCCCAGTTTCATCTAATATTTTGGTTTTCTGAGAGAACAATTACGTTGTCTATGGGAATCGATGTGTGATTCCCGTGAATTTCCATGTTCAAAGGTGTTGTCACAAATGTTGGAGAATAAATAATGTTTTGTTAAGCTCTATTTTCCTTATGTTCATAAAAGGTTGTGACGAGTCAAGGGTGTTGTCACAAACGCCACCGACGTACAACAAAAGTATACAAATCCCCAAGAAAAATGACTCACTGGTGTTGTCACAAATTCCACCAACATACGACTAAAATGATCAATGCCTCATAATGACAATGCACATATAAAGACAATGAATCACAAAGTGGTAATTACGAGCTCACCCCTCCCCCTTTGATAGCTAGAAACTCTAAATGCAATGGAGAGTCCACATTGTGTCGACCTAGAATCAAGTTCTTACATAGGGGATGAGAAGAGGTATCGACCCTTGGCTAGGTGAGATCTCTAGACACATCTAATAAAATATAGCATGACCTCGAAGGACACGCTACCTCTTAGAGAAACAAATTCGGGACTTTAATCAAGGCTATAAAATAAACTCGGGACTTTAATCAAGGCTGTAAAAACATATTAAATAATAATAAGTAACAAAAACTAAAATATGCAATGCAAAGAATGGACCATGGAGTTTACATATTCATTAGAGTTACAAGCACACCAAGTATAAGAACACCATGACAAAAAAAAGAGATAAGAAGGACTAAGCATCCAACTAATCCTTTAAGGAGAATGCATTTCTATCTTTAATGATCTAGTTAGTACAAACTTGTTCTAGTGAAATAGGCCACGTGGGATAAAAATATCCTGTCTGCTGTTCAGCATTTTCAAAAGAGTTCCATGTAATAGAGTAATTGTCCTTTATCGAGTTTGTGTAATCCTTTCCCAAGGCAAGATTCTTAAGACACGTCTCACGGAGGTCATCTTCAGCCTTTTCTCGACCATCTTGAGACTCCTTCAAAGATGTCTCATGCTCTTATACCCATCTCCATAAAGGATATAGTGCTTTATTTGCTTTAATAAGAGAGACCTCCGTTGTAGATAACTATGTATGGGCATAAAATAAAGCTTCATTTTGATTTATCACTTCCCACATAAGAATCTTTGCAATTTCAACCAGCTTGTCGAGGTATTTGAAAGGCTCTATAGTGGCCCTTATTCCTGAAAGCAAGATAAAACCCTTCTCTAAGCTCTTTCAAAATCGGTATCACTCGATTATAAGGGAATTCACACACTTTGATGAACTTTTTCCTTTGAAGACGGTCGTGTAAGAAGATTTATCCCATCCTAGCAATACCAAACACCAAGACAAACAAAGCCTGACAAGTATAATACACCGAATTTGCTAACTCCTTCTAACGAATGACTTCATCTTTGCTTGAAAAATACATGTAGTTTTCTTCACAAATTGAAGCTCATATTTATCCATCCTTCCTAGGTCCAGGACAACTAAATAGTGAGGGGAAAAGGCCACCAGTGCCGATGTAATCTTTCATATAGGGCAAGGTTCCTCTAAATCTTGCTCAAGTGCCCGACACCGACAAACAAACAACCTTTCCTCTAAAGACACATCAAGTTCAAGGATAATAACTAAACATCCTCCAGTCATGAACACCGGTGAGTGCAAAGCCTCTTCTTCTTGGATCTAGTAATAAGAATCACGAATCTCCATCGAGTTGATAGAGGTGAGCACATAGTGACCCGTCCAACAGAGGTCACCACAATATGGACCTCCTAATTGTTGGGGCGTTGGTGACATCTACTGGGGAAGAATGATGGGAGTAAGGAGATAGACCCCTAATATTGATTTATAGGAAATCATAAGGAGTAATGGAAAAAATGTTAATGTTCCTTCTAAGTAGGGCGACCAAGTCTTCCTCCTCAACTACTATCGATGAAGTGCCTAGTTTAGTGCACTACAACAAATAACACATTTCATGACGGAGCTTTAATAACTCGAAAATATATTGAATATTTGGATTAATTTACATGAATTATATCTGCATTTTAATTAATTAAATTACCCTTTATTCGTATTATGCTGGTATTTTCTATGTTTTCAGGAATTTAATGTTTATAAGGTATGTGCGAAGAGAGTCGAGAAAAGTCGGGCAAATCATACTCAAAGTCCACAAAAGAAGAGTAATTATACAATTGTGGGGTGTATGGCAAGAATAGGGTGTATTACAAGTAAAAGCTTTGGAAATCAAAATAATTTAAAGAAGCAAGCCCATCCCAACGCGTGGAAGAGCCAAGCCCAAGAGCCAGCAAGGATGTAACGATCGTTACACACCTAGCCCTAACCCTAACAGTCGCGATGGATTAGCTTCCTCACCAAGCCACGCGTAACGACTGTCACTCTATCTTCAATGGTCCATAGTTATCGCTACAAAGGAGAAAACGGAGGTGAAAAGATCTCAACGAACCTATTTTCTCAGCGAATCTCACTTCTATAAATAGGGCTTCCATTCTCCATTTTCAACACTTTCTTTTCCGCTTCATTTACTGTTACTCTGCCAATTTTTCCATATATTATTTCCTTTGCCTTTTATTTTGCCGATTCCGGTTTACGTTATAGTTTTAGTATCTGTTTCTATTTTGTCGTAGCAATTTCCACATCAGGGATTGTTGCAAATCTTTGTTGATTCTAACCTTACGTTAGAATCGTGCCTTTTTATTTCCTTCATCGCATTTAATTTTCGGAGCAACAAAAGGGAAGATCTCACCGACCTGTGGGAGACACCTGAAGTTAGTCAAATATTTTGCATTTATATTTTCAGGTTTAATTTAATTGTTTTATTTTATTTATGCCAAAATTTTCTAAAATGCGTGGTTTATTTGAATTGTGTGATATTTTTTATTTCTGTTGCGCTATAATTGAATTATATAACATGTTAGACTAAATTTAGTTATCGGTATGTAAGGTCATATAGCCGACAGGGTTTAGCAATGCCATTCGATTCATTCTGTTTTAAAAGAATAATTTTTTGGTTTCAATTACTAGTTCTAAATACCAACTGTTTTGTTACGAGAGTAAAATACATATTAGAAGTTAGGATCAATAAAACGAGAGTTTGAGATGATAACTGGACAGTAGTAATTGCGCATCAACTTAAAAGACAGCGAAAGCGCTTTTAAGTTGATTAGGTTTTGTTTGTTTTCAAAAACTATTTTTAAACTCTAATTGAAACAGCGAGAGCACTCACTTAGGTTTGATTGTAGGATCCGAATCAATAAACACGAGAGTGTGAGAAGAGGGTTTTCAAACAAATACTTCCTACTGAAACTGTTTTGATAGCTCGAGTTTAAGTCGATGAGTTGCTAAATCCCTGAAGTCCAACCATTACATACCGATATTCCCCATTTGAATCTAAACTAGATTATAATCAGTTAGGTTCCCTAAACCCAATCATTTACATTATTAGCCTTAGATTTACGTAGTAACCTTAGATAAAGATAGGTCGATATTTAGTCCCTTGGGATTCGATAATCTTTAAAGCTACACCTGATAGGACTATATACTTGCGGTCTAGATTCTTTAAGACACGTAAAGTCGCGATCAAGCTTTCACATCATCAAAAAACAACAAGGTATTAAGCCTAGGCGCGACATGTATTATATTTTTTAATGGGAAAAGTATCAATCTACCTCGGTTTCTAATAAAACCGATGGATAAAATTATTATGGACGCGCTTTGAATCTTAAGTTTTGTAGTTTATGTTTTACTTTGATTATAATTGTAAGTTAAATTAATTAACCCTTCGATGTTTCGATATAACTGAGGGGTCTACTAATCAGATTACACTATAAAAAGCAAACATATTTTATCTGAATCCTTACTTATTTGTAGCCTCCCCAAACTCATAATTGCATCATTCGTGAGGATGGATTGCAAGACAGAAAAAACTTCATGGTCTTATAGAACACAACATTTTTCTACTCTTGCAATCAATCTCACATAATGGTGTTGATGTTGTTTTTGGTGTTGTTGTCTTTTCGCTCATTTGAAAGATTGCAAGTGCAGAAAACTCATTCTCCCTTCATGGAGACAGACAATGAAGAAAGTTAAGCTCCATTCTATATTCAAAAGTTACGTTAAGAAAGAAGTTTAACTAATCAAATGATGAATATCAACGAGGATATTATTCAAAGGAGCAAAAATTTGTTTTTTTTGTAAGTTCAAAAAAAATCCACCTCGGTTTTTTAAAAGACTGAGGGGATAGATAAATTTAAAATATAATATACTTCAGTTTTTAATGTAATTCTGAAGGGTAAAGTAATAAGATTTTCTATGAATACCTTAGTTAATAAGATTTTACCCTAATTCTAACATATTTGTAGCTGCACCAAATACAAGAAATATTTACTATTGTCCATTGCCATGAAATTTTTTGATCTAGAAACGCTTAAGAATAGATCTTAGAGATGGATTGCAAGTGCAGAAATTAAAATAATTTATCCAAAGATGGGTAAGTTGTGGAGTATTTTTTGGATATGCAACATAAAGGTATGATACAAAATTTGGATTCCACCAAAGATTTGTTGTTGAAAACACTTTCTCTTATGATTTTGTCTACTTGCCGATATATTTGGTAAGCCTAAAGCAGTAGTGGGAATTTGTTGTAATATTGTTTTTCTGATATTCTTTGTAAATAATATAATTAAAAAAAATTATTTCCATCTCAGTTTTTCTTAAAACCGCTGGAAAATTTTAGAGTTAAAGTTGATGATATTTGTCACCGTCCTTAGTTAAATCTTTGTCGTCTATTTCATGACTATCAACGCTCAATACACTACCACATTAGCGATCCGCTTGAAACCTATGTTAACTTACATTATAAAAGCATTCTAAATATCAAAAATTGATTATAATACATGATGAAGCGCTTGAAACTATCCTACATTTTAAGATGTGTAAGAGTCTTTATTAAGAGTCTTTAAGGTTTGTGTTATTAAATATTTATTTATATAACCCTTTTTTCATCCAACCCTTTATTTTTCTAACCCTTTATTTATCTAACCATTTTTTTGTTAATATCCGAAACAAATGCAAAGAAAAGTAATTGAAAATATATTGTTTCCTAGCATTTGATCTTCCCAGAATGTCAAGGACTTGGAGATCCAACATATGATCTCCATGGACAACTTAAATTTTGTATTGATATTTTGTGTAAACAATATGACTAGTTTAATATTTTGGGTAAACATTGTATTATGTAAATAAATTATTTTATTAATTTTCTATGTAAACAATATAACCAGTTTAAATTTTTAAAAAATACTAATAATTTACCCCTCTGTTTTATTGATAAACCGAGACACATGAGGCGCTATTATTGTCAATAATAAAAATGTAGACGGTGTGGATCGAACCCGTGCGGTATTAAAATACCCCTCAGTGTTTTAAACACCGAGGTGATAAGTCTTTACTTTTCATAACGACCTTATTTATCTCATTTCAGATGCCGAGGTAAAATATATTTCGCTTCTGATGTTAGATACGTTATTTGTAGTAGTTGTGGTGTGACATTCTTGGGTCCCTATTTGAATCTCCATCAGGCCTTATGTAGGTGTGATCATCTACTTCTTAGATTTTATCCTAGGGTCAAAATTTACAAAGTCAACCTTGGTGATGTTTGGTTGTGACACGACGACAACTATCATAACCACCCTTGTGACCCTCAAACTGTTTGGGTTGTTGGACATGTGACTTCATATCTAAGAGGGATAAATTATGAAGGTTTGAAAAACATTGGTTTAAAACAAAATCATTTGTAAAATCGTAGTTGAAAAACATTTTGATTAAATATGCCACAATAAAACAAAGTAAAGAAAAATACTAGAAAGTAAAGGAGATAAGGGAAGCGAGATAACACCTGAGAATTATAAAGGTTCGACCAGGACGGCCTAATCATATTCCCAAAAATATTCTTAAGAGTATCCACTAAACTTGAAAGATTATAGAAGGTTGTGCCCACGAACCCCCTTATAAAAGAAAATCAAGTTTTCAAAATAACTTTTAACCAAATAGTGAACAAGGCTCGTGTTAAACCAAACAAAGATTTTGCACATGCTCGTGTTAAACCAAGATGAAGTTTTGAGTTGGATATCATTCAAACTGAACCGACTTTTTACACATGTTAGTTTTGTTGAGACCCCACGGTGGGCGCCAATTGTACTTGTGAAGTACAATGAAGATAATGATCATTCTTGCGTGTGTGTTCACAAAAGGGTGCTTATGATCGGATTACGTGAGATTGTGACTCAACCCTTGGATTGAGATATAAATAGATGTCTTCTTCGATCGAGTAAAATGGAGGAAACAATTTTCTCCCACTTTTCCAACGATTATGTGGGAGTAAGGAAATAATCGATTCTTCCTCATAAATTAGAGGGACAATTTCCTTCCATTCTAGTATAATCAAATTGGTGTTCTCATAAGCACCTATTTTACCATATGTGAATGAGATATTGAGATGGATTAAGTTGCAACCATTAGTCTAAAGTAACGTCAACCCGATTCCTTCCATGTCGCTGACCTGCTTCTTTCCAAACCCCTAAACTACTTTTTTTCGAGCCAAATAGAGCTATCTTAGTCCATTTATTTATTTTTTTATCAATGTAAAAAAGTCTTTAAGATACAATATACATGATTCCTAATGATTAATATTTGTACGATTAAATTGCGTTAAACACATAATTCAAAGCACTTGGGATAAATAATGAACACATCAATTTATAAATAGCAATGATGTTTTAAAAAAAAATTATGAAGTATAAAATTGAGATCGAGATGATATGTGTGCAGCTTCCCTCATCCATTGGAAACTTGACACATGACAAGTTGAAAAAGTTCATTTTATTATGACAAAAAAAAGTCCATTTCTGATTGCACTTGTAATTGTAATGATAGGAAGTTGGATCTGGGCTCAAAAAAGCCCAAAATAGAGATCCAGAAACTTACTCAGATCAACAACTTCGTTCTGTAATTTACGAGGTGTTGTTAGTAATGGTTATCTCCTTTTCTTCTTCTTTTTTTTAATTTTGATTTGTGCATATTTTACTAAATTGTTATCAATCCGAGGTGTTGTTAGTAATGGTTATCTCCTTATATTTTACTAAATTGTTATCAATCCTAGCTTTCAATTATTACTTTTGTTTCTATATATAATAGATAATTTATTTTTTAGGTTTATTGAATAATCAATGTATATAGTCTAATTTATTTCATTGATTATTCAATTAATCTAAAAAATAAATTGTCTCTTATATATAGAAACGGAGGTAAGTAGTTTAATTCATCAAATAAAAAAAACAATTTTAATAAGTTATTTGTAATAAGTGCGTCAAACGGAGTCTAAAAATTCAAATTACGATCTTTACAAATTTAAAAACAATTTTATTTATTTGAGAATCACCTAACGAAACTGACCTTCGTCTTGAATTAAAATTTACAATATTATTCAAATCTTATTTAAAATAAAATATTCTTTAATAACATTGATCTTAATAATAATTTTTTCTTATTTATTTTTTTACGTAAAAAAAAATATTTTACTTGTGCAAATTAAAAAATTAACAATAGTGTTTTTATTAAAGTTGAGCTGGACGATAGCTCAAGAACTCAAAGGGATGTATCAAGAATATTTTTATTCTATGATCCAGGAGAAAATGTGAGAAAATGTATAAAACATAAAATAATATATCAGAATTGTTTATGAAATACATAAGGCTTAAATTTAATTTATAAAGTTTAGAAATGTAATGTTAATATAAATTTATAGACTTAAAAGATTACATAATTTAGAGAAAACTAGATTTTTAAAAACATCTAACTAAAAGAACCACATTAAATATTTGACCCAATCCAAATCAATTATTTTTCTTATGATAAAATCAATGATTTTATTATTCAATAATTATCATTTTTTATCTTTCACATTATCTTCTCTTTCTTTCACTTAATAATTCACACATACTTAATTTTAACTCACTACAATAGTTTTGTTTAATAAAATTCAACACTATACTCTACCACTATTCACAACACATTAAAAATTCAAATAATGACAAATATGAATAAGATTTTGCATGGTATGTGATCTACCCCGTACCCTCATTAAACATGTAGAAGAAGATCTATTAGGTATATTAAACCAACTTAATTATTTTACGAGAAATTTCAGCCACTGAATTATTTGATAATTTTATTTTACAATACATTACTTAAAACACAGTGATTCATGTAGTTATTCAACTTGTAATTTTACAACTTGAAACCATACTCATTCACACAAATAGTAGATGCATCACTGAGAATTACCAAACCAACAACACTATCAACACTTCCTGACCTCTCTTTACACTCTAACAGGCTTCTGAAGAACAGCAGACAAAAACACACCAGCCTTCCCACTCTCAACCTTGTCTCCCACAACCCATTTCAACTTCCTATATCCAAACCTCTCAATCAACCTAGTCAATCCAGCTTTCTTCTCCTCACTCCCACAATAAAAACTATCAATCCAAAACAACCCACCACCCCTCAAAACCCTATCAATATCAAACATCAAAAACTCAAACTTCCCTTCTTTCCCACCAACATCATCACCAATGTTGCTCGAAGCCCGAATCAAATCAAACACATTGTCATAAAACGGAAACCTTTGATCCAAACTCGAGTAAATCGGAAAAAGTCCCCTCGCTGCGATAAACTCATTGAAAGGAGCATCCATATTAAGAGCCCTAGTAATCACAGTAACATTCCTCTCAGCCATAACCGCGGCAAAAGACCCCGAACCAATTCCAATATCAAAACCAATCCTAACCCCACCATTTCCCAATGCCAAAACATCATCAACAAGAAAATCATTCTTACTCCTAGACTTAACAAATCTTTGATTCTCATATCCATTAACCAAATCAAAGCAATGAACACAGTCTCTATTCAGTTTCCTACCATTCAAACACTCAAAACTCTTACAACTATAACCATTCCAGTTCACTGTCTTATTACTAACAGGCTTCCATAGTGAAACCGGAAAAGGATGAAGAAATTTTACCTTAGATGAAACCGTTTTCGCGAAACATCTTCTTCTTGGTAAAGGCTCACACTTTTTCAGAATCAGTTTCTCTGCTAAACTCCAATCATCTTGACACTTTCCAAACGCATTGTAATTCATGTAACGAGACAACAAATCAGAAGCTTTCTCACATGCATGGCCCACAGATGAAACCATTTCAGTGAGTCCGGTTTTGGAGTCTCGACCCAGAGGGAGTTTATGAGAGGTTAGGAAGAGTTTGAGCTCTTTTGCAATGTTGGGTTTTGAAAGATCGAAACTTTCGTATCCTAGAAGCTGTTTTTCTATCTGGGCTAGTTTCTTTTGAGATTTGTCGATTTCTCTGAGGATTAACGAAACTTGCTCTGAGAATAGGGAGAAGCTTTTGTGTGGTTGATGAAGTTGTTGTTGTTGTTGGTTGAGATTTGGTGAAGAAGTGAAAGCGTAGAGAGCGAAGAGATTGGTGGTGATGACAGACAAGATCATGAGAATGTTGAGTGGTGAAGAACAGATTGGTGGTGTTTTGAATCTTGCTGTTCCATCACCGGTTTTCAAAGAAACAGAACCCATTCTTGTTGTTGGTACGAGAAAGAGAAGAAGAGAGACAAAGATTTTTACCAGAAATGGAAGATTGTCGGTTTTGGATAGTTTCACGTGAGTTTTGTTGTGTATTGGATTGTGTTGTCTTGTTGTGTCACATTGAAATTGAGATTTCAGAGTGACTATGGTTACAGAGTTCAGTGTGTAGGTGGATGTATTCAATTTAAATTGCTTTTTATAAATGCAAAGAGAGGTTTTTTGAAATTGATAAGACTTTGTTTTAGACAAAATTGAATGTATTTGTCGGAAGAGTTTCAACTTGTATCGTTGGACAAACAGTAAATATTTGAAAATTAGTAAAAGACAGAGTTGTCTTATTAAGGTACGAGCAATTTCATTAGTTTGTCTTCTATTGAATTTAATATGAGAGTTCGTAAAAAGAAGAGTCAAAAAGCGCATGTATTCTCGAGGAATTACTCCAAACTTCGAATCATTGGATTTTAAAATATTCATACTATTCACTACTCTTTTAGCATCTAATTCGAAAACCATATTGTTGAGCCCAATATCGTGCACCCACTTAATAGCTGACAAGAGTCCTAGAGCCTCTCCAATATCAACATCAGTGATAGGAGAATATAATTTTGTCCTATCAATGACAAAATGACCCTCAAGAACTCTAATACAAACACCTATACCTACTTTATCCTGAGCAAAAGAAGCATCAGTGTTGCATTTATACCGGTCAACCGAGGGTTTATACCATCTGGTAATAGGAGGACTTGCATTTGAGTTAAGATCATTTCCTCTGACGTGCAGAGCTTCTTTTCAACCTACCAGGAGTTGCATGGCTCGGTTACATATGTCAATCGAAGAATCAATAGTATGATTACATATATGATTATTCCTACATTTCTAGATACTCCATAGAACAGTAGAAAAGAGAGCTTGATGATCATAAGTAGCAACTTGTAAGAATGAGAAAATAATAGAAGAAAAGTCTCCCCCAACAAGCAACAAAGGATGAAGCGTAGATCATAGATCCATTTTTTCCCAACACTCAATGCTCTTAGGTATTATTTAGAACTTTATCAACTTCCAAAATATGTTTCTTAATTAACAGGCGAACGAGAGCAAAATCATGTGGTTAGGAAGTGTGGTTCTTGTCAATAGCGCAAGAGTGAGAGTGAGAGTTTAAGTTAACATTTTCTTCAAAACTAAGATTTAATAGTAGCTAACACGAGTATTCTACTAGTCCCTTAGGAACGCATAATCCGTACTCCAGACTCGTTTTGTCATTATTTCCAATCCTTTGACTACTAATATCCTTATTCTCATCCTTACTGTTTTAATCCTTCAGTTGTGTACTGCAGCATAGATAACACTAGTTTGAAGTGGGACACACTAGATGTCCCCTGCATATTTGTGCCCCATACCAATCTCCATGAGTCACCGCACTTCTGATAAGGATTGAAATACCGTGAGATTTTATTTATAGTGATTTATGTGCTAGTATAAGTATGTGCTAGATTAAGTCACCCAAGTCATCATTCTTTGTGATCATAGTTGTATAAACTTGTAATGTCAAATTAAGTGTTCATTTAATAAGACTCACTTTCATCATTTTGAGAATACTATTTATGGACGCGTGATCATTTATTATCTTTTAATATTCATAGTAAACCATAAAATCAACCCAAATGTATCATTTGTAAGTCTCATTGTTTTTAAAATTTTGTTGTCTCACCTTTTGTTGTATGGCCTTTTTTTTATCACTCAGTCACTAATGTTTCCTAGATTTCATATCTCACAAATACTTGTGTTCCCCACATTTTTTTCAACTGATGCCAATTGTTGTCACAACATAAACTATATTAGTTGCGCAGTGAACTAAGGAATTGCAAGCAAGTTTTAAAATTTAGTAAGCAATGCAGTAGCAATATGTTAATATAAAGTGTATCTCATTGAATAAGTATGAAAGCACACATTACATACTATTTGTAGGTAACTTGTTGGTTAAGCAATTGACTTACCAACTAAACAAGCAACAAACTATTACATACAACTAACTTGTTAATAACAAACTTGTTAAGTTAAACTAGATTTATTAGATTATAATATCTTAACACTTCTTACTTACTCTCACATCTAATAATACATATTGGAATAAATTCACATCTAATAATACATATTGGAATAAATTCAAAGAATTAAGAACTAATATAACACTTTGTCGTCCTCACGAGAGTGTGAGCAACAGTGTTTTTTCTCCGGTTCAGGCGTTTTGGACTTTCAGTTTTCCTTGCGCTTATGTCACAATTATAAATTAGTCACTCATGAGCTGTTAGGAGTGTTCAAAACCAAACCAATCCAATAGAAAACCGTAAAATTAAACCAAACCGAAACCGCAAAAAAACGCATTTGATTCGGATTAGTTTGGGTCATTTTTTAACAAAACCGCATGGTTTGGTTCAGTTTGCGGTTTGTATTTTACAAACCGAACTAAACCGCATTATGTTATAACTTAAATTTTACTTAACTCGCATCTAACCAAAACCTAAATCTATTATACATTAGTCTTATGATTACATACAATTTTCTCATCTTTACAATTATGATTTTATTTTCAATCTTCTTAAATATCTCCTAACATTATCACTTCATCTTCACCACTTATATCTTGTCTCTTCTTATCTAATATCTACTCTCTTATATTATTTCCTTTGCACGTTCTTATTTTTTATGTAATTTTTCTCTCTTTCAATTTCATTTTATCGCACATCTTTATCTCTAATCTCTCCTCTCTTATGTTCTTTCTTTTTCATCTTCACTAATTTCTCATCTCATCTCTTCTATTTTTTTTGTTTTATTATAATATTTTTTATATTGTTTTATGCTATTAATTTATGTTTATTATTTTACTTTTGTCTAATCTAACTTTTGCATATTAAATGAGAAGTTATTATCCAAATATGATTAGTTTTTTAATTATAATTTAGTAGTGTATCATGTATGAATGACCAAATACAAAGTTATGTTGTCATATATATGTGAATGTATGACTCAACAAATTATTTGTAAAAAACCGAACCAACCGCACCGAACCAAACCGCATTGGTTTGGTTTGGTTTTTTTTTTAAAAGTCAACCGAACCAAACCAAACCGCATGCCTTTTTCTCTCGCGGTTCGGATGATTTTGTGTCAAAACCGCCCAAACTGCACCGCGAACACCCCTATGAGCTGTGCAAGAAATTATGGAATTCAAAAGATTACAACATTGGCATAGAACTTTATAAGCATCAACTTGACCAAATAAATTTAAGCATGACTATTGACAGTTCACAATTTTCAAAATTCTGCGATTGGGAGATATCAATTATTATGAAAATCATATGTAGTTATGAACTCGATAATTTAGTCCAAAAATACAGCAAGATACACAGTATAAGTGATCGGATGCCGCACTCTCAAAGCCAAAAAGAAACAGGACAAAACCCAGAACAATTTCCAGCAGTGACTACAATTAACAGTTTTAGCTATTGCTTCTTCTCCTCGGCTTTCCTAGGCTGAAAGAAGGGATAAATAAAACACAGATTAATTAAAACTGCTTAACTATGGGCCTTATTCACAAACAGAAAGCATGTCATTGAAGACAGTTAAAAGAAGCCACACTTAACACAAAACCATAACATCGAGTTATCTAAACAGAAACTACAAAACCATGAAGATACATTGCAGTGATCTAAGCATATGCAATCACATAACATTATGAAAATATCCATCAAACAACTATTCTTCTGATGTAATTTCAATATTTATACCTACTACACAATAGCATGTTAAAATATACTCCATACATTTTCTTATAGCAAAACACAGGACGTAATAAAGCATACCGCTAAGAAAACAGAAAGCTTACTTGAGCCATCCAATTTACCTAATGCTACAACTTAAGTAATACCCATCAACATGACAGCAACATTTACTATAGCTTTTTCCAGCAACATGACAAATCCACTTGGTATATCCTCCATGGAAGAACTCTCTATATCAACAAATAACTGTGTTGAGACTACTCCATTTTCTCTATTATTTCCATTCATAGCAAGAACTCTAACTAATGTGGATGGATAGATTGAGTTTGAACAACACTAGTAGTGGTGGTGACTTCTCAGTAAAGAAGGCATACAGTTAGTGAGTTAATGAGGAGTTTTGCTGAAACCTTTTGTGCACTCATGTGAATAAGCAGGTTTTGTTGAAGGTCTTCTTGTTTGCTAGGTGGTTATTGAATAATTGTTGACCCACAAAATCTAATCATCCTAAAAGGGATATTTTGCTTATTGACTCTTTTTATGCGAGAGTAGTTATGTTGTGGAGAAACTATTCAACATTCATTTTTCAAATTCCCATGCTTTTGGTCAAGTTTGAATAGCTATTATGGGTCGGTTAGAATCAATTATGTTATTTTCAAATAAGCTTGCATATGCCACACTTACTTCTATGATCTTCGCTTAGGAGAAGCATTGGATCCAACATGTGCTTCTTCTCTCTTTACAATTTTCTGCAAAACCAAGCTGAAGAAATTCTCTCTTTCTTCTCTCGTTCTCTTCTAAACTCTCTTTTACAAACCATACCATTAGATTCTCTCATTCTCTTCTAAAAGTCTCTTTTACAAACCATATCATTTGAGGGAAGCAATGACCCTAAATATGAATTGGATAAAAACTGGATCAACTTTAGTTTTATACTTTTGCTATCATCAACAAAATATGAATATAATTCTTAAGAAACGTGATTGGACCTAACTCAACCCTACAAAACCAGCTTATAGGGTGAGAATTGGACCTAACAACCAGAAACAAAAATATGTAACACTATAAAAATCATTTTTTTTTAAAATCGAAACAAACAGCTCAAAATAGAACAACTAATAACCTAAATGATTATCTCTATAACATAGAGAATTACAATTCTAATGCCTACGCATTTTCAGGTACATTGAACTCGTTGTCTCAATTCCTATCCTATACTAAGTTCTCTGAAACAATGCCAAACTCAAAACAAAACAAGTCTGCAGATTGAATTTTAATTATAAAAAACTGGAAAGCATATGCTATGAAACACCAACGCCTCTGAAAAGAAGTGTGTCTGTGATTACGTTTAATTTATTCATTTCTGCAAAATTATGACTGATGTGGACGTGTAAGTGTGGGTATCATGTTTATTGAAGTTAAAATGAAGAAAACTCACTTTTGTGCCGGGTGCGTGTTGAGAGAGCTCTTCCTGAGGGATAATAACCGGCCATTGTTCACCTGCTTCACGGAACATCTGTTCAGTCTCGAGAAACTGCCCCTTTTCCAGAATCATCTTGGTTATATGGTGCGCAGGAGTGGAAGTTGCATCGAAAGCTTCCTCCACGCCGTTAACGAACGTGACGGTGATCTGCGGCGGATGGTCGACGTTTTTGCGCTTGACCTCAACTTCGCAAGCTGGGTTTGATTCTTTGGCCTTTCGGGAGTTGCATTGAGCGAGAAATTCCATGCACGATGCGGTTCGTGGATCCAATGCGTTGAACTCGATTTTCACTCGTGACAGGAACTTCAGCATCTTTTCTGAATTCGGAATTTGGGATTAGGGTTTTAGGGTTTATGGATATAAGTTTTGTTTTGTTCTAAATAATTGATTTTGAAATAAGCTGTTACTACATAATACACATGGTTGGAAATGATAAGGATATTTTGTTTTATCTTACCCGGGATGAAAATAGATTTAGTAGATTAATAAATAATTGTTATTTTTACATATTTTTTATTTCTATTAATTTATAAATCAAAGTTTATTTTTATACAATAATTATCTTTAGAGTTTAATTAAGATGATATTGTTAAGGCATCATAACCATCAAATTTATTAATACTTATCAAAAGTCGTGGGATATTGTGGGGATAGTATCTGTGATTTTGTGAAGAAGTGCTGGTGCAATCTCCATTTTATTGTTGATGTAAATCTAACAAACATTTGTTTGATTCCGAAGGATTCTACTCCGCATAATGTGAATCAGTTCTGGCCGATATCACTGTGTAATACATTATATAAAATAGTCAGTAAAGTGATAGTGGGAAGATTGAAGAATTGTATTAGTAAACTAATATCTTTGTTCTAAATCGTGTTTGTGCCTGGGTGTTTCATCCATGAAAATGTTATTATTGCTCGTGAAGTCATGAATATCAGCAGCGGAAGAAGGGAAAGAAAGGTTTCTTTGTCATCAAGATAGATTTGTCAAAAGCGTATGACAAGTTGGACTGGGAATTTATAAGGCATGTATTATTGGAGATTCAGCTACTCACAGCAATGTGCAATGTTATTATGCAGTCAGTTACAAGTGCTACTACGAATGTTAACTGGAATAGAGTTAGGAGTGAGTTTTTTGCACCAGAGTGTGGTATTAAGCAAGGTGATTCTATCTCTCCGTATCTTTTTGTTTTGTGTATGGATAAACTATCACACCTTATTTCTCAGGAGGTGATGGAAAAAAATTGGTATCCTATGCGTATGGGGAAGCAGGGGCCACATGTAACATCCTGATTTTTAATAGTTAATTATTATTATTTATTATATTATATGATAATTAATTTAATTGGGTGATTCAAATAAATATTTGAATTATTTAAATATGTGCGTTATTTGAACAATTGAGTTTTATGAGTAGAAATGAGATTATTTAGTGTCGGGCTTAATTATAAGAATAGAAGTAATAAGGAGGTGTTAAGTGTTAAGCACAATTTGAGCTTACTAGTTAGTAAGGGTTAGAGGGAAAACATAGTTAGTGTTGTCATTTGGTGAAAAAGAAAGAAAAGAAGAGAAGAGGAGAAGAAGAGAAGAGAATAGGAAACCCTAAGAAGTTAAATCTTCAAGAGGTAATGGGGAGAATCTTCATTATTATGCATTTGTATGTTGTTGGGTAGTGATTAGTAACATACTATAGGATTGGGTATCTCAATTTCTAGGTTTTGATAACTCAAATTAAAGTTGTAATTTGGGGTTTTGATGATTAAAACTAGATTTGATGATATGGATAGGTTCCCTATAGTGTATGCATGTTAGATGATGTTTTAATAGGTGTTAAATAAGCATTGAAACTGATTTTGGAAAGGAAAATCGTAGTTGGTGCAGTGTTGTCACGCTGCAGATTTTTCTGCATAATCGTGAGGCCGCTGAGCGGGCATGGTGCCGCTAAGTGCGCCTTGTTGTGTGCAGAAAAATAAGATCTTTGATTTTGCATGATTGGCTTAGGGGATTGCTTGTTTATGATTTATCATTAATTTAAATGAATTCTAATAATTGTTTTGATGAGTTTTGGATTTCTTTTGGATGCGATTTCGTTGAATACATGCTACATGAATTAGTGTATGTATGTTATGTTTTGGATGAATTGTTGAGAATAACATGTGTTGGCTTGTATGCTATGTGTTATTTGTGATGTGTGATGATAGTAAATACAATGTGTATTGCTATTGATGATGCAACATGATGTTTTTGCAAGATGATGGATAATTCAAATGTGTTGGATTATTGTGATATGCTTGATAATTAAGGTTGGTGGATAATCTTAATTGCATATGTTGTTGGTTAAATTGCACATGAATTCATGGGGAGTTGGAACTCCAGTATATGATTGGCTTGATCCTTGAATGGAAATAGTAGCGGTGAAACTTTGGGTTCACAATGTGGCTTGATCCTTGAATGGAAATAATAGCGGTGAAACTTTGGGTTCACAATGGTGGCTTTGGTCTTCTCCAGATCGAAAGCGTGACTTTGATTCTAAGTTATTGAATCGGCAGCGAGGTGAGCGGAATGTTCACGATGGTACCACATGCATGAGTCACATTGCATTGTTGTCTCATGATTCATTAAAGAATGTGTATTGTATGTTGGAATTTGTGGTAATTGATTATATTGATCATTGAATTGATTGTATAGATGATATTTATGCCATTTGTGATAAATGTGGATATGTTATACTTGGAATGTTTGTATAATCATATTATTTGGAATATCACATGAAGTGTATAGAATTCTTTAATATATGTTGTTCTACATTGCTTCCAGTTTATATACATTTGGATATATATGTGAATTCTCATCCTTCTGTTATGATGTTGCCTCTATGTGGGTAACGTGCAGGTTCCGGGGATAGCGGTGCTTCGCACGAGACTAGTTGAGGAGTTTATCTCGTTATTCCTTATACTAGGTAGTGAGTTATTTCTCTGGTTATGTAACACAGGGATTATTTGGATTTATGCTTCCATGAAATATTTGTTATGTATTCTCATATGTTCTGGATTTGTATATTGAGATACTATGTTGATGTGCCCTTGGTGCCGATGTATGAAACTATATGACTTGATTATGCTATGGATTCATTGTTATTTCATCCAATGATTATAGTATGGGATGTAAACATTGATAGTATCTAATAAAATGAAATACTCCGCTGTGAAATGCATAGTTTTGTTTTAAAGCATGAGATTCAAATATGTGTTATGATTATGACCAGTAGCATATTATGTTTGTATTGCATGTTTTTCCATTGTATGGAAAATAACATGTGACACCCTATGTATGTGAGCATTTTATTTTACTCTGATTTATGCCATGATTATTTGGGGTTAAAAAAGGGGTGTTACATTAGTGGTATCAGAGCAATGGTCGGTCAGATTGGCCAAGATATTAATTAATTTAATTCTTGTTGTAAGTGTTTTGTGTTGGCTGCAATTTTTGGTAAAACCAGGTTGGTGTGTCAATGTCTTGACTGATGTCATGACATTCTGATATGAAGACAAATTCTGCAGAAGGAGTGTATTTACGGGTGCAGCTCAGAATCTTTGCATAACAGATGATTATGCTATTCTCAGAAGAACAGGTTCTGCAAGAGAAGTGTGCAGGATGTATGATGTCATGACCAATGTTAAGACATCCTGTACTGAATAAGTTATTGTGCAGGTTTTGATTTCCCGAGAGTTTTCAGGATTCTATTGGGCTGTTCTGACCAGATTGGTGTGTCAATGTCTTGACTGATGTCATGACATTCTGGGTTGAAGATAAATTCTACAGAAGAAATATTCTACAGGTACAGCTCAGTGTGATTGCATAACATAATAATCATGCTATGATAGTTTATGCTGGAAATCTGCAAGAAGAATGAATGATGTCATGACCAATGTCATGACCAAGTTGAAGACTTTACTGCTTCTATATTATCTAACAAACCCTTATGTTGTGTGTTGTGTTTTTTTGGAGAAGAAGAACAAGGAAGATTGTGACTGTGTGATTAGTAATTCGTGTGAGCCAAGCAATTATCTTTTGATAAGTGCCTTGGAGTAGGAATTGTTTGTAAGGGTAGTTTTATCACTCAAAGCTTTGAAGCACGAGTGTCATGTCTCTTGATTAAAGCTTTGAAGCAAAATCAAGTATGTTTATTGAAGAATGTATTCACAATTTTATTAATCATTAGGTTAGTATCACTGCTGTGATTGAGGGGGAGTGAGTAGGAACTCAGGTTTAAGTGGGACTTAGATTGAAGTTGCATTGGGTAGGTCTTAAGTGAAGGAGATAAACTGTTGGTTTATTCCAGAATTAATACCTCTTATAGTGGATTTCCTCCCTGGCTTGGTAGCCCCCAGATATAGGTGTAGTTACACACTAAACTGGGTTAACAATTGATTGTCTTCTTTACTGCTTTTAGTTTATTATTTAGACTGTTATAAAAGTCTGTCAGATACCAGTGTCATAACATTCTTTTTGACATCAAGTATCTGCTGCCAGAATTTCACTTGTTGTATTTGATTCGTGTATCTGGCACGATCAATGTTGTTGTCTATTGTTATTGGACGTATTAGGTGTTAGTGTTTTTAGTTGGCATTAATTTTGGTAAAACTATGCTATAGCAATGTCTTGATAAATGTCATGACATTCAGAGATTGAAGATAAATCCTACTTGCTAAGGATGTTAAAAAACAGCTCAGAACTGGAAGCTAAAGTTGTGTTGGAAATTCTGCAGAAAACAGTCTGAATGTGAATGATAGGAAAGGAAAAGGTCAATTATGTGGGAAGCCGTATAATGACAAGAGGAAACATCAAGCTAGTGGTGGCAAGAAGCCAAGTGGTGAGGATCTTCTACTCCGATCAAGTGTTTCAAGTGTGGTGTGGAAAGGAATCGTGCTTCTGATTGTGGAAAGGATGTTGGAAAGTGCTTTAGGTGTGGCAAGTCGGGTCACAAAGTTGTTGATTGCAAGTTTAGTGCGGATGTGACTTGTTACAACTGTGGTGAGCAAGAACACATTAGTACTAAGTGTGATAAGCCGAAGAAAGAGCAAGCTAGAGGAAAAGTGTTTGCATTGTTTGGTGTTGAGACTCCGGTTGAGGATAGACTTATCTAAGGTATGTGCTTTATCAATGGTTTTATTTCTTCGGATTGCGTTAAGAGGTTGAATCTTGAATTTTCTGATATGCATGAAAATATGATTATTGATAATCCTGCTATGGGTTCTGTTTGTACTTTTGTTGCATGTATGAATTGTTCGTTGAGTATTTTTGGTAGAGATTTTCGGATGGATTTCTTTTCTCTTCCATTAGATCAATTAGATGTGATTCTTGGTATGAACTGGTTGGAATACAATCATGTATTTATCAACTGTTTTGACAAGTCGGTTATCTTTCTTGATTCTGGTATCGAGAATGATTTGTTTTTGTCTGCTAAGCAAGTGGATGAATCTGTGAAGAATGGTGTTGTGTTGTTTGCTTTGTTGGCATCGTTGGATCTCGGTGAGAAGCAAGATATGAATGAATTGCCTGTTGTTTATGATTTTCCTAAGGTATTTCCTAATGATGTAAGTGATTTGCCACCAGAGCGTGAAGTTGAGATTTTAATTGATTTAGTTCCTAGAACTAGTCCTGTTTCGATGGCTCCATATCGGATGTCTACTTTTGAGTCGAAAGAGTTGAACAGTAAGCTTGAGGATTTTCTTGAGAAGAGGTTTATTCGTCCGAGTGTATCTCCGTAGGGTGCACCTATTTTGTTGGTTAAGAAAAAGGAAGGTTCTATGAGGTTGTGTGTTGATTATAGACAACTGAACAAGGTGACTATTAAGAACAAGTATCCACTTCCGAGGATTGATTATTTGATGGATCAGTTGGTTGGTGCTTGTGTTTTCAGTAAGGTTGGTTTGAGGTCTGGTTATTGTTGGATAATAGTGTAGTCTGTAAGTAGATGATCTTGACGAGACATAGTCGTCTGCTTTAATCCCTAACTTTTTCCTAGACCGCCCATTCGTATTTTCAGTCTACCAGGATACCCTTTTTTGCCCAAGCCGCCTTTGCAGGTTTTCGACTTGCCAGGTGTACATTTTTTATATATATGTACCTAAATTTTGCCTGAACCCTTTTGGTTTTCCAGGAGCCCTTATTTTTTCCTAGGACAGTCAACCTAGCGGGTCTCGTTTATGTGTAGTATTTTTTGACTATGTCTGCATTCACAGGGTGCGGGAAGTCTTCTCCGTCCATAGTGCTCAATATCATGGCTCCGATGAAAAAGATTGTCTTGATTACAAATGGTCCCTCTTAGGTGGGAGTCCATTTTCCCCTGGGATCACCTTGTGGTAGGATGATGCGCTTGACTACTAGATCGCCAACTTGGTACGCTTAGTGTTGGAATTTTTTATTGAAGGCTTTGATCATGAGTTTCTGATATATTTGTCCATGACAAATGGTTGTGAGTCGCTTCTCATCGATAAAGTTGATATGGTCAAGCCGAGTCTGGACCCATTCTTCTTCGTCTAACTCAGCATCCTTTAATACTCTGAGCGAGGATATCTGAACTTCGATAGGTAGAACTACTTCCATACCATATACGAGAGAGAAAGGGGTTGCCCCTGTAGATGTTCGTACCAAAGTGAGATAACCGTGGAGAAAAAATGGCAATGTCTCATGCCAATCTTTATAAGCCATTGTCATCTTCTTTATGATCTTCTTAAGATTCTTGTTGGCAGCTTCCATTGCGCTATTCATCTTTGGACGATATGGAGATGAGTTGTGATGCTTTATCTTGAACTGCTTGCAGAGTTCGGTGATCATCTTGTTGTTGAGATTAGTAACATTGTTTGTAATAATCTTTTCAGGGACTTCATATCGACAAATAAGATTATGCTTGATGAATCGAGCCACAACATTCTTGGTAACAGATGCGAACGAGGCTGCTTCTACCCATTTGGTAAAGTAATCGATAGCAACGAAGATAAAACGGTGCCAATTATAAGCGGTAGGGTTGGTTTCTCCAATCATGTCAACGCACCATATTGTGAAAGGCCACGGGACGGTCAAAACATTCAATGGAACTAGAGGTACATACACTTTATCTGCGTATATCTGGCATTTGTGACAAGATCGGGAATAACGATAACAATCAGCCTCCATAATGGACCAATAGTAACCTGTTCTCAGAATCTTCTTAGCCATTGTATGTCCACTGGAATGAGTACCAAATGCGCCTTCATGTAACTCTTCCATAATTCGTTCGGCTGTCTGTTGATCTACACATCGGAGTAAGGCCAAGTCATGATTGCGTTTGTATAAGATATCGTTATTGAGAAAGAACTTGGCGGCGAATCTTCTAAGGAACTTCTTATCATTGATAGATGCCCCTTCAGGGTATTCTGGAGCCTCGAGATACCTCTTCACTTCATATAATCAAGGTTTCTCTTATACTCCCTCGGTATCAAGTTCGCAATAGTATGCTAGTTCGTCTAGTCTTTCAATCGTAATTTGAGGAGCTTCGTTGTCCCATCTAACTTTGAACATAGATGACATGGTAGCTAACGCGTCTGCCAACTGATTCTCTTCTCGTGGGATATGCTCGAAAGTGATTTCTTCGAAGTAGGGGATCAGGTTCAACACATGTTCTCGATATGGAATGAGATTTGGATGCTTCGTGTCCCACTCGCCTTTAATATGACTGGTCACCAAAGTTGAATCTCTATATACTTGCAAGAACTTGATCCTCAAGTCAATAGCAGGTTTGATACCCATAATGCACACTTTGTATTCAGCCATATTGTCGGTGCAGTCGAAACATAGTCTGGCGGTGAAAGGTGTATGGCCGCTTTAGGAGATGTAATTATAGCGCCAATATCGTTGCCAAGTGTATTGGAAGCTCCATCGAAGGCCATGGTCCATCGGGATCCTGGATCAGGTCCTTCGTCTGGGAACACGAAATGCATAGATTGGTAGTCATCTATGGCTTGATGAGCCAAATGATCAGCTACCACACTTCCTTTGGTCGCTTTCTTGAGTAGTATATTAGATGTCGTATTCGGTCAAGATCATTTCCCATCTTGATATTCTTCCGGGGAGAGCAGGTTTCTCGAATATGTATTTTATTGGATCCGTTTTAGAGATCAGCAAGGTAGTGTGAGTCAACATATACTATCATAGTCTGCGAGCAGCCCAAGCCAAAGCGCGACAAGTTTTCTCGAGCTGTGAGTATCTTGTTTCACAGTCGGTAAACTTTTTGCTAAGGTAGTATATTGCATACTCTTTTCGACCAGACTCGTCTTGTTTCCCCCACACACACCCCCATTGAATTCTCTAATATTGTTAAATACATGATTGGAGGTCTTCCTTTGACTAGTGGCATCAGGATAGGAGGTGCTTGTAGGTACTCCTTAATTTTGTCAAAAGTTGTCTGGCAACATCGTTCCATTTTACTACTTGATCTTTTTTCAATAACTTGAAGATTGGCTCACAAGTAGCAGTTAGATGTGCAATGAATCTGGAAATGTAATTCAGTCGTCCCAAGAAACCTCTGACTTTCGTCCCAAGAATCTGGCAATATAATTCAGTCGTCCCAAGATTGGCTCACAAGTAGCAGTTAGATGTGCAATGAACCTTGGCGGGACCAACTTCAATAACTTTACCACTGACAACAAATCCCAGGAGTTTGCCGGATCTGACTCCAAAGGTACATTTGTTAGGATTCAGCCTCAACCTGTATTTCTTCAGTCTATCAAACAGCTTACGCAAATGATCAAGATGTTCTTCTTCGGTTTGTGATCGAGCTATCTTGTCGTCGACGTAAACCTCTATCTCGTGATGGATCATATCATGGAATAAAGTCACTATAGCATGCTCATATGTGGCGCCAGCATTCTTCAACCCAAACGGAATGAACTTGTAACAGAAAGTGTCTCACTGTGTAGCGAAAGTAGTCTTTTCCATGTCTTCGGGAGCCATCCTGATCTGGTTGTAACCAGAGAAACCATCCATGAAAGAGAAAACTTTGTGTTGAGCGGTGTGTCAACCAGGACATCAATATGTGGAAGCGGAAAATGATCTTTCAGGCTCGCCTTATTCAGATCTCGGTAGTCCACGCACATACGCACCTTGCCATCCTTCTTAGGTATGGGTACCACGTCCGCAACCCATTGTGGATAAAAGTGACTAAGCCCGACATTGAACTGCTTCATAACTTCGGCTTTAATTTTCTCGGACATCTCAGGACGCATGCGATGAACTTTCTTCTTCACAGGGAGAAAACCTTCTTTCGTTAGTAGTCGGTGTACCACAATGTCGAGATCTAAACATGGCATGTCTTCGTAGGACCAAGCAAAAATCTCGATGTAATCTCGCAGCATTTGGAACAATCTTTCTTTAACGTTGTTCTCGAGACCCGCTCCTATCTTGATTTTTATTCTATCTTTGTTGGTACCTAGATTCACAACTTCGATCGGTTCTTCGTGTGGCTGTATAGCCCTTTCCTCTTGCTGTAGTAGTCTGGCAAGTTCTCCTAGCACTTCACAATCTTCCTCACCTTCGTCTTCGACTTGGTAGATCGGATTATCAAAACCATATTTAGCAATAGCAGAGTCGTTATCGATGGGACCCGGGGTGAATGTGGATCTGCAGTTTATTACGTAGGTGCGTGTAAGAACACATAGCTTTTGAAAAAGGTGATAAGATAAAAAGAAATTCAGGGAGCACAATATTTGAATGCAAAAGTCCAATGATTTATTGAATGAAATATGCAAATGACAAATAATAACCCTCACAAACGAGCCGTAGTGCCCCGGATAAGGCACTAGGCTTAGAGTTTTATTGTTCGAAGCGTAAAAGCAAAAAGCGTAAAACAGAAAAACAATTACTCCTGTCTAAAGGAGATTGGCATAACATCCTTAGTCGTCCAATTGTTGAGTCCATCGCCGGGAGTTGGGAAGATCCAAATGTTGATGTCGAAGTCACCATCATCGTCTTCTATAGCACGATTGATACCAAATTTATACTTGCAATGTTGGAAACATGGAGAACCAATAGGCATTTTTTCATCTACAATAGGTGAATGTAGCGTCACCCTAGAGGACGTGTAGATGTTAGTGGGTCTCCCTATTGATAGCAAGGAGGTTAAGGGGTCAAGGGTGCGAAGAAATGTTTGGTAAAGATATGGTGGATCATGTTGTTGCTGCGGACCAAGTTATTTTACTAACCAAACTTAAATCGCATTATGGGCCTCTTGCATTGGATGAAAATTCGTCTGAGCTAGCTAAAATAATCAAGGCTCGATATTATATTATGATACTATTTGGAAGCCTGTTATTTCTGGAAAGCACACTGAATATCATCAATTTTATGTATTTAAGCTTGCTTAGGGACTTTGATAAAACAAAAAAGTATAGTTGGGGTTCCGCAGTTTTAGCTCATCTATATAGTTCCTTATGTAAAAATGTAACAAATGACAAATGTACTTTTATGGCTGTGCTTTCTTGCACCAGGCATGGGGTTGGTGTAGAATGGAGTCGCTTAACCCCGTTAACGACCAGGCCATTCATGTTCCCCTATGCAACAAAGTGAGTCTATAGCATAAATAATTTATTATTTATCCCTTCGCTAAATAGATGTACTTATCTAATTATTGTTTTCATTCATTTAGGTTTTGTGTAAGGGGTATGGATTACAACAAGAATCCAAAACAAAATGTTGCTCTTTATCGTTATCTTTTGGATCACCTTGACTCAGATGATATATGTATTACCTCTAAATTTATCTATCCACGGTTTATCCGGAGACCATATTTGGGTTTGGACCATGAACCCAACACCGAGGATGCGGCAGTTTGAACTACGAAGACTACAATCAAACAGTTCAACATTGTGGAGATGCACCACAGTGACATTGTCAAGATGCAGTTCTGAATGCATCAAGGAATATTAGTCGATCCAACATGTTTGACACTCTAGCATCTCAAAAGGGTCGGTGCACAATGGAGTTTTAAGAATTGGAAATATTTCGCTACATAATGGTGTAAGATGTGAGTAGGCGTCACCAATATGTCTTACAATTCCTTGTTTTCCTCACCCATAATAATATGTGACACACAGATCAATCAATATATTGATTGACACAAATTGGTCACTAACCCATAAATATTTGTGTCTGACCCGAGTATCTGTTCGACCCACACACACAATAGGCACAACCCTCAAATCATGAACAACAACACCAACAATCATACACCACCCAATAACAAACACAACACACATCAACCTCCCACCAAACACCACGACGATACAAATAGACAGACACAAAATCTCAACCACAACTTCAATACAAATACACTCATATGCCTCAGACCCAACTCTAATCCCAAATGGCACCTAAGTATATTTGGGGGTCAAAATTTTTTTTTTTTTAAATAAAAGATAACAACTAGGGGATATTGCATAACAAAATTTTGATTTTAACTAATCATAAAATGATTACAAAATATAAATATAGGTGCATGTGCCATCTAACTTGACTCATGCATGTTAACTTTTTCTAAAACCTAATTATTTGTGTAATTTTCTCTAAAATGTAATTATTTATATTTATTTTTTTTAATGCCTGATTATCGTAAAAAAAATTCTAAAACTGCTTGTGCATCCTTACCATTTTCATTTTCACAACCGTAACAAAATTGCTTCAATTGTGTTGGGACTAATTCACATGCCCTAGAGATGGAATTACTACATTTTTTATAAAAAAAATTACTATAAAAAAACAAACTTAAATTTCAATAATATATACTTTTATTATATAATGTCAAAATTAATGTTTTAATTTATAAAAAAACAAGCTTGCCCTTTTTCCTAAATTATTTTTAAAAATAAAAGGTGTGTTAGTTTTTTCAAAATTAAAACAAATAAAAATTCATTTTTTTAAAGCTGAAACAATTTAGTCCTTTATTCTTAATTATTTTTAAAATTGCTTGTGTATCCTTCCCATTTTCGCAGCTGTAACTAAATTGCTTCAGCTGTGTTGTGACTAACTCACATACCCTAGAAATGGAACTACTACTCCAGCCAAAAAATTCAGGTTATACACGTTAAATTAAACAAATAATTATCGAAGAAACAAACTGAAATTTAAGTTGAGATCATCTAAAATAAGAATGTTATACATCACGGATTAAAAATTAAAAAACATAATTGACCTCAAGAATCATCAATAAACATCTCACTAAATCATCATCCCAGCCGATTAAAGTCTATTATGCTGATGGACATTGAAGAGAGCATACTGTATACCTCCCTTCACAAAAGAAAGAATTCTAAACAAACAGGCACTTTTGCCTCTACATTCCCAAAAAGGTTTCTAATTAAAATGTTTTTTGAAAAATAATTGCAATAAATAGTTAGCAGGGCCGCATAATGAGTTACTCCGATTCTCGAAGAATAGAGAACAAAACTTCCGATAAACAAGATCATGCTTTTTTGGGTCTTCCTCTCTTACCAGCTGATGACTTCACCGGAGAAGATTTAGAACTGTTTTTATTTGCAGGAGCGCGACCACGTCCTTTGCCAGAACCTTTGCTCTCAGGCTCAGACGTTTTGGATGCCTTACCTCGGGCCTTGCCAGAATTTTTTCCACCACGTGATTTCTTAACCTCAGCCTCACCATTAACTTCATCGTCGCTATTATCACTTTCTTCAGCCTGTTCTTGCTCTTCTTCTGAGTCAGATGAATCTTTCGCTTTTTTCCTCTTCTTTGAGCTGTCAGCTTTCTTTGCACCCTTTTTAGGAGCAGCAGCCTTCTTAGGGACTGGAGTTTTATTTACAGGCTCAGTACCTGCAACAAGAACACAACGAACTCAGTACAGTATAATATTGATGCATTTGAAACAGCTGTATAGACTGCACATAATTTGAACTGTAAAAATTGCATACCTTCACCAACAGCTTTGCCGTCATGTGTATCAAGCTGCAGAAAAAAGACAAGTTAGGAGGAGCTGCACACTTCATATTATATTATAAAATATAATGCAAAAGACAGTGCAGTACAAAACAGGACAACCATTGTACAAATTTGTGATATTGTACAAATAGTTCATGGCACTGTCATTATGATCACAGATTCCAAACAAGCAGGCAGCTCAAATATGGTCTGAAACATAATATACCATAGGAAACAAGCAGGTAAAATATATCATAAAATCAGACCATGTTAATCATTTGTGAACTCAATGCAATGATTGAGAGCTTGAGAACTTCTAAAGATAAGAGGAGGTTAAGAGCTACCTGGTCAAGTCTTTCAGCAACATTTGCTCTGTCAACCACAACCATGGAATGACCCAAACCACAAGCAACACTGTTTGAAAATAAGAAGTATTATTTATTTAGGCTAATTCTCAATTTGATTAGTCGTGAAGAAAAGTTTCGTCTTGGAAAAAATACATCTGAAAACCTTTAATAAATAGTTGCTTATTTTTGGAAGCTTGCTGACATGATAAACAAACAGCTTTTGTTTTATCAAAAATTTGTGGTGTTTGAATTATAAACTGAAGATACACAAATGGAAAATAGAATACATTTTTTTGAGTTGGTGTCACTTGGTGACCTAATAGAAAGTGCAGATGATAAACATAATTCAATAGTTGAATAATAATGGTTTAAGCATGCTTAAACTCAATAATTCATTTTCTACATTCTGACAAGGTGAAGTTAGTTTGTTTTCACAATGCATTTTCAAATTTAGGAGAATTGGTGATGCTTTGTCTAATTACCTGCATTTGGAGAGATATTTATTATAATAAAGAGAAAATGATTCAGTAATGACATGTTACATTGTACTAATAATAGGCAATATTTATATATAGATATTGCCCCGCTACTTAAAAATTACTGAATATGTCACTGACCTCAGTACATGCATACCCTCAAGTAAATCCACCTTTTTGGGTACAGCTGAAGACCTAAGGGACAAGTGCAAACAGGATTAGAAAATTATAAAACCAAAAAACCAAAAATGTTTTTGCTAAAATAGTTGTATAAAAAACATACTTCTGTCCATTAGGTCCGTATCCCAGCTCTCCATTCTGAGCCTGACCCCAACTAATGCACGAGGAATCAGCACCAACAAAATAGTGCATACCCCCAGAATCCATGCATCGTATATTCCAACCACTATTTACCAAAATAAATATAGACTATTTAATCAAAATGAGCAAGTAGATGAGGGTGGAAACTCTTTTTCCAAAAAATTTATTCGAACCATGGAATAAAGCACAACCTTAAGTCCATTAGAGGCTTCGGGTACATCCAGTCATCACCAGTGTTCTTTAGTTTGCCCCACATGTACAACTGCCCTCCAGCTGAAAAGAAAAAATCAGTGTTAAATATAGATATTTGAAGTCACAAATATATATCTCAGCCGCTATTCAACCACTATTTCATATCACAGCTAAAAGTATCCGTTGTTGATATAGAATTATGGATACAGCATCATATTCACTTTGGTAGCAAACCATCATGAGATCATATTGTATGTTCATAACAGATGCATAATCAAAAAAGAAACAATTAACATAAAATACAGCCATCAAACAGGAGATGTGATTGTGTTATGAATACCTGCAGTACAAGCAGAACTCACAGAACCTGCTGAAATAATTGCATCAGGAGGTAAAACATTTCTATTTGTGAAAATGTCAACACGGCGTGGAGCAAATTCATCCTTCTGCTCCCTGTGTCCTAGCCTACAGAATTTTTTTTAAAAACAGTTGGAAAGTTAAGCACAAAAGGAGTAGCGACCAAATATCTAAATCCAATTTTAAGGGAGAACGAAATGGTAGTTGCAATTTCACAAGAATTCACAGAACATGGACACCCCAATCTGAAAACAACCACCAACCTTCCGTAACCACCATAACCCCACCTGTACAAATGAATACCAAACAAATTACAACTTACATGTACACAAAATGGAAGTAAGATACCAAGATAAGTAAGACACTAAAGGATTACTCACGTGTAGACAAAGCCATTCTTATCCACCGCCACTGTACATACAAAACAAAAATAGTAAGAAATAGTAATATTCAAATGTCCAATAAACAAGATCTCAAAATAACAACCACCTGTGTGATTTGATCCACATGCCACCTTGACAACAGTTTCACCAGCCAGGGAAGCTATAGCTCGAGGTCGGGGCTGTGGTTCATAAACTAATTTCACAGAGCTTTCTTTGGAATTATACTGCACAAGCACATGCAACATTATGTAAATTCTTCTTGCAGCAACAGGCATACAAATGTATGTTATCATGAGAAGAAAAGCTAATCTCACAGGAATGAGAATGGGTTTTAACTTATAAGCGAACAGAACATAAATTAAAAAATAAAAACATGATTGGGTCAACACGATGGACATTTACAGCTAAATATTTAAGCATTTATCAGTATTGACACAAACTCATTCTAAAATGAAAAATTGGTCCATAATCACTTAGTAATCATCTGCTGCTCCACACAAACAATCCCAAAACACAACAGATGAGGATGGAGACTATAAAAGTGTGGCATTACTCAAACAGCACCTGATTAATTATTTTGTAACTATCAGTCATATACCAACATCTATATCTATATTAATAACATTTGTAAATATTAAATATATGTGCTATAAACTATGTTAAAAACATGAGCCTGCCCCAACAATCTATTATAAGCTCAATGGTAATTCAATGGTCCCATCCTCCATGGACTCAGAATCTGAAGAACGAAGCGTGTGAGGACACTCAAGTCTTGGGACATACATCAAAGGCCATAAAACTCCAACATCTTCCTCAATCATACCTCATTATCTGTTCCGTGCCCAAGCTGCCCATACTGTGGAAACCCAGCAGTCCTGGCAATCATAGTAAGAAAAAAATGAAACTTTAAAACTACTACAATCAAACAAGAACAAATATCCACAATCATGGATAGACTCAATAAACCTTAATACAATTTTCAGAAACCATACAGTATAGAAGCTCCTTCAACTGAAGACAACCAGACAGAAAAGTCACTGCCGCATGTAGCATATCTAACTTCAGAAACGACACAGCGAATAGGAGATGCTTCAATTTCTGCACAAGACAGAGCAAGGCTGTAAATCAAATAGCCACTCTAGTATATGGGATAAAACTTAAAAGAAACCGAGACAACATAAATTTCATACACCCATGTAGTTACATTACTACACAAGTGTGTTTACTCCATTGCATTATCTGTTGTTACTCCACTGACAATGTAACATCTAAACTAAGCCTAAGATAAGCACGAATCACATTAACTAACAACAATCAACTGTTGAAATGTACACAGTGGAAACCACATAGCATATTTGTACCTAATACTTGTAAAACATACCATTTTTTACAGAACCCGAACCTAGCTGTCCATGTTTGTTCCATCCAAATGCTAGGGAATTTCCATCATCTGTAACAACCACTGTATGGCTCTTCCCAGTTCCAGCTTGAACAATTTTGTATCTTCCAAGAGAAATATCAACAAAATTAAGCAAAACAATAAATAACAAGAGAAAGAACAAGATACAAAACCTATGAAGCACAAACACCAGGACAACACGACACAGACACTCTGACACCAATAATGTCAAAAACATATGACAACACGCCGCTACATATATGGTAGTATTTGAGTTTTCATTTATCCATCTACTATCAAAAGAGTTAAAAACATTCTAATCAAAAGTAATGTTTTTAATTCTTCATTGATAACATTGCTTCAATACATGTTTATAATTCTTCATTGATAACATTGCTTCAATGCATGTTTATGCCTTTAAGATATGTGTGAGATTAGTCCAAGAAATGAATATGTTGTGTTGAAGCAAAGAGAAAAACAAATTATTTTTGAAAAGCCTGCTTGGATTATCTGACGCGTGTTGTGTGAGTGTCAGACAGGTGTCACAAATTTAAAGAGTCTTGAAGCAAAGAAAAAGGACCACTATTCCTTACACTCGCACATTTGGCACATTCATACATTCGGCATTTTTTCAGTCGTTGGACTAAGATCAAACAGCTAAAACTTTAACTTAATTATTTTTTATCTTATATAAATTAGAAATAGTATTTAAATTTGTATGATCTTGATCTAACGACCGAAAAAATTGCCGAATGCATGAAAGCGGCAAAATTAACTGCAGTGGATTCTATTTCAAGAAAAAAACAATTTTTTGAGGAGGTTTGTATCACATTTCTAATAGTATCAGTGAGGGGCACCGTTTATTCACGGAGGAGTTAGTGCTTGATAGTGCAAAACTAACCTTTAATTAGAAAACAGGTCAAGTAAGACCATTACCAAAATAAACAGTTACCATGAGTTACAAAGTCAAAAATGAAACCACCCCATAAGCAACAAAATCAGCACATACACAAGAAATGCAAACTCACTTTGAAAGTGCAGACACCACAGTTGGCCTATCACGCTGAATGGTATCTCCATGACCCAGTTGCCCTTTCTGCACACCAATCTCACAAATCACAAACAAACAACACAAACAAATAAATTCAAATAGCCATTACATCTCAACAACCATACCTCATTTCGTCCCCATGTATAGCACCTCCCTTCAACATCCAACGCCAAACAATGACAAGACGCTGCAAAAAAACAAAACCAACACTTCAACATTCACACACACTTAAACCTTAGATCATAACAACAATAACATACCAAAAACCAAAAATAAAAACTTTACCGCAACCAGAAGCAACGTAACGAATATCAATCCCAACAAGAGGCCTTAGCCTTGACGGAGAGACCAAGTTCCCCTCAGCCGGCCCTTTCTTCCGACCAACGATATCCCAACACGTGGCACCACAGAACAAAAGCTCACCGCCTTTCGGAACTTCGTTCTCTTCCACAACCTTCTTCTCACCTTCGGAAGCAGACATTTCCCGTTCACTCCGGTCAAAAAAGGTTTTTCGGGAAATTCAAAAAAAAAAATGAAAATGACAGATCTAACGGCTAGAATTCAAATCAAGTGAAGAAAATGGCGGGAAAGTTGAGAAGAGAGGCGAAAACTGGGTTGGTTATCGCAGAAACTACAGTGAGAGATGAAGAAGAAGAAGAAGAAGTGAAACCCTAATTCGATTTAAATGATAAAATAAAGAGAAAGAGAGGGTGGTAGTTAAATAGACACAACAAAAAGGACTGGATTGTCTTTGGGTTTAGCAACAACTCAACTTTTGATTTTCAAATCAAATGAAAAGTTTATAAATATAAATTATAAATAAAATCACAATTATAGATTGATGAAATAATAATAATATTATATAGAAGAAGAAACTGAATATATAATTAGAAATATGGAAATTTTGTTTGGATTTTGGATGCACTATCCACTAAGGTCGCTTTCATGATATTTTCTTTTATTGACTTTTGTTAAAATTTGATTATAATATTTATGCAAATTTTGTGATTTTTTTTTATGGCATTTGAATAATGTTATTTGAAATTTTGGATTTTGGATGCACTAGTCATTTTCCGGTTAAGTGTAAATGTGTTTTGATTTTTAAGCATGAGTATGTGTAAATTAGGTTTGGTTAGTTTGAAAGAAGGAAGAAAGGGATACGATTTATTAATGGGAGGTGTTAAAAGAAAGGAGAAGGAATGGTAACTCAGAATCATGAAGTTGGGTTTGTTATTTTTAGTCACAAAGATATTGGTGATGTGTGGTAACTTAAAAATAGAATGTTAAATTTTCAACAATAATTTGTTATTTCTAAAACAAACAGAGTCTCCAAAGTAGAATGTTAAGAGCACGTGCTAACATTTTTTTTGTTTTTGTAAGCAAAAAAATTAAATGGTTATAAAAAGAGTCCAAAGAAATACAAATAAATATTTTAGTGATGCTGAAATTTACTAACTAATCAATGCACCAATTTATCTTATGGGAAACTCAACGTACAAATCCAAAGCTAAAAGATTTTTAACGTACTTTACTAAAATAGAAACCACGTCACTACAACTAGATGAAAATGTGTTCCTTCTAAGGTATCTAAATTAAGATACATGTTCACAAGAATGGTAGGTTCCTTCGGTTGAAGGTCACTATCGATCTGAAACTGCCTTTAAAAAGAGAAAACGGTGGTGAGATTCAAAGGGAAAAATCTGCAGGTACTCTTTAAGTACAAGAGGCTCCCAACTCTTTGCTTTATGTGTGGTAAAGTGGGACACTAACTCAAAGATTGTGATGCAGTGGAAGACTTAAGTGAGGAAGGTTTTAAAGAACTGGAAGAATAAAAGATGTTTTACGGGCCCTGGCTATCCCCACTCCCCATGATCCCGACGAAAACCAAAAAGGAGTATACCTCAAGCTCCTGCAACAGGAGTTTGTTCAATGCCCTTTCTGGGAACAACAAGTGTGATACTATAGATAAGCAGAAGGAGAAAGATGGTGATGAAGAGGTGGATCAGATGGGAACTAGAAGCAAAGGAGAAAGTATGGAAAATTACCCAAGTATCAACAACAACAACGATAATCAAGATAAGTTAGAGATTGAAGTCGTGGCTGAATTGTTGGGAGCGGCGGAAATCTCAAACAACAATGGCGAAGGCTTCGATATTGGTCTTGCTTCAGTAAGAAGAAATGGTCAAGGAAATCAAATGTGAGGAAAAAGTAGTAGGTCAAGGGGTGAAGATGGATCTAGAGCTGGGGGAAACGTAACCCCGTTGATATCACGGTCATGGAGGGGTCAGTTGAAGATTGTATCAATGGAGAAAAAAAGAAGAAAAATTTGGGTGTGGAGGAACCCGTTGTTATTCTACCAAAATTACCAGAGGTGGTGTTGGATGTCCAACACTGCCTAGAACAATGAAACTCTTAAGCTGGAACTGTCGGGGGTTAGGGAATCCCCATGCAACTCGAGCCTTGTTAAGGCTCATCAGAATTGAAAATCTCGATTTCCTCTTTCTTATGGAGTCGCGTCTTAAGGAAGAGGAAGTTTTGGCTGTTATTTATAAGTGTGGTTTCTCTAGTTCTTGGATAGAGGAGTGCTCAGGAAATGGTAGAAGTAGAGTTGGTGGTCTTGTGCTTTACTGGTTTGAGGATTTTCGATTTTCGACCTCCTCTTATTCTGCAAATCATATTCCTGGAGTGGTTAGCATGGCGGATGACTCTTAAGAGTGGTGTCTTTATGGTGTCTATGGTTTCCTCGAGGAGCAAAATAAAAGAAAGGCGTTGAACTTGATTTAGGAGAGAGTCATGAGCAGGGGGTGGGGGACAAATTTTTGTATTTTGGAGACTTGAACGGTATCATTTTTGACCATGAGAAGAAAGAGGGAAATTCCAGATCCTCTAGCCAGATGGAATGGGGAAGATAGACGTTGCTTTCTAGTGGTCTAACTGATTTGAGTTTTGTAGGTTACAAATTCTCATGGAAAATGGGCATGAAGGAGAGGAAAATATTCAGTGCAAACTGGATCGTGGGATGGCTACAAATTATTTCATTAACCAATATTCACATGTTCGTGTTACTTACCTTCAACGGTTTTGTTCGGACCATGTTGTGATGCGAATTGAGCTGGAATCTGAAGAGGTTGTTGTGCACCAGAAGCGAAAACATTTATTCAAATTTGAAGAAGTTTGGAGCAGAGACCCCAATTGTGAAAGAGTAGTAGGTCAACTGTGGAAGAACAATTCCATCTAGGGGTTCCAGAAGATTGTGGAGATGCAAAGGCTTGATGAAGTCTTTAAGGAGTACCGGTGGAGTAATGTGAGAAAATAGATTGTTATAATAGAGGAAAAGCTGAAGGATGATAACAATTGGAAAGGTGATCTTGAAGATATCATGAGGTATAAAGGGCTTGAACGTCAATGTGATGAACTTCCGCATATCGAAGAGGTGATCTAGAGACAAGGGAGTGGGGCCATCTAGTTACAGCACAGAGATAACCATGTGCCTACTTTTCTCGGAGATATTCTACATTCTCTCCACACTCGTACTATAAAGAGACAAAGAACTCTCATATGTTGCATACCGTTATTATCCAGGTGGTTTATTTCGCACCTTCCTTAATCAGGAATGAAGAATGAACAAGGTCTAAAATGGTCTTAAAGGTTGATGTCACTCCCTCACTCAGATATCCGTTGGTGTCTCTACTCTAAAAAAGATATCACTTTCATTGATAGTTGCAGGGAATTCCCTAATGTGCCACTCTTTGGCATAAGGGGAGGTATCACTTACAATCCTTCTTTAGCGTTACGATAATTTGGTTATGCTCGAAGAGACAGACCTCATGATATACTCATCCAAGGCATTATGTTTGACTACGACAACAATCTCCAAGGCTATCATCGAAGATTTGTGCATACTTGGGGCATGGTGAAGAAAACCGATACCAAAACTTTGGGGCATAAAAATTTCATTCATTGGGAACCCTACCTCAAGTGGGTGCGAGGTTATGCTCAAAATATCATGATGCCATATGCTGCTATCCTACCGGTGGTTATGGAACCTGTTGTTAAAGGCGACGAGTCTTACACTATCCTCTATCCAGACATGCCCGCCGATTTCGAATAATTGAAGAGATCCTAGATTCAACTTAAAGAAGAAAGGGATACATTCGAAGCTCAATGTTATGCAAGAGAGAAAAGAGTATTGGAGTTGACGAAGCTACTTCACGAGGAACAGAGCATTAACACCTATATCGACACAAAGAGGAAGCGTCCATGGAAGGCTTAAACACTAGGAGTTTTAACTTATGTTTTAACTTTCCTTTGTATTTGCTAATAAAAGTTTGTTCTTGTTTGTTTACCAAACTTAAATTCCTAAGGTCCTTGAAAACATTGTGTATCATAGCATATCATTTCATAATAGGTACTCTGAAGACCAGCTTTCTTATTATCTCGATGTTTATTTCAGCAGAAATGGATCTCGAATAAACAGTCAAAGATCTCCAAGCTCAGAACGCTCAATTCCAAAAGATGTTCACCAACTTGGCCCAAGGAGAGAAAGATCTGAAAGAGCTCATCGCCAAGAAGAAGAAGAAGAAGAAGAAGAAGATACATGGTGTTCTCAACTTGGGAAGAAGATTCAGAGGTCCGGTGAAGGCATCCAGACAACTTGAGTTCTCAGAAAAAAGTGGTGAAACTGAAGGAAGTATCAAGGTCAATGAAGGAAGTTATCATACGTCTGAAGAAAAAGAGGAGGGAGACTATATGAGTGAGCAGTATCCTCCTCAGGACGAGAAGTATAAGCAACTCGAAGACAGTTTGAATGCTGTGGAAAATTTGAAAATGTCAGGGTTGAACTTTGATGATCTAAGCCTGGTTCACGGAGTGGTGATTCCCCGCAAGTTCAAAGTTTCTACTTTTTTTAAGTATGATGGCATTTCCTGTCCAAAACTTTATCTCAAATCCTATGTTTAGAAGATTTAACCATATGATGATAGGAAGTTGTGGATACATTTCTTCCAAGAGAGTTTGTCTAGAGCACTGTTGGAGTGGTATTATTGAAAGAACTGGACAAAATCATTGAGTGTAATCAATGAAGTCGCCATCAAACGTCTTTTATCTCGCAAAAGGAGAAAGTTAAACATATCGCGAAAACTTGAAAGGGATAAGACACGGTCTTGCGACCGAGAGATAGGGTAAGGAAGTCTATTATGCGAGGGGAAGGTATTAGCCCCCCACACGCCCGTAGTACTCTATAGTATCCACTTCTATTTTCTATCTAATGAGTGTGTTTATATTTACTGTGTAATCGCTAAGGATATGCTAAAGGAGATGCATGTGAAAAAGAAAATAAAGAAAACACGGGGAAAAAGGAAGTATTTAGAAAGTTTGCTCAATCGAGACCCATGACAAGATTCCTACGTATTCCCTCGTGCAATGGGAAAGTCAGAGCATCGTAGTTCGACTCACATGTTTTGGTGGGTTTTGTGTTTTTTACTTATGAAAAAGGTTTTAAACACAAAAAGAAAGCGCCCGTAGGCGAAAAAGGGTTTGCATTGGTTGGTTTCCTTTACCTTTGAAAAAGGAGTTTGAACCATTATTAAATGGTTTGATTTTTAAAAGAAAAGAAAACAAGTTTTAGTTTTATTACATGCAAGGATGCAAAAGAAACTAGAAAATAAGAAAGAGAAACTAACTAGTTCTACCCATAATATTGTCATGCAAAGATCAGACCAAAGGTTGAGGATGTAAGGTAAACTCTACCTATGTTAACATGTCAAGGATGTGAATCCAAATGTCTAGACCTAAGAAACTACCCTAACCAAGCGGTCCTAAGGGAAACTATCATATATCCGTCCTTGTTGTAAAACCAATGGATGCAGAGGAGAGAAACAAATAAGTGCTTTGGCAGAAGCACACAAGAAACACACAAATCTATGGGAAGCATGCAAATGGTCAAAGTCGTTTGCTCTCGGTTCTAAACCGAGTGACACATTAGTCATCAACATAAAGTAATAAAATCCTAAGGGGAACATGCAAAGGCCTAAAGTAGTTTGCTCTCGGTTCTAAACCGAGTGACACATTAGCCAGCAACATAAAGCAAGAAAACACAAACACAATTAGCAAGTAAATGCAGAATGCCTGCTACAGGTCTTTAAACAATGACTTTGAGACCAACGTTCATATCCTAAACGTGACAAGGAAAAGTAATAGAAGGGATATAACTAGTACCACAACAAATCCAAAGAGCACTGCGAGCTCGAATACTCTAGAAAACTTCGAGTACGCCGGTGATGACGTGTGGAAATCTCCGGAAAAACTTCACTACTTCTACTTGAGGGTTCGCTGAAGACGATGGAAGATACAAGTCGTGCCTGAGATCTCTGGAAACTTCAACGGATGCTACGTGATCTGAGGTGATTCCCTTATTGAGGAGAAGATGGATCTCTTGGATTTTTGTTCAATCGATCAAGAAAAACCTCCAAGAATGATGAACTCAACGATAAGGACAAGTGGAAATACTGGAGGAAAATGAAGCTTTGCTACCATGGAAGCCAGAAAGAGAATTGCACAAGTTTGTTAAGATTTCGTTATGGCATTTGCAGCGTTTCCAGAATTTGTTATGTAGTTGGAGAGAAAAAGAAGAAGAGGTTTTTGTGGTGTTGTTGTGAAGTGATAGCAATAGAGGATGAGGGAGAAGGAAGAGAGGTTATGAATGGTTGAATGGTGAAATTGTGAAGAATATTGATGAGAGAGAGGAAGAAAGAATGGAATGAGAAGAAAGTCGATGGCTATGGCGGAGATGATAGATTATGATGGTTGTTAGAGCGAAGAGGTGAAAGATTCGGTTAGAGTTTGTTATGATTCTGTTAGACAGGGATAACGAGAGGGTGGTGGGGTGAAGATGTAGATAGTTGTCGCGAAAATGGCGGTGAGAAAAGATTGTTATGAAGGAGACCCCTTGGTTGTTACGTTTTTGTTTTCTCTTCTATCCAGTAAAAACTCTCCATTATGCACGTATACCTATTTTTGTATGGTTAAATCGAGCAAGGAATACCTCATGCCATACTACAACTTCTTCTTTTTACTGTTCCATGAATAATCTGAAGCCCAATATGCACATTGACTAAATAATCAATACTCACCCATGTCCATGTGCTTCTCTCCCATGCTCGATAACCCGAAATATATGCGTTTTTGATATGAGATCTCAACAAAAATCGTAGAGGAAACTCGTATGAACAAAACTCGTGTTGAAAGTTTCCCAAAATAATGCTTGTAACATGCCCGAAAATGGTTCTGAAGATGAGAAATGATAATTAGTAAAATACCGGCAATGTCGGCAAAAATTTACTGAATATTTTTCCTTAACTTTATGGTCTCATAACTCTCGATCTGAACCTCAAATGAATTTGATTTCTTCGGGAAAGTTGTAGCTTTCCGCAGGGTGAACAACATTGTATTTGAACATTTTCTGATACTGAGTCGATAGCCATGAGAAAATCGAACCCGGAGTCGCCCGCTTGACCATATTGGCAAATACTCCAAAAAAATTGGTTGAATATTGTAAACATGACAAACTCATAACTTCCGAACTTCGTAAGTTTTAATCCGAGTCCCGAATAGATTTGACTTCTTCGGTAAAGTTGTAGACTTTCATAAGATGAACAACTTTCTCTTTAAGCGTTTTCTGAGACGGAGCCACAAACTATATGAAACTCGAACCTGAAGTCGTTGATCTGTCCATATGAAAACTTCAGCAAAATTTCACTAAGTGTTGGACTTTGCATACATGATGAATTTATAACTTCCGAGCTTCGAAAATTTTGATCTGAGTCCGGAATGGATTCAATTTCTTCAGCAAAAATGTAGATTGCCGCAAAATGAACAACTTTGATTTTGAACTCAACACGAAATGATGATTGGGAACACGTATAAAATGCCTCCGAAGTCGGACACTTGGCCACATTGAAAATCTTTAACATTTCACTACATATAAACTTCAAAAGTCATAAACTTCAAATTTCGGAACTTCATAACTCGAAATCCGAGCATTTTCAGAAAAATCATCACAATGACAAATTTGAAGTACGAAATGTGCTCTTTCCAACGATTACCAATTCGCGAACTTTTGACCATAAACGGACGAAATAGAGAGTCAACAACATGCCTTCATGGACACAAATCTCATAAAACTTAGAAAAATTTCTAAGTCTAAGATTTCTTAAAATGCAAGAAATCTCATTTTTATCCGATTCTTCAGACTTTTTCCAACAGATGATCTTATTTTCTCGTATTTCGACTTTTGACAATGATTTTGATAGAAAATTCTCACTTGATCATCCTTTTACTTTTGTTGTCTTTTCGTCAAGTACATCCGAATATCCTCTTATCCAACCGTTCTTGATTTTTTGATGAATCGAGTAGATCGACAAACCATATATAGATACCTTGAGACTCGTTGAAGACCATGGAATCTTTTCACGCTTGAAGAGTTAGTCATACCACATCCGTGGTCCAAACTCTAATTTTGCGTCAGGCATGACGAACGAGCCAATTTCGCCAGCCTAGCCCGTGCTTTAGAAAAATTCAGATGAATGCATGAATTAAGATGCAGATGCACATGATGTTAGGAGCAAACATATTAGGGGTAAAAAATGGGGTATGATAGTTATCAACTAGAAAATACCCACATCATACCTGGAATAATTTGGTAGATACATTCTACAAACAGTAATAGTATAACGCTGAATTGGCACCAACTCGTATGCAATTGCAGAATATGTTTATGGTTCGTGACGAGAAGTTCAAAGAGTACGCTAAAAAATGGAGAGATCTAGTAGGCAGAGTCCAACCACCATTGTCTAATATGGAGGTTGACATGTTCATGGGAACGTTGGCAGACCCATTCTTCAATCATCTGATTGGAAATTCTCCGGCTAGATTCACCGAGTTGATACTGAAGGGAGAACATATTAAAATTGGAATCGAGAGTGGAAAGATTCAAGTCGAGGCATCTTCAAATACCACGAAGAGATCTTTTGGTGGGAAGAAAGAAGTTAATGTCGTATATGGCCAGAAGAGTCGTGATAAAAAATGATCGCCATCAATTTGTGGGGGCAATCCTAATCTCCAATCCCACGCTAGTGCAAACTCAACAAGATAATCTGCATAAACATAACACATTAAGAAGACAGTTCATGAAGATCAACATGTTGTTGTGTCAAGCATTGAAACACATGTTGAAAGCATAGCTGACTACCTTGAGAGATCCGCCTCAGCATGTCAACACATCTTCTCCGAGGTAAAATCCCAATGCAAGGTGTGTATATCATTCCAATAGCCATGGACATGACACAAACAACTATTGGGCCCTGAAGAACAAGATCCAAGACATGATTGGAGCTCAAGAGATTAGATTCGACCCTCCTGTCGAAACCTCAAATGTGATCAACGCACCAATGCCTGGTCATGGCAAGAGTACCAACGTTGATGATGACTCTTATGTCTTTGTTGTGAGTAAGTTGACCATTCCCTTAATGACTATTAAGGATAATCTGTTGCGAGCCGATTTATTCCCAGGATGTTTTGACAATTGTCGTTATTGTGCATCTCAATCCAATGGTTGTGCCTGGTTGAAAATATGTATTCAACCCCTGATGGACAACCGAGAAGTGTTATTCATGAAAGCTCCATCTGTAGAGATTTTGTGCGAAGATGTTTCTAAAAACTTGAAAATTGAAGATGTAAACATAGAAGAAGTCATACCAGAAGTCTGGGATACCTTGGGGCCACATGTGGGGAATTTGATTTCATGGTGAAATATACCGCCCCCGAAATCTCCAAGATTACAATTGAAGACATCAAAGCAACCAGATGGGGAGATGATGACTATCCTGAAGAATATTCTAACATAAACGCAATAAGGATCACCTCTGTCAGTCCTGTGAAGGTTGCTCTCACACCTAGAGTGGCACCTCTAATTATTACCTCACCCAGACCAATTCCATATTCCTCTGAAAAAGCTATACCTTGGAATTATGGAGCCGAAGTTTACTACCATGGCGTCAAACAAGAGCCATTGGCCATTGAAGACAATATTGTTGAAGTTGTTAATCCTGATATCGATAATATTACCGAATCAAGAAAAGTAACCAGAACCGGAAGAGTGTTTTCTCCAGATATCTCTCCTCCAAAAGACACTTATGTACCAATCCGCATTCCTACTATTAAGCCAACTATTGAGGCTCAGGGCAAAAAGAAAGCAACTCAGCCTACTCAGACAGAAATATCGAAGGAAGTTGTTGAAGACACCTCCAAGCAAGAGATGGAAGAAATCTTAAAGATTGTTAAGAAAAGCGATTACAATGTTGTGGAGCAGTTGGGACAAAATCCATACAAGATACCCATGCTAGCTCTATTGCTATGCTCCGAGGCTCATACCAAAGCCTTGGTAAAGTTCCTAAATAATGCTCACGTGCCGCAAGAAGCTTCTACTAACCAATTTGAAAGTTGTATTGCTAGCCTGACCGCAGACAATGGTTTGGGCTTTTCTGATGCTGATCTGACTCCTGTTGGAAGAAAACATAATAAAGCCTTGCACGTCTCTATGGAGTGTAAGGGTACTATGTTGTCTCATATGTTGGTATATACTAGTTCTGCATTGAATGTCTTGCCACAAAGCGCTCTAGACAGACTTGATGTTGAAGAGGTAGTGATGAATGTAACACCTCAAATTCTACCCGGAAAATATATCGAAAATAAGAGTATTTTAAATTTTCAAACAACACATGAGATGTCACATTTCAACATTAACAACACAAACAGGTATGATACATAACACTTTCATTATCAGAGGATCACATATCACTTGCAACAACTTTTAAAACAAAACATTATTTTTATTACTACACAACAGAATTCATAGTTATACAACTTAAAACAATTGATCACCTTTATTCATTCAAAACAACTTGAAACATCATAGTATGTTTTATCATTCAACTTAAAATGCATCAGCAGTAATAATAACAAAACGACATAGAAAAAACATCCCCCCCGAGTGCTACGTATCAGAGCAATTGACACCAACTTGAACTAACAGGGAATAATTCTTTTGCTTGAATACCTGTATGTTACCAGTAAAAGGAAACGGAGAAACAAATGAAAGGGGTGAGATATCGAAAAATATAAACAAAAGTATGATAATCAATATATTAGACTAGAATCATACAAATTTCACTGCTTCACACAACAATCATACAACAACAACTAATAAGCAATTTAATAATAGCAACAACATGTATTAAACATCAACTCATATCAAACAATAATTTATATCTGATGACGACTTATATCACACAGCAATCTCAATGTAAACAACAACAACAACTTAAACATCACAACAACAACAACAGTAACAACAACAACAACAACAGTAACAACAACAACAACTTAAACATCACAACAACAACTTAAACACACCAATCGAATGCAACTCAACTATGCAAATGCATGTGGTACCATTTGGAGAAGAACTCCCAACTTAAACAATTGCAAGGTTATCGAGGCATAAGGCATAAGCCTTCAACGTAATCATTTTGCCAATGTAGGCCGTCACAAATCCGCTAATATAGGCTTTCACAAATGCAAATGTATACGACTCAATAAATACATAATCACATGCAACAACATCATAAATCACTTCACGAGGCATACGCCTATATCACTACTTCCATGGCTATAGGCATACAACGTCATCAGCATAATCAACACAATTCACAAAAACATCTTCATCTTCACATCACTACCATCACAACATCGCAACGAAACCAACATCAACACAAAACATCGGTCATAAGACCCGCAAACAACAGTGTCCATAAACTGGACAAATCAACTTACCCAGCTGTACCTAGGGGTGTTCGCGGTGCGGTTTGGGCGGTTTTTAAGAAAAAAATCATCCGAACCGCAAGAAGAAAAATCATGCGGTTCGGTTTGGTTCGGTTGACTAAAGAAAAAAAACCAAACCAAACCAAACCAAACCAATGCGGTTTGGATCGGTTCGGTTGGTTCGGTTTTTTTATTATGTATAATAATTTTTATTATTACTCATGTGGCAACACTACATACAACAAATTTAATTATGTATAATAATTTTTGTATAATAATTCTTATTATTATTTATGTGGCAACACTATTTAGTATTTACAATTCTATTTCATATAACAACTCCATTTTGTAACAAAACTCATATGTAATGTTGTCTTTTTCTTCTTGCACAATTGACAACAATTGAAATAGTAGTATGCAATCAAATGCAAAATTCAAAATAGTTAACATGAAAATGATATTCAATACATAAATTACTCATCAATGTAGTATTCAATCAAATCAATACATAAACTAAAACTTTCTGTTTGTCACAAATGGTCATCAATGTAGTATTCAATCAAACCAATACATAAACTAAAACTTTTTGTTTGTCACAAATGCAGAATTAAATCAAGACAAAAGACATTAAAACTATCAAAAACACTAATAGTTTGTTTCTTCTTGCTTCTTGGAGTGAGCTGCCATGCTTCTTTTGCCACTACAAAACAATACCAAGTTACAAATAATTATAAGATTAAGTAATTTTAACATTAAGACATAGAAAAACCAATAAAAACAGAAGTTGAGAATGAATAAAGGCAATTTTCCCTTAAATTTGCAACAATTAACAATCGGTATCAAAGTCACATGCTAATTGATTATATTCCAAAATAAAACTAACAAAATGCATCCATACTTTTACATGCTTGTAACCAACTATGTAATCCAACAATATATTGCAACAGAATACAAAAAGCAATATACAAATAAATAAATATTAAAAAGTAAAAACATACCATTTTTTTCAAGCATGTCTCTAATCGGATTCAATATCAGAAAGTCCCTCATTTACTTGTGGGATTGAAGCCATTTCTAAAAATGATCAAATAAATTACCAAACGTTAGACAAAACAAACTTAAATGAATAAAACAGATTTATAAACAAAGTTTACAACATAGATATACCTTGTTCGAGTTTTTCCAAATCTTCCAAGTTCTCTTCAATATCCAGTTTCAAAGGAGAGGATCTTAACCAATTTTGTGCACATATTAAAGCTTCAACGGTGTGGGGTGTAAGAGAGCTCCTATAACAACTAAGAACTCTACCCCCGGTGCTAAAAGCTGACTCCGAAGCAACAGTAGATATTGGTATAGCCAATTTATCTCTAGCTATTAAACCAAGAGTAGGGTATTTGGTGGAATTTACCTTCCACCAATTCAAGATGTCAAAATCTGAACTTTTCTTCTCCCTCGTCTCCATTAGATACAACTCCACTTCATTTTTATTTGAATTTGAATCTTGATCCATGTCCTTCTCAAATTGATCATCCATATGATCTGAAGATGTAACAACTTCTGATAGCTCTATTTCTTGTGCAACACTTTCAGCTTGGTCTTTACTTAAGAAAAGACTATAACTTTCAAACATTTTGTTTAATGTTTTCTTCACCTTATCACACAAATAATCAGCAACTTCCTTCTCATAAAACTTATCCAATCCCCACCTAATAAATTGAAACTTCGCGAGGATCAAAATTACACAATAAAGACTAGCATATTCATCTTTTTGATTTCTCCCCAATAACTACTATATTTATCATCCATAGCATTAGCCATATTTGTAAGTAATGGATCATCTTTATGAGATTCCTTCCAAGTCTTTAATGCCCCCAATATTGTTTAATGTTCCATGAAATAAGTAGAAGATGTTACATAAGTAGAACCTGACACCTTCGTAGTGATTTCAAAAAACAACTTCAAGAATTTCACAAAATACTTGGCATTATCCCAATCCTCATTATTTGGGACACCACCTTCCAACATCGCATACTCAACACATTTCTCACCTAATCTCTTAAAGGCCTTTTGAAACTTCAATGCACTTTCAAGCATAAGGTATGTGGAGTTCCACCTAGTGGGACAATCATAATGCACAGTAGACTTGTCTTGTATCCTAACTTCTTTAATACATGTCCTAAATCTATCTAAACGACCGGTGGTGCGAACATATCGAACCGCTCCTAATTTTTGAAAGTGAAGAATTCATGTGCTTCATCTTCATCCCATCATTGACAACAAGGTTAAGAATGTGAGCACAACATCTAATATGTAAATACTCCCCTTTTAATGGATGTAAATTCCAATCCTCCATTCTATTTTTTAGGTACGCGATAGCAACATCGTTTGAAGATGCATTATCAACTGTGATGGTGAAAACCTTATCTATCATCCAATCCTCCAAACACTTTTCAATTTTTTCCCAATTATCGCTCCCTTGAGAAGTTATTGGACAAAATTGAGAATCCTTATGCAACTTCGGTCTTGGTCAATGAAATGCGGGTAAGAACCATATAATTAATATTTTGCACGAAGTCCAAGCATCGGTTGTTAGACAAACACTTTGATTTGTTTTAGTAAACATACTTCTTAACTTAAGTTTCTCACTCTCGTAAAGACTCAAACAATCCCTAGCAATGGAAATCCTTCCTGGAAGTGGGAACCTAGGTTGTGTAACACTCATAAAATGACGGAATCCTTCATTCTCAACAAAAGAAAAAGGCAATTCCTCCACGATTATCATTCTAGCTAAGGCTTGTCTACACAATTCAACATCGAAATGGATACCAACAAGTGCATTCCTATTTTCTTTAGATTCTTCTTGAAGGCTAAGAATGGTTTGACTAGGATCAAGAACATGTTTGGGAATTTTTTTACATTGATGCATCAAATGGTTATTTAAGTTTGAGGTTCCATTCTTATGTGAATCACCATAAGATTTCGTGCACCAATTACATTTAGCCCGAGTACCCGATTCATCTTTTGTAAAATGATCCCAAACCCAAGATTTAGGCCTACAAGGTTTTTGTTTACCTGAATCTCCAGCATTAGAATCGCCAACTTTAGAATCATCCGCTTCTCCAACTTTCCTTTTCTTTTTCTGTTGAGCATTGTTGCCTTCTAGTTTGTCTAAATCAATAGTTTGGGGCAGGTTTGTTGTAGGCATCAATGGACTATTTTGAGACTGAAAATACATAATATATACACGATAAATATAACCACTTTATCAAATACACTCATAAATATAACCACTTTATCAAATACACTAATTTATCATTGTTTTACCTGATTTTCGGCCATGGAACAGGAAGCATCAGATCCAGTAACAGACTTGACTTCTCTATCAATAGTCATATCTAAGAATAAAATCCAGCCCTTGCCTCTAAAACCTGCAAGTTTTAAAATCCACCGGTCACACATTGAAAGGAAACAGTTGGACAACTAAAACATTCAAATGGAAAATAAGGGAAAAGGTGTAGCATCATAAATTTCTCCAAAACATATGTACATCACCATGCATAAAGATACTTCAATTTGAACATGCTTAAAAAAAAACAGAACATTATATATGAGTGAAAAACAGAACATTATATATGAGAAAAAACAGAACATTATTTATTGCAGGGCTTTCAAGAACAGAACATTATATATGAACCGTCTTTAACAACAACATTAATCACTTTCAGTAGCTAAAACAATTTATACTCTGCACAAACAATGGCTTTTCTGGCTAAAGTACAAGGTCTAGCTGAAATCGAAGTCAAAATTCACTAAATCAAATTTTATAACAAATCTGATTCTGCGTCACGAAAAAGTGACACAGTTTTGTAATAGTCTGCACACCATCAAAAGTGCTCAATTGTAATGTGGAAATATAATATTGCATTCATATCTAACCCCGCCAAAAAATGTACATTGAGACATAAGAATTCATGTTAACCAATTTTGGAGTCAAGATGCTTTAAGCGTGATAATTTCTAGATCTCTACATCCATGCATCAATACAGTGTATAATCTAATTTATGGAGACGGAAAATATAAGTAAAACTCCTAATCCTAGCCAAACTTGCTTATCCTATGAAAAGAGGAAAGGGAGCTTTTACAACATTACTAATCCCAGGATCTTAGATACAAAGTGAATATGTCATTTGTTTTAAACCATAGTTATATATTGGCACGGATGACACTTTTGCACCACATAACCTACAAATTATCAAACAGTGTGAAGAGTTTCTTCATGCATAAATTTACAGTGCTAATAAATTTAATTGTATTTGAGTATCACTACAAACTTAAACATGAAGATGGCTGATTTGGATATCCATTAGTCCCTTGGTTTTCTCTAAATCAGAATTGAATACAACTTGTTTTTCATAGATTTTTTTAACATAAAGAGGTAGATGGAGTTGGAATTTATTCAATAATACAGCTTGTTCTTCATCTTTTTCTAGGTTTAAGGTTTTGATTTTTCAACATGTTATTTTAGAACTTTTCTTTGTTGGATATTATGCCATTTTCTCCAAACTATGTATTAGGACAACAGAACAGAACAGAACATCAATGTATCAGACATAAGTCATAAGTTACAGAACAACCGTTATCATAAGTCAGAACAACAATGTATCAGACCTAACATTTTCGAATTTTCAGAACAAGTATCATAAGTCAGAACAACAATTTCACTCATTTTCGACCTAACATTTTCAAACCTAACATTTTCGAATTTCACAAGCAATAGCAGTCAATAACATTGTTGTTACCTGGTTGATTCCGTATTTCACTAATTCGTATCTCACCAAGTCACCACCGTTCTTCTTCAGCAAGAACTCTCCGCCGGTCCAACCTTATAGAATCTGGCATTAATCAAACTTCAATTCATTAATTTTACATACATATATAACAAAAATCAGCATGATGACATTTAAGTGAAAATGAGTACCACTGACTCACGATTTTAAACTCAGTAATAATCTTAAATCCCGATCAGATTCAATATGGTATATCCAAATTCGAACAATTGACAAGCCGAGATAAGAAAGGAAGTGACCTTACGTTGTGAAAGATGGCGAGGATGATGGAGGGTTTATTGGACGATGGTTGAGGAAGCAGAGAGGAAATGGAGCGGTGGAAGCGGAATGGGGTGTTACGGTGAGAAGAGACGAGCGACGGGGAAGTGAGTAATCGGAGGGAGTATGCTTAGGGAGGCGATACGGTGGTAGTTGAATGGGAACAGCGGCGAGACAGGAGGAAGGTGTGCGAGGATGACGAAGGGAGGCGAAGGATTCTATGGAACAGAGGTGGTGTGAGGGAACAGAGGCGCTGAAGATGGAAGGTGGTGGTTGACATTCAGTGAAGATGGAAGGAAGGTGCCCTAGGAAGGAAGCTCGTGTTACCGGGTCTAAGGCTTCCTCTTCGTGTTTTCCAAAAATAACATTGGGCTAATAACATTGCAAAAATAACATTGGGCCAAGTCTTAGTCTGCTATGTTTAAAAAAAAAACAAAAGTTTGTAAATATTGCGGTTTGGTTCGGATTGGATCGGTTTCTGAATATAAAACCGCCAACCGAACCGAACCGCTCGGTTCTTTCAAAAAATGGCCCAAAATCATCCGAACCAATTGCGGTTTTTTGCGGTTTTCGGTTTGGTTAGGTTCGGTTTGCGGTTTTTAATTGGATTGGTTTGGATCTGAACACCCCTAGCTGTACCTGCAAATCAACATATTCACATCATTTCGACACAATAAATCGACCAAGATTATCTACAAGTAAATACAATTTATCCCGACAATTTTCGGTTAATTCTGAACAACTAATTTTACCGCCTAATTTGCTAATTCGACTCTATTTCTATCCCAAATTCCTAATTAATATATTATTAATATATTTACTATTATCATTATAATTATTATTACAATGAGACATGTATATATTACTACACATTGATACTTATTACTCAATTAAACTTCCAGCATATCAAATGCAACAAGATTCTACAAGAACCTTATAAATAACACAAACAATATATATTTCTTTCATTTTTTACTACAGTGAAAAGTGTAATAGCACTCACATAACATATTTCTCATAGGGGATGGTTTGTAATGTATAAGATAATATTTCCACTTTCATCAAAAGCCTAAACATATTATTAAAGAAAGCAAAATAAGTAATCAAGCCCCATATGGCCCTAAGACGGTCACCCCACCCCATTACCCCAAGGGGCGTACGCCTCCCTCTTCCTTCACTGCAAGGGGCTCCCACCCTTGAGCCTAAGTGGCTCTCCTTCATCATCATGGGGCATCCACCCCCAACCTGGGTGGTCCCCGTCTCAAAATTTCTTTTCTTCATTCATATAATCTCAGAATCCTAATCGGTACTAATTTTAACTAGTTTCGACCAATAATACCTCAACGATACAATACCAACACATCAACCAAACAAATATACTTTATATTCAACATGATTTCATCAACAACACTACGTATCAAAATCAACCACCACAAATTTAAAATTCATACAATTCCCAATCCCACATATCAATCATCATATTCTCGGTTATAAAATTCGAACCCCACCCTTACCTCGTGGTTTTTCATTCGGTCGAATTCTCTGGTCAAATCTCAACTTCTGATTCCGGCTAATGCACTTCTCGTATCCTCCTCTTCCAACTTTGTGCTTCCAATTCTTTTCACTTTTCCACAACCTATTCTTTTCCTCTTCTCGTACGGCAACTTGTGTTATTTTTCCTTTCAAACCCTAACTTCCTTCTTTTTACTTAACTCATAATAATAATAAATAATAATAATACTATTATTCCTTATATCTCTTTTGGGCTCAATACTACACCTCTTTTATTACTACTTCTGACTTCAAAATAGTCTCATACTGAATAATAATAATAATAATAATAATAATAACAATAGTATTTCTAATATTAATCCTCCGATTATCAACTTATCAATTCAAACAATATAATTATCCTATTACGTCGATAATTTCCGACTTCAATAAATTCCAACAAATAATTCCTTTAATAATTTAATTAAATTTGGGGCGTTACAATGAAACCCAGCGACATAGTTGTAAGAGCTTTTGATGGTTCGAAAAGAACGGTACTTGGAGAGCTCAACCTACCAATCAAAGTGTGTTCCTAGATTTTTGACTCCACTTTCTTTGTGATGGATATTTGTCCGGCTTATTCGTTTCTGGTTGGAAACCTTTGGATACATGGGGCAGGCGCTGTTATCTCTACTTTACATCAGAAATTGAAGTACCCAGTTGTAACACGGTGGGAGAACTGACTTGTTTGTTTTGCATTTTATCGCAAATATTGCGGATAACAAGAGTTGCCACCGACTTTTCTTTTATCCAATAAAGGAAAGGTGAAAAGAACAGGAAAGAACTTTGATAGATTATGAGTAAGGGAGGTAATTATGAAAAGGGAAGGTGTTAGCACCCTTTCCATCCGTAGTTATCTACGGGCTCTTAATTGCTTAGCTCACTTTTGAAAATTTTCTTTCTATGTGTATGTGATTTGAAAAGTATTTTAAAAAGGTAATTGAAAAGTATTTGAATAATATTTTACTTTGACTTCGTAATGATTCTTGTTGGAATGTATACGAAGTGTTTGAAAATATTTGTTTGAAAAATGTTAAACTTTGTAATGATTCTCGCTGGAATGTATACAAAGTATTTTTGAAAGTAATTTTGAAAAGAGTATGAGGTGTAAAAGGTATTTTGATTTGGGTTGAGCAAGCATTTAGAAGTCTTATTACCTACTCAAAAAGGGCCGTTCTTGTTATTTTTCTTCTCCTTTAGGGTAGCGCTATCCATACCATTAGTTAGTAGGTAACCTTATCCGTTGGATGTGAAGGGACAATCGTAGGGTCATCGTATGGTCATTAAAGGCAACATGTAAGGATACCTTTAGCAGTTCGAAGGGACTATCATCACTTATTCGTAGGCAACAATTGAGGGACGGGATCATATATTCGTAGGCAACATCGAGGGTCATTGAGGGACTATGATCTTTGTGATAATTTTATTCGTAGGCAACTTTGCTAATGGTACCCCTACGTTAGAGGGACATGACCATGTTTATTTGTAAGGCAACAAGAGAGGATACCCTATAGGGTGTGAGTGGGTGCAAAGAGTGTGTTCAATTCATATATTTATCTTTGAGTTAGGGTTATTCTAAGATTGATTTTAATCTTGCCATACAAACCCTAGTTAACATACATCTAAGCAGTTTAATATTCGCAGGAAAATAAAGTGCGGAAAGTAAATGCGGAAAAATAAAGTCATATGCTATTACATGGCTTTGGGGCAGTTACATAAAATGAGGTGCGGAAAGTAAAGGCGGAAAAATAAATCTACGCTATTACAAAAAACTTTGCGACCTATACATCGATTTCTAATATTTAAATGCAAAATAAAGTAAATACATTGAAAGAAAAATGTCTAATGATAGGAAAGAATATCTAAACCCTAATTGTTAAAGAAAATATTTTTTGAAATCGATTTTAGTTAATAAAACCTAATTCTAAGTTAATTAACAATTAATTATGAAAATTAATTTAAATTATGAGAAAAACAAATTATTTTTATGTCAAAAAATAATTAAATATTTAATTAACCTAATTTTGAAAATAAAATATTTTTTGTGATTTTTTTTATGTATTTTAGAAAATATTTAAAGAAATTAAAAAGAAATATTGAAAATATGAGAAAATAGGAAAAAATGTTAGTTTGAAAAATGAACAAAAAATAAGGTGGGGGTGCCAGGATTCGAACCCCTGACCCTGAGGTTACCAAGCAAAACACACTACCATCTGAGCTACCTGTTATTGGTGTTAGTAAGATGAAACAAATGTAATATATAAGAAAACGATTTTTTGAAGATAATTTAAACAAAAAATGCGCGCAGGGGCTTCGTCCCCAAATTCAATTTTTTGTAAATGTTATCCACGACTTTTCCATGGGTAAGGGCTATACCGACGGTGCTCGTCTGTAGCTACATCCCTGCAATTTTCAAAAATTACAAATATGCAATATAGATTTGTTAGGAGACCATGAATCGATCTGATTTGATCCCCTGGACATGATGGTGCCATTGGTTTCATCCAATTTTACCTAAATAAAAAAACTCCAATTGAAGCTCGTGAACCCTAACAATGACATCATGGCTTTCCTACACTTAAAACTTAATCAAACGATCCAGAGAGCTTGCAAACTTTATCACGATCCAGAATATACAATCAAATTATATTAAATATACATGAATAATTGAAATCGATTTTAAAATTTGAAGAGCAAACAGTGATGTGCAAATTCGTGTTTATGGATGTATGGATGACTGGTGATGATCTGGAACGCTTTATAGAGGATCAAGGAAGGTGTTGGAATGCTTTGTTTGGCCTGAATCGATCCAAAAATTGGTATGCAAGTAACTTGAATGACACATATTTTTTGAGTTTTGTTAGGGTTCTTGGAGGCAAAGGTTTCTTCCTCTTGTGATCTAAAGGTGTTATATACTTATAGAGGATTGAAATTAGGTCAAGAGATGTGAAGAAAATATATTGCATTGAATAGAAAATATTTGATTTTCCAATCTTTCAAATTTGCATCCAAAGCTTCCAATTTTGTCTCAATCTCATGCCAATCAAGTATCTTCGAAATTGACAGCTTTCAAAGAGTATCTTGGACCTCAAGAATGCTAAATAATAAGCCTTGCACTTATTGATTTGATTTTTGCATTTTATTTTAATAAAAATTGAATTAAATTGAATTAATTCAAAAATAAATAAAATAGTTGAAATCATGGCGTACAAATGGGCTTTAGAATTCTTTGGCAATATTAAAAACAAGTTTGAACCATAAAAATTTAGGCCCATTTGAAAAAAATTTGAATTTGCTTAGCATTTCTCTTCATGCACTTCTTCAAATTTATCAAACTTGCACAAGTTGTATCTTGCTCAATTTTCAACATTTTAAAGTGTTCTTGGACTTTTTGGAAAGCTCAAGATGTCCTCTAAACACTCCTTTTGGTTTCATCTTCATTTAAGTTTCCATGCTCATGTACACTTCTTTTGAAAAAGATGACTTTTTGTTGACTTTTAGAAGGACCTATAATGTCTTGATCCATAACTCTTAAATGAAGAATTTTTTGCCAAAGCTTGTGATACACAAAGTTGTAAAGAATTGAATTCTCTTCAAAATGATTTTTGGTGGAAATTTTTTTGATAAAGTATGTGAAAGTTATGCCTGGTCAAAGTTCTGTTGACTTTTTGTCAAGAAACCCTAATTTAGAAACTTTGACTTTTGAGCAAATCTTGAGTTTTCTTGATGAATCATGATCAACCCTTGATCAAATGATGGATGTGACTTCAAAATATTGATGTTGACCAAAAATGATGAAGTTTGACTGTATATTGACCACAATTGACTTTTTGTCCAATACAACTGATTTTCAAACATCTGAGTAATTGACTGAGCAAACTTGAGCTGTGAGGCTTGAAAGACATGCTGATACCTTGAAAAATATGAGGAGGTATGATTATCACTTGAGGTAATGGAAATCATCTTTGACTTTATAGAATCAAAACCCGGTTGATTGCTTAGGAAAGAGGAGGGTGAATTTTATGTAGATATAGATTGAGTATGAAGATATAGATTGTCTTGAAAAATAGGAGGGTAAATTTTGGGGTATAACAGTTGCCCCTGTTCAATATTCTTGTACCTAAAGGGTTAGATTGGTATGTTTGCCTTTCGTGACCTGAAGGTAGAAAATGATTGAACACTCGAGTACACCTGAATATTTGCACTCGCTGGTATATGGAATGAGATCGTCAGTTGACGATGTACTAGAATGGGCTTATAGATGCTATTCAGAGAAGCTGATGTTAGGGAGCAAGTCATACGTTAGACTCTATGCTCATCTTTGAATGAGGTTACTGGTATGTATTGATTTTTTAACCAGATATGCAGCATTCTGCAGGTGGAGAGATGACCATGTGTTGTCAGAGATGGGCTTAAAGATGCCACCCGGAGTAAGAGAGAATTAGAATAAACTTTCGTCTTGGCTTTATCTGAAATGAGTATCCGTCAGGATGTAGATAATTTTTCCGTCTTGTTTCGGGTATTAATCTGTATCCTGTTGTCTGTTGATAAACTTGTCTGGTCGCTCAGATGGTTTTCCCGTCTCCGTGGTGGGATGCAAATCTTTGTCAAGACTCTTACTGGAAAGACCATCACCCTTGAGGTGGAGAGTTCTGACACCATAGACAATGTCAAAGCCAAGATTCAGGACAAAGAGGGTATCCCACCAGATCAGCAAAGACTCATCTTTGCTGGAAAACAGCTTGAGGATGGCCGAACCTTGGGTGATTACAACATTCAGAAAGAGTCAACTCTCCATCTTGTGTTGTGTCTTCGTGGTGGTATGCAGATTTTCGTCAAGACTCTTACTAGCAAGACAATTACTTTGGAGGTAGAGAGCTCAGACACTATTGACAATGTGAAAGCCAAGATACAAGACAAGGAGGGGATCCCCCCAGACCAGCAAAAGTTGATTTTTGCCGGAAAGCAGCTTGAAGATGGCAGGACTTTGGCTGATTATAACATTCAGAAGGAGTCCACCCTTCACCTTGTTCTTTGTCTAAGGGGAGGTATGCAGATCTTTGTTAAGACATTGACCGGGAAGACCATTACCTTAGAGGTAGAAAGTTCGGACACAATTGATAACGTGAAGGCAAAAATTCAAGACAGGGAGGGAATCCCACCAGATCAGCAGAGGTTGATCTTTGCTGGGAAGCAATTGGAGGATGGAAGGACCCTTGCTGATTACAACATTCAGAAGGAGTCTACTCTTCACCTAGTTTTGCGCTTCACCTAGTTTTGCGCTCTATATGTCTTTAGTTTTTATGATTCAGAATTTGTGTATTAAGCCGAAATGGCCCTGGAAAACTATCGTTTGAGTTGTTGTGTATGATTCTGCACTAGTTTTACTTAATGAATGGTTATATCTGAGAATGTGATTCCAAAAATTGCTGCGACTGCGATATCATTATTGCTAAGTTTGAATTTGGTTAACCATAAAATTGAGAATTTAGAAGTTTTCTATTATCCTTGGCTGTAGGCATTTCTCTCAGTTTGGAAGAAGAGTATTTGTCATATTTGTAATGCTTTATTTTTTTGTAATAAGCAAAATATTTATATATCTAATCTAAGCACAAGATGTGCAATGAGAAGATAAAAAACATTGCATAAGGAACTCTCAATAGCAGGCAAAACACTTGATTACACAAAATATTACACATATTACTTCATCATATATCTCTTACACAAAACACAAAATGTAACTTGCATTACAATCAAGTGAAGACAAGACAAGTACACAAATTGAAGCAACAGAGCTCATTCTGGACTCAACCAGAGATCTCAATAGATTTAACTTGAGGCTTCTTGATCTCTTCTTTTGGAACGGTGACAGTGAGAACGCCGTTCTCCATGGAAGCTTTCACTTGATCCATTTTGGCATTCTCAGGCAATCTAAACCTTCTTAAGAACTTTCCACTGCTACGCTCCACGCGATGCCATTCATCGTTCTTATCTTCTTTCTCAACACTCCTCTCTCCGCTTATTTGAAGAACCCTATCACCTTCAACTTCCACTTTCACTTCCTCCTTCTTCAATCCAGGAAGATCAGCCTTGAAAACATGTGCTTCCGGGGTCTCCTTCCAGTCAACTCGTGTGCTTACAAATGCAGAATTCTCACGGGGGAATGAAGCAGAAAGTGCAGAACTGGGAAATGGGAAATCCTTCATGGGGTCCCAAACGTCAAGAGAGAATGGATCGTATACGTTGCTCCTTCGGTTGCCAAAGAAACTTGGAATCAGCGACATGTTTGATGCAGTTGAGAACTCTGTGAATTAATAGCGAAATGGTATTGATGCTTAGTAGTGTGATTCACAGTGTTCGGAAGCACATATATATAAACGAGATAGGAATGGTCTTGAATTATCGAGAAAGTGCTGTTAGTTGATTCATTTTGTCACGGGTTCTTGAAAATTCTGAACATTCTAGACTTCTCTACAAAGACCCTAAATTCTCTAGATTTGTTTCTAATAGGAGGGCTTAGATTTTGTTTTTGAAATTTGGGTCTTAAAGCCCAAACTATTGGTTTAACTTCTTGCTTAGGCCGTAAAGTGAATTGCACCATTAATTAATGGAAAGTTCTTAATGCATCTTATATGGTGTAAAAGAATCTTATGCAAAATTAAAAATATTAATTTCGGTTGTTTCTTTAGTATTTTATATTTTTATGTTTATTAGGTATGATACATTTCAATGTTTCTTTAGTATTTTATATTTTTATGTTTATTAGGTATGATACATTTCAATGTTATTCTTAAATATATTGTGTTCTAGGATCTTTCACCTGTAGTAGTGAAGGAGGTAGATATTGACAATTATTTTTAGAATAAACAAGAATTTGAATTATGTGATCATATGCTGCAACGGATTTGTATATAGGCATTCAGACCGAGATTTAGTGTTGTAATCGGAAGGTCCAATAATGGTTCGTATATACTAGCGTCGCACCTAGGATTTTCATCAAAGCGCGAAGGATGCAGAAAATAGAGTCGCCATCAATGTATATTTATCCCAAGAGCGGGAAAGGAAACACTGAGTAAACTTGAGGGGAGGGAAAGAACATGGTTGTCGAAACCACGAAAAAAGGGTAAGGAAGTCAATTACGCGAGGGGAAGGGATTAGCACGTCGCGCGTCTGTGGTACCCCACAATATCCACTTCAATTTTCTCTTATTTTAAGGGTGTGTTATCTACTACTTAATTGCTACATCTATGTCTACTGCTTAGTGCTAAAAGGAAATGCATGTGAAAGAAAATATGGGAAAAAGAAGGAAGTATTTACAAAGTTTCGTTCGCCTAGGCCTCGCGACCTTGTGCCTACGTATTCTCTTGTGTAATGGGAAAGTCAGAGCGTCGTAGTTCGGCTCACATATTTTGGTTTGTTTTGTGTTTTTTAATGGAACGGTGCTAAATTTCGTATTCTACTGCGACTCGACCTTTGGAGACTCACACGTTTGTAGTAGAAAGGAACTAACATGTTCATACCTGACGAGGTACCTTTAAAAGAAAAATGCTCGAAGGCGGATCATGCTTCGCTCACGACTCTTTGACAAATAGACATGGTGCAACATGACCTTTGGGGATTTATGCGTCTTACCGCTCAGAGTAGAACTAACACATCCTTTTGAAATTTTTTATAAAAGGCCAGAAGGCGAAAAAAGATTGCATTTGTTTGGTTGATTTTACCTTAAAGAAAAGGATTTGAGTCTTGAATCCTAATAAAGTTCGTACATGGAAATAGAGCAAGTAACAGTCTAAACCGATTCACTCCATCCCCGAAAGACTCAAGTGCATATGATTCGCGTCATGATTATTAAGTGTATTATGATTTTCAAAGGAAAATAAAGTTTTTGTTTTAATGCACATGAAAAAGAAAGAAGAAAACATCTAAGGGAAACTAACTAGTTCTACCCCTAATGTTATCATACAAAGTCCGTCCCATAGTCAAGGATAAAAGGGAATTTCTACTTATGTTAGCATACAAAACCTAAGAGTAAGGATAACTATCCTATAGAGAATATGCAAAGGTCAATGTCGTTTTCTCGACTCTAATTGAGTGACATCATCAACCGTCAAAAGAAAGAAAGAAACAACCTATGGGGAGCATGCAAAGGTCAAAGTCATTTTCTGGATTCTAATCGAGTGACATCATCAACCGTAAAAAGAAAAAAACAAACACAAACACAATTATCAAACAAGTGCAATATGCTTGCTACAGGACTTTAAACAACGACTTCGACCGCATGCTCTTATTGATCATACTTCTTATGATATCTAGAAAGCGGTAAAAACATGTAAGAGATAAAAGAAACCGTAAAATACCAATCGAATGCAAGTTCGTCAATAAGAAGATGAAAGCAAGAAACTCAGAAAACTTCGAGTAATCTTCACCAAAAAAGCACAATAGTCAAAATAATGTCCAAGATGGATCAAAAATAAAAATAAACTGCGAGCCATAAATGCATCGCACATATCAGAGTTCCTGCACAAAACAATGTTATACAAGTCAAGCAATATCCAGACAAATCATAAACAACGAATATTTCTCATGGAATGAGAAACAAAGTGAATCTCCTCGGAAACGAGTATGAACCAAATATTTTTCAATCACATAACCAATGCTTAGTTACATGATTGAAAACTTCCACGATATACGTTGCAGAACTCACCAAAATGGTTAGCAAATAACAATGCAACAACAGGTTTTCGATTACAACTAAAAATGATGACTAAATACAAAGAAAGGAAATTCTAATGCACAACGACGAGTGAAAATTAAAATCGGGCAGCATTATGGTAAAAATGTAAATTAGGTCGGAAAGTGCAACGGAAATAGGCAAATGCATACACAATATGACACAAATGACCAATACAATGCAAACGTACATGTTAATAATGTCCAAACTTAATGTACATGCCGAACAGAGTCAAATATCATCGTTTTCAAAATTAGGTGTGCAAAATGTCGGAACAGAATCGACTCAAAATCGCATAGTTGTCAACGGATTCAAAAACGTAGATTTCGGGAATTAATTCCAAGTGGAAGTGGCGTTTTTGGTGTATTTTAGTGGACGGGACAGCAACATCGTTTTAGCATTAATCGGGCGGAATTTCGATACGAAAACACGAAAATTAACTTCAAACACCATCCAAACGTCAAGTTCAAGTACCTTGAGCTTCAACACTTAACCATGTGCAATTTTAAGCTCAAAAGGTGTCCAAAACAGGTGAAAATGCACCAAATCAAATGTTGATTTAATTTCCAAACTCTATGTTTTCACATTAGAAATAAGAATTTATTTATGAATAAAATTGGAAATTTATCAACATGTGATGTGAAATGATAGCTCCATCGATAATTCCATAATTGACATATAAGTTGAAAATTTGGTTTTTTAGAGTTTAAGTGATTTTTTATCGAATCAAGATCACAACTTAAATCAATTATGTAATTACAACCAAGCAAAGTTTCAACAAGTCTCAACAATTCACAAGCATAAGCATGTTATGTGTAAAATTCATAAAACAACGTTATGTACGAAGATTCCACTGTCATGTCAGCTACATATGCATTACAAATAGAATCTTAAGTCTCAACAATTCACAAGCATAAGCATGTTATGTGTAAAATTCATAAAACAACGTTATGTACGAAGATTCCACTGTCATGTCAGCTACATATGCATTACAAATAGAATCTTAGGCTAAAAGATTTTTTGTTATGGAATTTATTTTTTAGAGACGAAACCTTTTTTTTAAAAGGGGTCAATCAACTCTCACTATTATTGCAGGGTTAAAAGACTATTAATCTTTTTAGAATAAATGTGAAAGTTATATTCATAAAAAAAAATATAAGGCCCCATTTACATTTTGACAAAACTTTATCTATTTTCATTTCTTATAATTGTATTACTATTATTTTCCAATACTTTATTTCTTGAACTTATATTAATTTTATTTATTATTAAAGAGATATTAGACTCTTAAAATGTATAATTATTTAAATTTTTTTAGATGTTACAAAATTGTTTTTATTATTTCAAAAATACATCATCTCTAACTAATATTCATTTTTCTCCAATTTTTTTTTATTTTAAGAATCTTGCATCTTCAAAGTAATAAATAAATAAATACATTATAAAAAACAGAAAATAGAAAATACTTTCTCAAAACAAACGTAACCCTGCAATGTTTTCCCAAACTATTTAGGACAACTTATTAAGTTAAAAACAATTTATCTATAAATGATTCAAAACTTACTTTCATAAACTCTTTCACAGACTTGTACAAGTAGGGCTGCTCATTTCATTCGCGGATACGGATATCCGCCGGATATCCGCTTTTACGGATCGGATCGATCCAATCCGTTGGTAAACGGATTGGATAACGGATGATAATATTTTCTATCCGTAGAAAACGGATAATTTGGATATATCCGTCGGATATCCGCGAATATCCGTCATCCGTTCAATTTTAAACCATATATTCATTTTATCCACATATATTCATTTTATCCGCTTTCACTTTCATTTTAGATAATTTATTTATATTAAAAGAGAAAATTATTTTAAATTATTTTTATACATGTTATAAATTATTTTCATAAATCATCTTTAAAAACTTATAAAAATATATTTTAAAAAAATTATAAAAAATATCACAAACTTTTCTAATAAAATCTCTAAAATAGTCTCAATTTCAATCACAAAATTATATTTCTGACGGATGACGGATATCCGCCGGATTTATCCGTTAGTCAACGGATTTATCCGTATCCAATCCGTTCAAAACGGATCGGATAACGGATCGAGTATTTTCCTATCCGTTTGAATGGATATCCGGTTAAACGGATGCGGATCGATCCGTATCCGTCCGTTGCGCAGCCCTATGTACAAGTGTTTAATCATAAAAGAAAATTTGGATAAAATTGTAAATAAGCTCTCACAAACAAAACTTAAATACATCAAATAGATTTCATGTTCGAGGAGGATACAATTCCCAGAGCGCCACCGTTGTGTCGGCCGATGCAGAGGCCATAAGCTTACAATCAGAAGAAAAAGTTACAGCATTGCACTACAAACATGGCAAACAGAAAACCATATCAATTAAATTAATAATTATCAAATAAGAATGATGTTTTCATGCCAATAATGATAATGTACTTATTTTAATAATGATAATGTATTTATTTATTTACACATTCAAACTGCATCTGATATTATAGAGAACAGTGACTTACCGTGGCATGATGGTACTTAAGTACAGCCAGAGCATTTCCTTTGCGGTAATTATATATCCGTACTCTGTTAATAAGGTGACAAACAGAAATTAAACAGAAGGATTTGTACCAACTAAGTATTTTCTTTTTTTTTAAAGATTAATACATGTTAAGAAATGTGAGCTTCTAACCCCACTCCCTCACAAGACCATGGATTATCTGATAGCAGAAACCTTATAACAAGTAGTCCATCAAATCTTAAAAGAAGCTCTGATACCATGTTAAGAAATGTGATTTGTCTAACTCATCCATACAAAACTGACTTGTAGGGTAAAGAATGTCTCTACTTATAAGCACATATTCATATCATATATTGTCTGACGTGAAACTCTTCAAAATACACATACAACATGATAGTAGAAGTAAAGAAAAGCAAAGGAAGTGGGTATCTAGCCTTGTGTGGAGTGTGTGTGGCATAGAATGGGGAAGTCTCTTTGATGTATCTAATGCAGTTACTATAAAAATTTCAACTCCTGTTTAGGATTAGGATTCAGATCTAGCTCACTTTAATAAGGAAATTCTTCAACAGATAGTAGCTCAAATGTTACATGTTTGTCATAAATTGGATGATTCATACGTACTAGTATTTTTATTTTTTTGAAGTTCATGCCAAGAATATTAACTTATTATGGATCATCAAGAAATGCCAACTTTTCGAAGAACAGAGTGCTTAAACTGTTAATGGAATTAAAAACCTGTGGTCCCAGCCAGCTGTTGCAGCAATTTTATTATCAGGCCGAATTGAGGTGCCTGAGATACCAGGTCGCTCCAATTTGATTTCTTTATTGACCACACATGTACCCTACGATCAAAATGACACCAGATTATCATAAAGTATAAATAAACAGAGTATCAGGTACCACGGTTACCAACATTAAGATTGAAAATGATCAATGAATAAAAATAATATTTATAACATCCGATGTGTTCAATTGGAAGAAGAGAATATAAAAAATGAGTTACCGAAGAATGATCCAAGCTAAACATCACAGTCCTCTCATCTGCACCTCCCGAGAAACCCCCTTTGCAGGACCCGTCAATACAGATGCTCAGAACTACAAAATAATCAGCTATTGACTAAATACTTATTTTGAAACTCGAGAGTTATCTAAGGATGTTGATGTCCATACTCCATACCTGGCTCAGAATGGAATTTCACAGAACTTATTGGAACTCCAGGATTCCTTACATCCCACCAAAGCATGGAACCATCTTCATATCTACAACATTCGGAATACATGACATCAGAAGTTAGTATATAGCTCAACCTAATACATAATCAAAAAGTCTTCAATTCAGTACAATAAGTTAGAAAGAAGAGATTGCAACCCATTTTTTAAAGGAAGCCATCGGCAAGAGACGGGAAAGTCCACACTCCAAACGCAGCATAGAGATGAAAAAGAAGGCAATGCTGGACCACCAATGTCAAAGCAAATAAACTAGGAAGAGATATTGGGAGTGCTTTAGATTCCAAATCAGTGATATCATCGGTCACACCTTTATGGCTGGCTGAAACCATAAGAAACTAGGATGACTCGTAGTTCCCGGAGCTACACCACCCTTGATTACACCTTCCCAGTTTGACTATAACACTCCTGGTTGCTAGAAACATGTTTGGTCACAACACCCTTCACCATGCATAGGAGGAAGAGGAAAGAAGGAGCAAACACAACCCATGTCATCTTTGGCCGTGAATAAGAAAGGAGGGAAAATAGCTTGAAAACCTCGTAACCAAGCAGCACAATTTTGATAACTTTCAAATAACTCAAATGAAAAGAAAGCCTCTACTCGTAACCAAGCAGCACAAATTTGATAACTTTCAAATAACTAGATCTACTCGTAAGTCGTAACCAAGCAGCACAACTTTGATAACTTTCAAATAACCAGATCTACTCGTAAGTCGTAACCAAGCAGCACAACTTTGATAACTTTCAAATAACCAGATCAACTCGTAACCAAGCAGCACAACTTTGATAACTTTCAAATAACCCATTATCGACATTGCCACTCTTATAATCAACACTCCAGTCCAGTGTTTTCCTTTTCCACTATTTCCATCATTTCTCAACTGCTCTTTTCTACCTCTTTGTCAAGTTGTCATTTCCCTTTCACCCCTGACTACTTTATCGGTGCCAATTAGATTTACATGGCTTAATTGAAAATTTAAATTGGGTTGAATTGAAACCACGGATAGAAAATCTGATGCAGTTCATGGGGAAATCAAAATATGATCATTAATAGATACAAGGCTGGCATACAAAAGAGGTAGATGATTGGCGTTTGAGATTGGACGGAAGAGAGGGAGGAGAAAACGATATAGGTGTCGATGGTGTGGGATATTGGGAGAGAGAAGGTACTGTGGCTGTGAAGTCGGAAGAAGAAAGTACCGTAGCTAACTTAAGTTACCTTTTAATCTCAGCTACTTAATTTAATCTAAGGGTGGTTGATAATATATCCTCGGATAGAAAATGGTACCAATGGGATAGACAACTGAATAACAATGGTTTATTATTGGATATTCTTTGGGAAAAGGTTCCCGTATCAGAGATAGAACATTCAATCACACATTTGTGCAGAATTGAAAAGTTACACAGAACAGCGCAGAAGACACTGCTCCTACCAAGTTTCGAGAGCTTGGTTCTCTACTCTTCCTAAATGTTCGAGAGTTGGGTTTCTCCCACTAACCCACTCAATAATTCTCAGATGATAAACTCTCCCCTACTTCCCCTATTTATTTTAAACATAGATATGCAGAGTCAATAAATGTAATAGCCCCTAAATATATAATAATTGCTACGGAACTAAACAGTCTGTTTTCCTCAATTCCTTAATGAGAGGTCTAACAATACTCCGCTCCTAAAGGTTCTGTTAGACCTCTTATAAAGAATATTTATAACAGGAGAGGGAGAACATAATATGGGCAGTAGGCAGTTACTTATTTTTATTAACAGTTTCTGTTTTTTAATATTTAATAGTTAGTAGCAGTTATAGGGTAGTTATGGGGCAGTTATGGATGATGTGAATATAAATTAAGGAAATCACATGTTAGAGGGGATATTCAGAAAATATTTGAGTGGTTAATTGAAAGGGAGAGACCCAAGGCTCTCGAAATCCTTGGTAGGAATCATATGTGTTGAGTGACATTTCAATTCTGTAATTCTGTGAGTGTTTGTATTCTCTCTCTGTTTGAGATATTTTCTCTAGAGAATATTCGATATACCAGTTTCTATCAACTGGTATTAAAGCAGTTCTGATCCGAGAATATTCGATATACCAGTTTCTATCAACTGGTATCAGAGCAGTTCTGATCTGAAGCAAGAAAATCACAATAGAGGAAAATGAACATGCCTCAATTTGACGGCAGGGAAGATGCATATTGGTGGTTGATTTGTATTGAGAAGCATTTTGATGTTGTGGGAACACCGGAAAGTGAGAAATTGCCCGAGGCAGTGAAAGCCTTGAGAAATCGAGCTCTCAAATGGTGGCAGTGGTGGAGTCGGCGCCATCTACAAGCGAATTGGCAAATGTTTCCGGTTGCGCTACTTTGGCATTTTAAACCAGAGTATAGAGACCTCCTTCCTATATCATATGAAGAAGAGGGACCTGAATTGGAATTGGAATCGGAATCGTCGACAACTCACACATTCAACGTTCAACAAGAAACAAACCTTGGAAATTCTGTGCTCATTCAGATAGTGGAAGAGAGAAATGAGGAAAAGGCAGAAATTCCAAAAGTAGAAGTTGCTGAAAATTTACTCGTGAATGTCATTGTCGAAAAGCAATAAGTGACAAAAGCAGATTTGTGCAAATTTCTTATTATTATTAAATGTGTGTCTGTGCAGTAGCTGCTATGTAACTTCTATGTAACTGCTTTGTAACTGCTCTAGGAAGTCATAATTATAAATATAGGATGAAAGGGAAGAGGAAGGGAATTAGGTATTTTGTATGTTGGTTGGTTGGGGAGAGACTAGGCTCTCAAATTCCTAGAGGTTGGTTTATTTGTCAATTGTTGGTTATAAACAATTTGTACTTTGGTATCGGTTCCTATCAGGTTCACCTCCCACTGTTGAAAGCTTTGAATTTCTGTTTTCCAAATACAAAACAGAAGAGAAATGATGGAATGTCTGCGACCACCAGTTTCTGCACTACAATTGGATAAATGCAGTAGTAGGCTAAAGAACATTTCCATTAAAATGGGTTGGACTCCAAAATCAATTCTAATTCTCTAACCTCATCGGTGGTGTTATGCTTTGTTTTTGTCTCAAACCCAAGGTTTCTAATATATGGCTCCCTGATTTGCCTCCGTATAATATTAAATGGTCGAAAATTTTGGTGTTTCTCATGGAAATCACCTATCCCACATGCCAATGAACTTACATTTGGTGGTTTTGACCATTCCGATGGATGAGATGATGGTAAATTTGGAATGCCGAGTTCGAGGCTTTTTAAATGATAGTGCAACCCCTAAGTAAGTTCTAATATTGGTATGTCCTTATGATATATGAGAAACAGATCTTTACCATTCAACTTCATGTGGATGGTCTATAATTAGAAGTTTACATGTGTTCAGCCAACAACCTGACAATTCAAACTTAAATCTAATGACAAAGATTTATTCTTCTCACTCATAATGCAGCACCTCTTCAATGTGTAGTTGTGTGTGTGTGAGAGAGAGTGGGAGAGAAAGAGAGACTATACCCAGCTATGACATTTAAAAATCCTTGTGATTCAGACGGTACAAACAATTGAAGTGCCATGCACATCCCTGGAAAGAAGTGATTGCATTAGTTTTAGAGAGAGAAAATACCGCCAAAGAATGTGAAATCTAGCCAAGGTTTAGCTTTAAACTATAAGCAACATAATACTTAGAAGCAGAAAAAAGATGTAAAAAGTGCATTAATATGAAAAGAATGTAAGCATCGATAAAAAGTTTGATTTGTTCTATTAGTTTCTCAAGCAACAATGCAAAGTGTGATGGACAATCAACTTTACAGATTGAGCCCAAATCAAATCTCTCTCTCTCTCTCACACACACACACAGAAGTGCACACATAGATATACATACATATGTACACGCATATATACATGCATGCATGGCTGTGTGACAGCACTGTGGAACATAAGGAATGAGAATTTCAGAAACTGATGGCAGAAAGTTGAATAGAAAATCATATGGACTAGAAACAAGTCTCTACCTTTGTTGCTAACACTCGAAGAGTTACTACCGATATTTGAAGGGAGTCGCGCAAATCTCTCAGCTGACTTGAGATCCCAAATTTCAACCTGGCTTTAGCAACGATAGAACTGATTAGCGATGACTTGAGGTTCACATTTTACAAAAGATGAAGATATATCAATAGATAGGTATACCTACCTCAGAAGAGTTCTCCCCCGACAAAGCCACGTACGATAGCCCTGTACATAAAGTTTTAACAAGAAAGGCGGTTTTGTCAAAATTTCGCATAAAACATTATGTAAAAACATTTGAAGAATATAAAAGGAAATAACATAGAAAGCAAAATAAAGAATTTGGTCCATGATGGTAGTGTCTCCAAAATGCCATAGCAGCTTTTCAAAAATAAGTGAGAAGACTAAGAGAGAGCCTTGTTCAAAAAGAAGTTAAATAAAACATACTAACAAATATCAATCAGTATTTGCAAAAGTGAACCAAGTCTAATAAATCTGAGATTATACCAACCCATACTCATTGATATATAAAACAAAAATGACAACAACAGCAACACTACAAAAACAACAACCAAGCATTATCTCACTAAGTGGAGTCGACTACATGGATCAACTTTTGCCATAATGTTCTATTAGATAAGGCTATTGCGTAAATTTACTACCGCGCGCTGTTAGCAATAAATTTTCCAGAAATAGCCATACTTACTTATGCTCCGAAAGTAGGTGGGATTGTGAAAGATAAAAAGCAATACTAGTTATTCAATAAAGTTCTATTCCACATACTTCTGGCCAATGCGACACTATCAAATTCGTTTTTTAACATAAGTACTGAAATCTTCAGAATCCAATGATATCATGTTATTCTTCTATTGTAAAAGGTAGCAAGAATTCCGAATTCATGAAGCAAGTTCCAGGATGACAAAACCAGCATGATAAGATTCAAAAGGTATTAAAACACCTATTATAGACTATAACTCACCAACCTTCAGAGCTTTCAGAACAACTTTGATTAGTATGAGGCTCTTCTGTTTCAAGGCAGTCTTTTGATGCTTCCCCTTCTTTTAACCAAGTAGAATGATTCTTAACTAGGGAAAACTTACAAAAGTGGTAACTGTTTGTCTTAATTGTAACTGATGGAATCCTGGAAAGGGGGGAAAGCATATAGAAAAATGTAAAATGGTAATTAATAATATCTCAATAGATTTTATCATAAACACACCGTCATTTTAAAACGAAAAGAGAATAGGGTATTTGTAATGTTGAAGAAGCAAATACTTTTGGCCATTGCGACACTACCTGGACAAACCAGCATCATCGAAATCCCAAACTTTCACAGTTCCATCCCTACCCTGGCTATGCATGCATACATGACAAAATTAAATTTCAATATAGCAAGAATACCATGCAGAAAAACAGGAGGTTAGGATGAAAAGACAAACCTAACAAATTTATTGGTTCCAAGTGAAGAACTACTGGCAACAGCAACAATCCCATGTGCGGCACTATGTAACCTTAAATGTAAAAATAATATCACAGGTCATGATCCTTGAGAATAATCCAATCTCTGTTTGGATTGACTTATTTGAGTTTATCTACCGGTAAAAGCACGTAAAAGAACCTGTGTGAGACTATTTCTGGGAGTTAATAGACAATTTTGCATAATGTAAAAACAATTTGACTTTACCGTTTCAAAATAGCTTAATAAATAAGCACTTAAATAAGTTGATTATCTAAACAAGTCATGTATAAAGTTGTAGAAGTAAATACCATGCTGATGAAACAGTTTGACGGCGAAATGTATCCCAAATTCGAACTTCACCGTCAGCAGAACTGCAGAACAGAAGAGCATTAAGCAAAACACTGTTTCGGCAGAACTGCAGAACAGAGCATGAAAAAAATGGATGAAAATGTTGAAATAAATACCCGGAGAATAATATAGGTTTATAGGGATGAAAAGCAATATCGGTGACTGAAGCGCGATGGCCTCGGAGCACTGCCACGGGATCAGGTGGTGGTCTTTTACTCATTCTTTCGGTGATCGGAATGTGGTGATGCGCCGCTGGTTCTGTTGCGGTGGCTGGTGCTTTGCAGCTATTGACGGTGGCGGAGTGACCCTTAAGCAAATTTAACTTTTCTTATTACTCGGTAATAATTCAATACAAGTAATATATAATTAAAAAATAGACAAAATACTCTTTTTAAGAGAGTCAGGGTCTTTCCTATTGTATGTGTGGCATTTAATATGTCATATGTTTCTGCGTACGATTCGAACCATGGCAATCCTAGTTATTTGACAGCAAGGGAAACCACTATACCACTTCATCCACAACGTTTAATTTCTAAACCAAATATAATTTAATGTAGAAGTTCATGTAACTAAAAAAAGTCACAGTTCATCATTCATCAGTATTCAGTTTGTTTCATTGTTGAAGAAGTAGCAATAACTATTGTTGAATATATGATTATTTTTATTCATGGAAGCTTTCACTTCAGTAACTTCGTTTGGGCATTTTAACAAACATGCAGTGTGCAATATTATAGCTTCGTTTGAATTATTGAGAGTCTAACCTTGTGTTGTAATATGTCTGCATTTTGATCGAGGTGGCAGGGAAGATCTAAGCTTTGAAGAAGACATGATGAAGTTAGACAGGGTGTCGCTTTCAAATATTCATGTCGAAGATTAGCACATATCAAATCATAATCATTTGATTATGATTTGTCTAGCTGTTACAAAATAATTGTGTAAATATATTTATTATCTATTATTGTTCTTTCCTTGTTTAGGTAGCAGCAGTTATACGAAATTATTGTTTTGCTTATTACCAAATTAGTGTACATCTATTTAAACCTCAAAATGTAATAGTTCCATATACAAATGAAATATACAATATATTTCTACATGGTATCAGAGCACAAGATTTGAACCATCCTTAAACCTTGAGCATCATCCATGGCAGATACTAAAGCAGAAAATTCAGCTAACAGTTTGGCTGAAGGACACGCTTTTCCTATAATTGGTCACAAATTGAATGGCCGAATTACAATCAATGGTTGCGCTCGGTCAAAATCTACCTTCACAAAAGGAAAGAAGGTTATATCACCGAAGACTCAAGTGTCCGAGCAAATTCCAACCTCGAAAAATGGCAACTAGAAAAAGTCTAGTAATGTCATGGTGCTAAACACCATGACAAATGAAATTGGAGAAAATTTCATGTATTATGACAAAAGAGATGTGCGATGCCGTAAAGAAACCTACTCTAATGTCGACAATACACTACAATTTTTGAAATCAAGAGCATACTCCATGATTTGCGTCAAGATGACCGCTCGATCACATATTTTAATACTCTCAATAAATCCTTGCGGGATGTATTTGATGAAGTTAAATGGAGTTACCTGAGAGGATAAAAAAAGAGAATTGGTGGAGAAAGATAGAGTCTACAAATTTCTATTAGGTTTGAACACAAAACTTGATGAAGTTCGTGGGAGAATCCTTGGAACCAAACCTCTTCCAAAAATTCGAGAAGCTTTCTCGGAAATACGAAGGGAGAAGAGCAAGAGAAAAGTGATGCTTGGAAAATCCAATGTAGCCCCATCTATAGAAGGATCTGCAATGGCAGCAAGGGGAGATCAACGTTCTTTCCAAAAGAAAACTCGACCTTGGTGTGACCACTGCAAGAAGTCGGGTCACACCAAGGACACATGCTAGATCATTCATGGAAAGTCATCAGAGCTAAAATGGACCAAAAATCGGGACAACAGAGGAAACACAACTGAGATAAATTCTCACTCATCACCATTCAACAAGGAGCAAATGGAAGTCTTACAAAAAATGCTTCAACAAACAATTGGTACAACTACTGTGGCACAAAAAGGTAATTTTTTGCATGCTCTAAACACTAGTAGGGGAAAACAAAATTCATGGATTGTTGACTCAGGAGCATTTGATCACATGACTGGAGATTTGAGTGTCTTTGATAGCTATTCTCCGTGTCAAAATAATTCGACTGTTCGAATTGTTGATGGTACCCTTTCTAAGGCCATGGGTAAAGGTTCAGTCATTATTTCACAAAATATTACTCTTAGTTAAGTGCTTTATGTGCCTAAACTTGATTGTAACTTGTTGTCCATCAGTAAACTTACAAAAGATTTGAAGTGTATCGTTAAATTCTTTCCTAACCTTTGTGAATTTCAGATTTTGGAGTCGGGGAGGACAATTGGCAATGCTAAAGAATGTGCTGGACTCTATATCCTTCAGGCTGAAGCATCTAAACCAGAATCTGAGGTAACCTCTTGCGCTGTAGTTTCTACATGTAGTGAAAATTCTACAATGTTTTGGCACTATAGACTAGGCCACCCAATTTTTATGTACTTGAAAGAAATGTTTCCTAAGTTATTCAATAAAAATCAGAAGTATTTTCAATGTGAAATTTATCAATTGTCCAAACATACACGCAGTCCCTACCCACCTCAACCCTATAAACTCTCCCAACCTTTTTATGTTATTCATAGTGATGTATGGGGACCATCGCTGGTCAGAAATGTAACTGGATCAAGATGGTTTGTCACCTTTATTGATTACCACACACTGATCACTTGGGTCTACCTTACGAAAGATAAATCGGAAGTTGGTAGGATATTTGAATGTTTCCATGCCATGGTGCAAACACAATTTCAAAGCAAAATTATAGTGTTTAGGAGTGATAATGGTCGTGAGTACTATAATCCTGCACTAAGCTCATACTTTACGCAACATGGAATAATACACCAAACCTCATGTGTGGATACACTTCAGTAGAACGGTGTTGCCGAGAGAAAGAATAGACACCTCATAGAAGTAACCTGATCTCTCGTGCTAGCTACAAATGTACCTAACCAATTTTTGGGAGAAGCTGTCTTCTTTGCCACCTATCTTATACACAGAATGCCTTCTCGGATCCTTAACTTTCATTCGCCTTACTCCATTCTCCAAACCTTATACCCAACCAATTGTATCCTTACATATATTCCTTTGAAAATAGTTGGGTGCACAACCTTTGTCTATAACCTTGATCCCCAACGCAGTAAACTTGACCTGAAATCCATTAAATGCATATTCCTCGGCTACTCTCCTCACCAAAAGGGATACAAATGTTATTCACCTCAAAACAAAAAATTCTACCACACCGTGGATGTAACCTTTTTTAAGAATCAACCATATTACCCCAAAATTGGCATTCAGGGGGAGAACACCTATCCAATTGAAGTGGTAGAATCCCAACTTTGGGAACTTGAGCTAACTGAACCCAAACTCACTGCAGAGGCATCAAAACCTACACTGGAACCAAATGAAAACACAACAGAAATTGTAGAACCTACACGTGGACCAGAAGAAACTACGTCAGAAAATGTAGAGGGGTTTGTAGTAGAAACTGCAGCCCCTACAACTGAAATTACACCAGGAAACAACTTGAAAGTGTACTCCAGGAAGAGTAAGAAGGGAATAGAGTCCCGCACAACTCCAAGGCAAAACTAAGAAACCTCCAAGGCTCTAGAAAATGATGTTCCCTCAGGTAATACTACTCCTAACTCTATAAACGTTCATGATATTGATATTCTCATTGCTTTGCGATAAAATGTAAGATAGTGTACTAAACATCCCATTGAAAGATTTGTATCTTATGGAAAATTGTCCCAGAGTTACAAGAATTTTGTTACAGCTATTAACAATACACATATTCCAAGCAACATCCATGAGGCACTCCAAGATTCTAAATGGGCAGCAACCGTAACTAAAGAGGTTCAGGCCTTAATTAAGAATGGCACTTGGGAGATCACAAGCCTACATGTAAGGAAGAAGCCGGTAGGATGCAAATGGATATTCTCCATGAATTATAATGCAGATGGAAGTGTAAATCGGTACAAAGCTTGACTTGTAGCAAAGGGATTTACTCAATCATATGGAGTAGACTATGAAGAGACTTTTGCACCGGTGGCAAAACTAAACTCAGTTAGAGTTATTCTCTCTTTGGATGCAAATTTAGATTGGCCACTCCATCAACTAGACATCAAGAATGCCTTCTTAAATGGCGATCTATAAGAGGAAGTTTATATGCAGATTCCTCCTGGACTTGAATCATCCAACACCACAAATATGGTGTGCATGCTCCGAAAATCCCTCTATGGCCTCAAGCGGTCTCCAAGGGCGTGGTTTGATAGATTATCTCGAGTTGTCAAGAAAGACGGGTTCAACCAATGCCGATCAGATCACACTATGTTTGTTAAACACTCCATGGAATGAAAGGTAGCTTTGTTTATTGTTTATGTTGATGATATCGCTATTACAAGAAATGATTATGATCAAATTGATCATTTAAAGGGACTCTTGGCAAAGGAATTTGAAGTTAGGGACTTAGGACAACTTAAGTATTTTTTAGGGATGGAAGTTGCTCGAACAAAGGATGGTATCTATGTGTCACAAAGGAAATACACCCTTGACTTACTTCAAGAAACTGGAATGCTTAGGTGCAAGGCATCTAATACACCAATAGAACAAATAAAAGGAAGAGAAGATGAAAGTCCACCAGCCTGCAAAGATAGATATCAAAGTCTAGTTGGGAAACTAATATACCTATCTCACACAAGGTCCGACATTGGGTTTGCTGTAAGCTTGGTTAGTCGCTACATGTCAAATCCAACAGAGTCTAACATGAAAATGGCGAATAGAATCCTCCAATACCCCAAAGGCACACCAGGCCGAGGCCTCTACTTCAAGAGGAATTCAAACAGGGACATTGAAGTTTATACAGATTCAGATTGGGCAGGGTGCTCCACAAATAGGAACGGCTACAGGCTATTATTCATTTGTGTGGGGGAACCTAGTAACTTGGAGAAGCAAGAAACAATCTGTAGTAGCGAGGAGTAGTGCAGAAGCATAATTTAGAGTTATGTCCCTAGGTATTTGTGAAGGAATGTGGCTTAAGGGCATGCTAGATGAAATCAAAATTCAGGTGAACCATACTGTGAGGTTACTGTGTGATAACAAAGCTGCTATAAGCATTGCAAATAACCCAGTCCAACATGATAGAACAAAACATGTGGAAATTGACCGACACTTCATTAAAGAGAAAATTGATTATAAGATTATAAGTATTGATCATGTCCCATCATGCAAGCAAACTGCAGATATCTTAACCAAAGCTCTTCCAAGGAATACTTTTGAAAATATCAAATCCAATTTGGGTATGATAGACATTTACCACCCAGATTGAGGGGGAGTGTTGAAGATTAGCACATATCAAATCATAATCATTTGATTATGATTTGTCTAGTTGTTACAAAACAGTGGTGTAAATAGATTTATTATCTATTATTGTTCTTTCCTTGTTTAGGTAGCAGCAGTTATAGGAAATTATTTATTTGTTTATTACCAAATTAGTGTACATCTATTTAAACCTTAAAATGTAATAGTTTCATAGACAAATAAAATATACAATATATTTCTACAGTTCATATTCATATCAATAGCATATTGAATTGCCTCTTTCAAGGTTGTAGTTTCTACTTCAATAATAGACATAATATCAACATCCCAAGTCACTCATGTAGTAATAAGATTGCTCATATTGTCACGAACACACCACTTTTATTTATTGTTTTCATATGGTTACTAAAACTCGCATCCACATTACACTTTAATCAACCTCATTGAGGTGGATTATAGGCTAAATTAGTAGAAGAACCAATGTGAATCTCATTCGCCTCATGTGCTAAGATGAAGGTAGTTAAAGTCCTGATTTTATAAATAAAATACTTACGAGCGTTGATTATGAACTCATGACTTTTAGATTGAGTCTCGATTTTGAATGTCCTGCTAAACAATCTAAACTCTCTTTTATAGAGAGGAGACAACACACGAACTTCAAACCAAAATAAATTAAACCTAAAATTGTATAAGAAAATGGACGACATGGCCTAATTATTGATACATATAAATCAAAGATAACGATAACGGATAAAGATAACGGTGGCCCATATGGAATTTAATTATTATATAACAACAAATAAAGTAGAAGTCAACTAAAACGAATCTTATCTTTATGCTTATCTTCAGATATCGGTAAGGACATAAGAGTCATCTTCATTGTCATACAAGTGGTCAGATGTGCTGGAAACACTATCACTTTCTAACAAAGCAGACATATCATCTTTCAATTTATTTAAAAAATCATTATGGTTGGTAGCAACTGATAAAGTGGCTAGAAACTTATATCGATCCATAAGAAATGCAATATCTTCTGAACTAACATTGATATTTTTGTAAAGGTTGGGATGGGCTTTATACCATCCTTCCAACTTCGTTGTTGATAGCAAATCTGGATTAAACTTAATCAACCACTTAATAGAAAATTTCTTGATGAAATGAGAAATTGGACAATCTTGCCATAACTGCAAAGATGTAAAGGTCTATGAGTTAATCCAAGTAATCTCAAAAACTGCACAAAAAGATAATAAATCCTTGTGCTAAGGACAAGTAGTAGTTGAGGTAAACTCTTTAAAGGCCTTAAAAGCATAATATGGAAATATATTCAAATAGGGTCCAGTAAGCTGAAACCGTTGATAGACTAATATACAGCGGATATAATATTTCCCAAACTCGTAAGAACCTTAAGGATCAACGACAAATATAAGATGACAACCGAACAATATAAGCTCAAAAGAACACGAGTACTTTTAACGTGAAGAACCTCTCAATATGAGAGTAAAAATTATGAGTAGTCCATACCAAAGAAAATATCTCCACTATAATTAATTTAGGTTACAAGAGTGTCTTTAAAGCGATTCAAAAAATAGTGATAACATACGCAAATCACATAGCAAACTAACTTACAAATAAGAATCAAAAAGTTGGGTTTTTTTCAAATCTGCAGCTTCAATGCGAAAACTAACATCTCTCAACTCGGACCTTATTTTTAAGATCACAATGGTCAAACGTTAGATATAGGTGTTGTGAACTTACCCACCAAATTTGAGCTCGATCCGATGGTTAACGTATCGAGGATCGTCAATTTAGTGAGACTGGTTCATAAAAAACGGAAATGAGCTTCTCTACTCTCTTCTCTCTTTTTGAATCCTTATTTTCTCTCTATCTCTATTAACCCTAAATTGACATTATCCACTTAAATAAGTGAGACAAATGGGTTATTCATATTTGGGCCTTTCTCCACATAGAAAGAGAACCCAAGCCCAACAAATCTCCCCCTCACAACTATGTGGAGGAAATCGTCAAACTAGCGATATCACAACAAGCTTCAAACTTCCCTCTTGGTAATGCTTTAGTCATCATATCAGAACCATTATCATCTCTATAAACTTAGGTAACTCTAACAATTTAGCATCCAAAACATCATGTATCCAATGATATCTCACATCAATGGATTTTAACCTATTATGAAAAGTCTGATTCTTACCAAGATGAATAGCGCTTTGATTATTAACAAATAACACATATTTGTCTTGAAATAAACCAAGCTCTTGCAAAAAATTCTTCAACTAAAGTAATTCTTTGCATGCTTCAGCAATGGCAATAAACTCAACCTTTGTAGTAGACAATGCTACACACTTTTGCAATCTGGCTTGTCAAGCCACAACCTCGGCTGCAAATTTAATCATGTAGCCCGAAGTGGACTTTTTAGAATCAATGTCTCCATCCATATTCATGGTATCCCACTAGAGTATGCTTATCTCCTTCAAAGCAAATCCTCGTAGAAGTAGTACCGCAGAGATATCTTAATATTCATTTTATAATATTCCAATGCTCTCTACCTAGATTTGACAAAAATTTACTGATTGTACCAACATCATATGTTATATTTGGTCTTGTACATGCCATTGCATACATCAAATTACCCACAATAGATTATAAGGAACACATTTCATCCATACTTGAAGGACTTTGATTGGAACTTAATTTAAATTAGTAGTAAGAGGAGTGCTTAACACCTTGGAGTTTTCCATTTTGAATCTTTGCAAAACTTTTTCTATATAATTTTCTTGTGACATCCAAAGTTTCGTCTCTTTTTTGTCACTCATGATTCTAATGCCAATAATTTGTTTAGCTACTCCCATGTCTTTCATGGCAAATGACTCTCCCAACTGCTTCTTTAACCTGTTGATTTTAAAAATATTTTTTTCCTACAATAAGCATATCATCAACATATAACAAAAAAATAATAAAGTCATCATTAGAATTTTTTTTAACAAAGACACAATAATCTGAAATAGTATTCTGGTATCCTTAATCACACATAACTGGCTCAAACTTCTTGAACTATTTCCTTGGAGCTTGCTTCAACCCATATAGGATTTTTCTCAATCTACAAACATGGTTTTCTTTGCCTTTAACTTGAAAACCATCAGGTTGTTTCATGTAGATTTCTTCCTACAAATCACCCTGAAGGAAAGTCATTTTCACATTCATTTACTCAACCTCTAAATCAATAGTAGCAACTAAACTCAACAGAGTTATGATTGATGACATCTTTACAACAGGTGAGAAAGTCTCATTAAAATCAACACTCTTTCTTTGACGAAAACCTTTCGCCACTAATATAGTTTTATATCTTGGAGACTTTGAGTTACACTCATGTTTAACTCTATAAATCCACCTGTTTTCCAAAGTCCTTTTGCCTTTAGGAAACTTTGCTAAATCATAAGTGTGATTATCATGCAATAATTTTATCTCGTCATACATTGCATCCAATCATTTTTAATTTTCATCACTTTCTATGGCATCTTGAAAATACTTAGGTTCACCCTCATCAGTCAAGGTCATATACTCATCAGAATTATACCTTGTAGAAGGTTGTCTCTGCCTGATAGACCTCCTAAGTTGAGCTTGAGAAGATTCTGGAGCTTCAACAAGATTCTCATCTTATGACACATCATTATCCTCTTCATCATCATTAGTTGGAATATTCACCTCATCTCCAAGTTGTTGATCATCAACATAATTATATGGATAATTATTTTAATCATCACCATCAATAGCATCTAGATTATGAATAGGTAAACAAATTGGATCAATATTAGACAAACTAGTATATTTCTTGATTGTAATCTTCTTTACCTTATCAATGTCTTTAATAGTTTAGTCTTCCATGAATACTACACCGCGACTTCGGATAAGCTTATTCCCTACAGGATCATACAACCGAAAATCAAACCCATCTTACCCATAGACGATGAATATACATTGTTTTGACTTTGCATCGAACTTGGATCTTTCATCCTTTAGAATATGAACAAAATCCTTACAACCAAAGACTCTCAAATGATCATACTTGATATTCTCTCTAAACCAAATTTTGTATGGAACTTCACTGTTCAAAGCAACAATATAAGTAAGATTAAGAACATGCACCGCCGTGTAAAGTTCCTCGCCCCACTAATTATTTGGCAACATCGCTTCGGAGAGCATACACCTTACTCTCTTAATTAGTGTTTGATTTATCCTCTTCACTAAACCATTTAATTGAGGAGTTTTAGGACGAGTCTTTTCATGTGCAATATTGTGTTGCTTGTAATAGGAATTAAATGGTCCAAAGTACTAACCATCATTATCATAACAAACACATTTAATCTTCTTGTTTATCTTCCTCTCTACCAAAGCATATAATTCTTTAAACTACTCCAAAACTTGGTCTTTTGTCTACAAGGCATAAACTCATAGTTTCCTGGAACAATCATCAATAAACATAACAAAATAAAGTGCACTACTAAAGGATGTTACCTTTAGTGGACCACAAACATCATAATGTACTCATTAAAGCAACTTTGACTTCATTGATGAAGGGTGTCAATTGAAAGATACTCTAGTATGTTTAACAACCATGCAATAATAATACTTATCCAAATATTCATTCTTTAAACCAGGAGAAACATCCTTTTAGGCTAAAACATTCAACTTTTTTCACTAATATGATTAAGCCTTTGGTGCCACAAAGATGCTTCCATGTCGATAACATTCACACTTTCTTTAGCAACCAAATTTTTTGTCCAATATAATTTAGAAAGCTTTTCTCTTCTAGCCACAACCAAGTTACCTTTGTTGAGTTTCCACTTTCCAAAACCAAAGTGATTGTCATAACCATAATCATCAGGAATATGCACATAGATCAAATAAAAGCAAACATCCGAAGAATGTTTGACACCTCTAAGGAATAATTGCATTCCCATGTTGGTTTGCAAGCAAACATCACCAACACCAATTACCTCAGATACATTATCATTACCCATCTTCAACAGTCCAAAATCACCAGAAGTATAAGATGTGAAGAAATCCTTCTTTGGTGTAACATGCAATGTAGCATCATTGTCAACTATCCATATGCACCTATCTGATACGAGATTAACAGTCTCGTGATCACGTAGAATTACAAGATCATTATAAGTAGAAGTAGTAACACGATCATCATCATGATCTTCACGATCTTTTTGTTTAGACTTATCTTTCTTGCCTTTGTTATCCTTTTTCCACTAATAATAATACTTCTGTACGTGTCATGTTTTATGACAATAATGACACTCCTGATTCTAGTATCGTGGCTTGGACTTGCTTGTGATATTCTCTTTACCACCCTTTGGTTCCATTTTATGACTTATCCCTCTATTTTCAATGACAAGCACCTCAGATTGAGATGAAGAACCATGTGTCTTCCTTCTTATCTCCTCATTAAGAATACAACCCTTAGTCGTTTTTAAAGAAACAACAACTTTATGAGCATAACTTGTAATAGAAACCTGAAACGTCTTCCAAGACTCTAATAAAGATAACAATAGAAATAGTCCCAAAAGTTTATCCTCAAATTTAATACCCATTTCTGACATCTGATCAAGAGCCCTTAAAATTCACTCAAGTGATTTAAAATAGAAGTCCCCTCCTTATACTTCAAACTTATGAAGTTATTCAATAAGAACAATTTATTTTTCCCTGATTTAGAGGCATATAAGGACTTTATCTTCTCCCACAATCTGTTTGCACGTGTCTCATTAGCAATACAATTATAAACATTATCTTCTACATATTGTCAAATAAAACCACATACATGTTGATGTTCAAACTCCCATTCTTCACCAGACACAAAATCCGGCTTTACAGAACTAAAAATTGGTAAATGCAATTTCTTCACAAATAATAAGTCTTTCATCTTTCCATTCCATAAATGGTAATTAGATCCAATCAATAATACCATATTCATCTTTATATTTGACTCCATCATTCGAACAAGGAAAATAACCTTTAACCAAGAGCTCTGAAGCCACGCTGATGTGAAGTTAAGACACAATAATAGACTAATACACATCAGATATAACATTTCCAAAACCTGTAAGAACCTTAAGGATCAATAGAAAATATAAGAATTCAATAGAACAATAAAACCACAAAAAACACAAGTATTTTTAACGTGGAAAACCCCTCAATACGAGAGTAAAAACCACGAGTCGTCCAGACCAAAGAAAATATCTCCACTATAATCAACTTAGATTATAAGAGAGTCTATAAAGTGATTCACAAAATATTAATGACAACCACAAATCACAGAGCAAACAAACTTACATATATGAATTAAAAAGCTGAAAATTTTCTCAATTTTGCTGCTTCTTTTGAAGATCTCAATAGTCAAAGTTATATATATATATATATATATATATATATATATATATATATATATATATATATATATATATATATATATATATATATATATATATATATATATATATGTGTGTGTTGTGAACATACCCTCCAAATTTGAGCTCGACCAAATGGCTAACGAATTGAGGATTGTCGATTTAGTGATACTAGTTCCGAAAAATTGTGAATGAGTCTCCCTCCTCTTTTCTCTCTTTTTGAATCTTTATTTTCTCTCTATCTCTCTTAACCGTAAATTGACATTCTTCACTTAAATAAGCTATTCATATTAGGGATTTTCTTTATATAGGAAGAGAACCCAAACCCAATAATTAAATGGTTCAATTGCTAAGAAATTGGACCAGACGTCCATGTAATTCAAATAATTGTATGTTTGAGGAAAACAAGACATTGAGAATGATTTGATATTCGTATGGGAATGCTTATAATCTATTGGGCATAAAACTTTAATAATTTTGAATTTAAGAACTTAGTTTTTTTATTTATCATTCTCATCATATTGACGAGTAAGAGAAATAGAAGCAGTACCAACCAAAATAAATTCATAATATTCTTGGGTCGCCAGTTAATAGAAGCAGAACTCCCAACTTAAAATCTGTCAGTTTATCGAGGCATCATCAAGGTATAAGCCTTCAACTTTCAACGTGGTGCCATCAAGGCCAACATGGTTGAGCATTCGCTCCAACTTAGAAAATGTGATGTATGTGACGTTTATGAATGACATACAACAACAACTTAAAATATGCATCAACTGTAACAACTTAAATCAACATTGGTCATTCGACATACAACTCAAATATGTCCATAAATCGGGACAATTCAACTTATTCAAATGTACCTGTAAATCAACGTATTCAACATCGTTTTGACAAAACAAACCAGCCACAATTACCTACTAATAAATACGAACTACCCCGACAATTTTCGGTCAATTCCGAACAACTAATTTTATCGCTTAATTTACTATTTCGGCTTTATTTCCATTCACTGTTATCAGTGCCAATTATCACCTAACTTCTACAGATTTTATTATACTAATATAATTAATTTTCTAATACTAGATTACCTACGGGTACTTAAAATTCTGCACTTCTAATTCCAACTAAAACCTGCTAAAATTCTACTAATATTGCCACCTGTAACCAGGTCTTGTAAAATTGCTCTTTGCTTATTATGCTATTTTATTGGTACTATCTTCCTGGTATAATTTCCTGCTATTTACTATTATAAACATGGGTGTTACAACTTGATTAATACTCATACCAAACCTGATTATCCTTATGTATTATACATGTTACTAGTTAGTTTCCTACTTACCATCACTTAATCAAATCCACAAGCAAACAAAGAAAGGCATGGAACAAACAAACACGTGAGGCTGGGACAGAAAAAGAAAATCACATAATAATCCCTAGCCAAGGGTGCCGAACGACAGCCCTCCCTCCATATACATGTTTCGATCGGCACATGCTCTTCACATCATCCATGTCGTTCGGCAGGGCTTCCAGCGGGGGACCACCATTGTTCCTTTAAACGCAAATTTTCCACATATTATTAATTTTGATCCAATTTTCTTTGCAATATAGGCCAACACAGTCTTGTTTCATTATCAAATAAATTAATTACTACTCATACTCACACTCGTCATGGAAACAGAAAATCAACACAGCAACTACTTAATTTCAGAAACATCAACACAACACCAATCGACAACAACACATACAAAATTCATTTAGTGCAATTTCAACACGTACGATAGAAATTATATAACCCCAATCCTACATATCAATCATCATATTCTCGGTTATAAAATTCGAACCCCACCCTTACCTTGGATTGAAGGCAGCTCGAATTTCTCGATCGAATTTCGCTCCGGTTCCGGTTGCAATCTCTCACGGTGGCAAGTTTTCCTCAAACCCTTATTTTCCTCTTTTCCCCAATTCTCACGCACTGGTTTTTCTTCTTTTTCTTATGTGGCTACTAGTAACTACTACCACTTCTAATATTATTTGTTTTTATATCTACTAACTTGTCTTAATGGGTCTAACAGATAACACCCCCTTCTTTTGCTATTTCTCACTTACAACTTAGTCCAACTAATTAATTAACATTCTATTAAAACTGATATTATTTTCTAATATTAATTTCTCCTGGCTAAATCGACCATTTATCCGATTATCAACTTATCAACTCAAACAACTTATTCAACAAATATTCAGAAAATACTCAAAATATTTAATTAAATACGGACGTTACAATTACAAACTTGATAGATAAAAAAAACAATACATGAAAAAATCAAATGACATGGAAAACTTTTTTGCTCGTTTGGGTGTAAAAAACACGAATAGAATCAATGTATGGATCACAAAACAAACTACTTCTATTTCATGGATTTCTCAAATGATACATCACATGCATTAATGAGGGGTATGTTTGATACACGAGGAATGTTACTTGACATACATTTAGCCACATGCATGAGTGCAAGAAGGAAATGGTTTGTTTTGTTTAATTCATGACAAGAAATGACTTGAAAGTAACAATATAATCAATTTCAAATGTTTGATTTTTAAATTATGTAAAATATGAGTTAATGAAATAAAATTTAGCAGAGAAAATAATGAATTTATAGTGGCAGTAGAGGAAAATATGAGTTAATGTTTGTTTACAGTTATGACGTTGTATCATCTATTCTATTACAAAAATTGATGCCAAATTGTCCCATTAAGTCAATTTAGTTGGTAGTTGTGCAAGTATATTAAGTGCAAGGTCACAAGTTTGAACCTGTGACATCTCACCTGTTCACCTTTAAAAAGTGAACTCCAGCCACTAGACTACATGACCAAAAAAATTGATGTCAAATTTTAAAATTTTTTGTATCTTTTATGGGTGGAAATAGTGTGTCTATATTTATATAAGAAATTAATATATAATGTTAATTACTAATTAATCCTTTATTACTTTTAATCTTATAATTCTTATTGTTAAAAAAAGGATAAATAAGTAATAGACAATACTTTTCATTTCAACCTCTCTCGACGAAATACAACACATTTTAGGGTTAAACTCTCTCTCTCTCTCTCTCATTTCTTAAAATTTCATTTTCTCTCAATCTTGCCCTATTTCTCTCTATCTTAGGGTTTATATTCCCATTTCTCAATTCCCACAAAGCATATCCCTATTTTTTCGTGTTTTTCTTCCCCGTTATTCTTATTTTCCTCTTTTTATCTTCATATATTTCTCATAACTTTCTATCCGTTAGCAAGGGTAATGAAGAGAGAAATAAAAAATAATGAGAGGTTGAAAGTAACTACAACGAAGACACGTAAGTAGTAAAGACATTGACATACTCTAGAAGAACATGTTAAAGATTATTTTAGTTTTGATGGAAAGGTACATAGTTTTGATAATTTTTTACTAAGTTTTCTAATTTCTTCTTCTCTGAAAACATTGTTGTATTCGAATTTATTACAATTTCAATGTTTGATTTCTTCTCATATCTTGATGTGTTTTCTCAATAACAATTTTAATCTATAGGTCATTTGTTAAAGTTTCGATTTTTGTCATATACATACAAAGAATTTGTATGAAACGAGTAATTTACTACAATAATGACAATATTTAAAAATCTTAAGAATTTTCTTAAAAATATTCCATTTAAATTTTTAACTGTAATCAAGATTGTGATTATAAATATGAATGTTGGTTTTGAGGTTTTTTCATTTAATTGTTTCTTGTGATTTGTCACATATTTTTTTCTATATTTTTCTCTTGAAATTTGAATTGGATAGTGGTAATAAATCCCCATTTGATTCTTACATCTCTTATATATTATTTATTAATTGAGTAGAAATATTGATTACTAGACAACTATGATTAATTGAAATTTAACAAAATAATTATAGTTCCTATTTAATATTATATATTCATGTTGACATTCATTTATGTATTTTAGCTTTGTCGTTGATTTCATTCGTTGGAACAACTTTTATTACTTGAAGAGGAAATGCACCGTAAAGAAAAAGTTAAAGTAAGTTTCATGTTTTCTTGTTTTGTAAACTAATATCTTATATCATATTGATATTAGCATTCTAATAACTTGGTTGTTGATCTAAGTATTTTGGATGAAATCAATTATAAAATGAAATGAGAATATTAGCTACACTCTAAAGTTGTCTTTGTTGTCAATTTGAACATAAGCCTGGATAAAAAGTGAAATCAATAGGCCTGTATATGCTTGATTATGTTTTTAAGTATTATTTATTCTATTTTTGTAGAAATAACTTTGAAAGAGTTTTATAATCTCATTTTTGATGAAATTAGAACAAATTGGGGGTTTGATTTTAAATGTTTCAAGATAAGGAAATGACGAGATCAATTGGAGAGAAAGATGCATAATTCTGAAAGATAAAGATATAGCGATATACATGGAGAATGCTAGATACATCAATTTTGATACAATGTAGAGCATGAGAGATATCCATTTCTTTTAGGTTTGTCTTTTCTTCTTTCTATTTGCAATAAAAAAAATAGTTGGTTTGTTAATTTAAGCATTCAATAAATTGAATACTCTTTCTTTGCTATTATATTTTTTGGATGCTTCAAAAAGTCAACTTCTTCATGTCTGTAAATTACTTTTGTATTATGAAAAGAATGATTACCTCATGAATTCATAAGTTTGTGTTGTATTAAGCTTTTGTGATTGAATTTGAACAATGGTTCCATTGAGTATGATTCCTTTATCGTTATCTGATTTTTTTATTATCTATTTGATATTTGCTTAGGCAGCATGTGATTGATTATAATTTTTTATTGCTTATGTGATATTTTCATGCATATAAATAACATGTACCAGAGTTGGTATATTAGAGTTAACATTGACGATATACAAAATATTTTTGATATTATGATTTTAGATCTATTACAAGTGCAAATCTTAACTTCCTAATTTTATTTTTATTTATTTGGTTTTTCATATAATGTTATTTGTTTGTGTATTTGATAACTTTGCATTGTTCTCGATAAAAACATAAACTATAATTCTTGAAAATAATTGGTTTAGTTTATGTTGTTCAAACTAACAAGTTATTTTTTTATCTTTTGACAATCCATTAATGCTTTAGAGTTTAGAAAAAACATTTGATTAATTTATCTTAATTCATAATATTTTTTCATAAAGAATGTGTAGGAATTGAAATAAAAAAATGTTTGATAGATTTTAACTTAAAATCCACATTTACTTGGTTCACTTTTCACTCAAACTCCATTTTTTCTTTCATTCAACTTCTATTGTTTTATTAAAATTCCGTTTCTATTTTTCTCTCATTTCCCTGTCATTTTACTTCAATTATGGTTTTATCTACTCATCTTTGTGTCAAAGGAACACATACTCCATAATTGAGCATATAACAACTCAATTGGTCACTTTTCAAATATGAAATCTTGCACTTTTCTTTAATTGTCCGGATAATTGGGTTGGTTACACTATTTAATATTGTTGGTATCACTTGATCTCTTTTTTATTTTAGGTTATTCCATTATTTATTTCACTTCTCTGTTTAAATATTTCCTAAGTAAAAAAGTATTATTGTAATTCAAGTGTGAGTGGTTAACTCCCACATCGATTAGAAAGGAAAGGAATGTTAGAGCTATTAGAGAACAAACTCATATTCTCAACGTCTTAAGTTTTTTGGTGGGTATGTGGTGGCAAAGTCTCTTGGATCTTGAATGTTTAGTTTATTGACACTTTCTTTTCTCCCCATAGTCTCTAACAAGTGGTATTAGAATCATGGTTATGCTCAGTGGGGGGGGGGGGGGCAAAAGTGAGGTCCTCATATGGATCAAGACTAATGATGTGAGTAACTTGCTCTTATGAGGGAAAATGTTTGGATTCAAATGTGACTGATTAAGTCCTACATCGACTAAACATGAAAGAAATGTTGGGTTTACAAGAGAAATTACAGTGTCCTTAATGCCTTAAGGTTTTGGATGAATATGTAGTATCTAAGTCTCTTGCATCCTGAACGTTTAGCCCATGGGCACTTTAGAAGGTTCACTCCCTAGACTCTTCAACATATACATTAGTTTTTTGATGCAAATATTTATAGTTTGTTTATAAATCACTTAATGTTATAATTCATGATGTTTGATCGAAATTTGAAATTTAAGACTATGAAGTGTTGTGTGATTTTTAAAATTTCATTCTGAATATTCTAATAATAATATTCATATTTTTGCATAGATTGTAGGGTTTGTAACTTTGCAGTATGGCGATGAACTATTAGAAGAACAAAACATAATGAGGTAAAATTTTACTTTTTATATACATTTTTTATGGTAGGCAAATATTATTTTTTCATTAGAAGATTTGAAACATCTTTTAAATGTTTTATGATTTGTATGTTTTACAAATATATGATATAATATAATATGTAGCATTTATTAAACTTACAATGTTGACCTATTATCCTTATCCTTGTTTTAACAATAATTTTAAAGTTTGAGGCAATTAGAAGCAAGTATGAAACAAGCAAATATTAGAACTAAAAAATATGACTTGAAAGTAATATGAAAAATTAGACGGGTTGTCATAAGTGTAGTTCAAGTGTCTTATATCGGTTGACAATTATGATCCCTTAACTTCATTTTGTATAAATGAACTAATAAATATTGCACGTTAATTTCAATTAAAGATTAATGCACATGTTTATCTCAATTGGTCAATCTAGCATGATATCAAATATTTGTCTTTGCTAATATAAATGATAAAGTCATCATTTGTTGTTTTAATTTGATACAATCATGTCATTGCCAATTATAACTTAATGTTCATTCTTGAAAATAATGGAAGGAGATTGTACTTCTAATACATTTTCAATTAAGATTTTTTTAATACAATAGTATATTATTATGCCACGTATAAAACTCCATTTGAATTAAATATCTATCTTAATGAACTTTTTGGTCAACTATGCATCAATTAAGAATGAGTTTAATAAAGTGTGTCTATGTTAGTTATTGTTATTGTTTTATTTCTATACTTCCAATGGTTTTGTATAGATGTTATCAATTTTAAAATTTAAATAGTACACTATTTTATAAGTTTTTTCCCACTTTTTTAAAAGTTTTGAATATGTTCATATGGTTGTACCATTGGTAAGTAAGTAAATCTTGATGATTGTGGCCAGTGTGAGTTATTATGAATGATTTTCTCAACCATATATATTATATCTTTTTATTTATATCTAAAAGATTATGTAATGATATAGTGAATTTTTTTATCCAAAGATGAAGTAATAACTAGCCATATTCATTCACCCCACATACTCTTATGTGGCACGAAAACTACATTATGTAGGATAACAAAAGATGGTGTGATAAAAGTTTAATAAAGTAACGTAAATATTTTTAAGAAGGTATAAATTCTTGGTTACAATCATATGACATGTATCAATCAAATTTTGTCATATAAATTAAAATTTTAAAATCACATATTAATCTAAAACCTTAATTAATCAAAATGAAAATAAAAATAAAAATATAACTTGATTTTTGAGCAGTAAGGTATTGGTATGTCAAGTGTGACTAATAATTCTCACATTTGATGAAAAAGAGAATGTTAAACTTTTTTTAGGTGAGAAAAAGCATAGACATAATATCCTAAGGTTTTAGGTTAATATGTGATTTTAAAAATTAATTTTATGTCGGAAATTTTCATTGATATAAGTCGTTAAAGGTAAATTACTCATAATTTTTAAGGGATAGCCTAGGCCTCACATTTTAAGAATTGTGCTACTATAATTTTTTATAAGACTCGCAATCTTAGATAAAAGTTACTTATTTTGTCATATGACAATGTTTAAAGTTTTACATTAGATTATACTATATATCTGTTTGTTTACAATAATGTGATAATGCCTATTTTGTTTGAGTCATACATTTTTATAATAAAATATTTATTTAATTACTTTGTTTAATAGAAGTTATAGTTCTTGCATTTTATGGATAAATATTAATTTTAAAATAAATTGTTATATGTTAATGTCTACTTTGTCTATATTTGGAATTTTTTATAATATTTGTCTTCATGAAATAGTATGATGGAAAATAAGTTATGAGGATTGTGTGTGCAATGGTGAATGTTGTCATAGATTTGGGAAAACATAAAAAATAATATTCATGAGAGGGCTTTGCCATTCAAAAACTTAAATTGATGAAAAGTAGGATATTAAAATTGAACAATGGTGATTAATGACTCGAAAAAATAGTCATTTCACCCCACTAAGAGACAAATATATGATAAAGAAAAGTCATGATCATTTCTATCTTTCTTTTATTATTGTTCATGTCTAAATCGACCCCTACCTGGGTGTCAGGAGGCAAGGTAGACTATGAGATAAACACACTCTATAGGAAAAAATGATCCTAACAGGATGGTCTTCTAACAACCATAAGATATCAAGTCATTTGTCTCCTCGAGACACATGCCCCAAAGAAGGTTCTAATGCCTATATATGGGCTCAAAACAATACTATAAGGTCAAAAGGACTCAGATACATGTACACAGTATTCTAAAACCCTAACCTCACATATATTATTATCACCGTTTAATCTTCAAAGTGATTGTAGGTACACGCCTCTACTAAGCTTACTACAAAGACTGGCACACCAAATATTATTAGTAGATTCATCATCATAAAAAACACCACTTGAAGAAAAAAGGTTTTATCAAATCAATTTTTCGCTTTCTATGAGCATCATTCTCCAACATCTTTGCTCTATTTACCGCTTAATGATGAAATCTAAACACACACAAACTAGATGATTTCTCTCAATGTAAGGCATCAAAGAAATGTACCTTCTTTAAGTTATTCAAATGCAATTAGAAAATATAAGAAAGTTAAACCACCATGTGAGATGACCAAGTCGAAGCGGTGAGAAAAAAAGAGGTTATGCTAATAAAATTAACCCTCTTTGACAGAATATCTAGTTAGTGGGACAACATCCCCACTATAGAGAACACCATATGGCGACTACAAACCTTTAATATTTATATCATTTGTGTATCGTATGAAGCCTCAGGAAGATCAATTCTAAGTCCATACAAGACACTAAGTGGACGTGTGAAAAAGGAAAAATAATTAGATAGCTTATGATTTAATATTTAGTAATACGGTTAATTATATCAAGAAATAGGGTGAGGATGTGTATCAAAAGGATATGAGAGAACGCGTGAAGGGTATGACCTTAGGGGAGGTAAATATGGAGGGTAAACTCATTCTAGATTTTTTGCCGGTTTTTGATCTTACTATACCTAATTCTTTCTTTAGGAAACAACATGATTACCTTATGACATTCAATAGTGTGGTTACACATTCTCTAATATATTTATTTCTTTTTAGGAAATCATATAAGAATTTTGCTTGGGCTGTAAGGTTATATCAAGAGAAACTTTGACTATCCAACATAGAATATTAGTTATGAATGTAAGAGTAAAAAATAAGAGCAGAGATAAGAAGCCATAATGGGGCTACACATATCAAGTGGTGACATTTGAAGAGTGAAAACAGAAAGATTTTCCAACACAAGATCTTTGAGGGAAGTTTGAGGCAACCACAAGAAAGTGAAAATGATACGTGGGACAAGATGGCATAGGAAATAAAAAAGTAGCAAAAAAGACATTGGGAGAATCAAGAGCTTTTAGACGTAGGGGTAAAGACTCATGGTGCTGGAACAAAAATGTTCAAAGTAAAGTTAGAGTTAAAAAAACAATATTTTAAAGATGGATCTAAGTGTAATAATGTCGAAACTTGCGAAAATTATAAAAAAATAAAGAAAGTGACTAAGAAGGCAATGGAAGAAGAAAGAACCGAAACTTTTGACATATTATAACAAATATTAGGAACTATAAAATAATAAAAAACTATATATAAGTTTGCTAAAGGAAGAGAACAAAAGATAATTTTTTTTAGATTAAGTGAAGTGTGCTAAGGATGAAGAAGACAAATTTTAATTTCAAGAAAAAAATATAAAGGACAAATGGAATAAGCATTTCTACAATTTATTTCATGAATGATCTTAGATCTCACCAGAATCTAACACGCCAGACATTAGAAAAGAGGATCAAAACTATTACTACTATTGGCAAATTTAAAAACACGAGGTAAAACAAGAGTTAAAAAGGACGGGTAATAATAATATAGTTGAGTCAAACAACATACCTATTAGAGTGTGGAAAAGTCTAAAAGCTAGAGATATTGAGTGGTTCACCAAGAATTTACCAACTTTTCAACATATAATGAAGACAAAACAAATGTTGGATAAATAAAGAATAACCACTTTAATTTCGATCTATAAAAACAAGGGGAATAAGCAAATTTGTGAAAATTATAAATGAATCAAACCTATGAGTCATACTATGAAGTTATGAGTATATGGTCGAACTAAGACTAAAAAAAGAGACTTGAGTTACTGATAATCAATTTAATTTTATGTATGAGAGGTTGACAATGAAAGCAATTTTCTACTATGATAGGTGATGGGGTAATGTTAGATTGATCAACAAGACTTGCGTCTGGTTTTCATTGATTCGAATAAGGCATATGATAGAGTGCTTATAAAGATTTTATGAGAATTCATGGATAAAAAATGGGTTAGGATTGACTATATTCGAGCTATTCATGATATGTATGAGGTGGTATTGACTACTGTGATGACACAAGGTGGAGAGACATGTGATTTTTCGATAACTCTTGGTTTCCCAAAGGTTCAACCCCATGCCTTTTACATTTTTACTTTAGATTTGGATGTACTTAGAAAACACATCCAATAATTAGAATCAAAATATAATTTTATTGTAGATGATAGCAATATACTTAGAGAATTGAGAAAGAATTTAAATGAGAGGTTGAAAACTGGAGGATGAGCCTTAGAAGTGTATGACTTTCGCCTAAGTAGAAGTAGTATAAAGTATATAGATTGTAAGTTTAGAAAAATGAGAAATTTTTCTAATATTAAGATGAAAGTTGAAGGTCATATCATATCACAAGTTACACAATTTGAATATTTTGGAACCACATAATATAAACCATGCCACTAATGTCTCATAGATGACAAAATTAATCTTATTAAAAGCAATATCCATGGATCTAAAAAATACAACTTTGCTATTCATGACCTTTTGAACTCTTTTAAAAAGATTCTCAACCTCGAAAAAGTAAAAAGTTTCAAATATAAATAGTACTCTATAAAAACATGTTGGTTGTTCGAATACATTTGTGGACTTTTTGCTCTACGGTGAAATCTTATATCCTCAATCCTGCAACTTCAAATCCACACATACATGTTTTATTCATACCCACTCATACGCTAAAACATTTATTGACCTAAGTATCAATCCTTATATGGTTCGGCTAAGAAATTCACACATATATTTCTTCAAAGATATTTTAACCCGCTTAAATATATAAAAACAACATCCTTAATAAAAACATACTTAAAACATGAAAGCTCTTACAATGAACTATAGATTTCCCATAGACAATAAAAAAATCCTAAGGATAACTCGATATTCTATTGTTGACAAATGCTAACATGACCATCGATAAAAATAGTTAAAATAAAATCTTAAACATGCATGACTTGCAAACATCCAAAAATTACTTAAAAAAAGTCAAAATATATTAGACTCTAAAAATTTAATTTAGGTATAGATTCAATTTTTTAAATCAATTTATATATTTCCAATGTCCCATCCCATCTAGTAAATAACTAAATATACACACTAGTATCAATAAAAAATAAAATTCAAATGAAGAAAAGTGGAGTAAGTGATTAATATTGATAATTTAATTTTACTATTATTTTCCCTCACCCAAACAAGTCCTTGCTCGGCACTATTTATAAGAGAAACGGTTCTTTCCCCAAACATCCTCTACAAATCATCAGCAGAGTCACCATTGCCGAGGAACACTCCACCTCCGACAAACCTTTTCTCTATCCACTCACTGCTCCAACAGTGTGTATTGTGCTGTGTGTAAGTTTCTTCCTATCGGTTTTGCTTTCAACATTCATCAACCAATTTCACTCACTACATGCACTTCACTGATTGATTGCAACAACAATGTTTGCTTAAGATTATTGGAATTTTTATGTGTTTGGGAGTATCTATGCTGTGATTTGCGTTGAGATAGTTGGATTAGGTTAAGTTTGTTGATTATGTATCTATTGAGGTTATGTTGGAATTAGGATTGTGGTTGGAGCATGGTTTTTAACTTTATATTATGATTGGGAAGTGGGAAGTTATGGTTTGCATTAGGTTTTTTGTGTTGGAATGTTGAAGTAGGGTTGAGGTTTTGTTGGAAAGCTAGGGTTGTGGTGAGAATATAATATGGATGGTGAAGATTTGATTTGTGGGAGTAATAATAAGAGGGCTAAAGAGATTGAGGATGGTATTGATTTGGAAGATGATGAGGTGATATTTAAAATGAGGAAGCTACGCGGTGTGAAAAATAAGGTTTGCTTGGGGCCGGAGGAGGAGATGTGTGGTAATGGAGGAGGCGAGAATGGTGAATCCGTTGGGGAATTTGTTGATGAAGAACAGAAGGATTTGGGAGGGATGGATGATACGCTGGCCTGCTTTAGGAAGAGATTGAAGGGTCCTAAGAGAGATCAGGGTTCTAGAGATGCGGGAGGGAATGTTTCTAGTTTGAATGTGGTGGCGGAGTCTTCTGATGGGTGTTTGGATGTTTCTTGCCAGTATGAATGTTTGGATGAAAGATATTCGTTGAATAAGGACGGTGTATTTGAGGGGAGGGGTGCTGGGGATAATGGTTCTGATTTGGATATGAATATGAAAGTAGAAGGACCTAATGTGGATTTGGCACTGAAGGGAGTTGAGGATGGTGACATGTCTGTAGGTGATTTGGTTGTGCATGAGTCTAGAAATACTCCAAAAGATGAAAAAGGGGTTGGTGTTTTGCTTAATGCTGGTCTGCAACATTCTTCTGAAGAAACTTCTTTGGCGGGAATGTTACAAACACCACAATCTACTTTTGTTAGCAAGTCTTGTACTGCTGTCAGTTCAGAGCAGAAATGTGGCAGTGGGGGCCAGAATTTGAATGACGGGTTGAGCCCTGACTCCAAAAGTGCGAGCAAAACTGCTGATGGTATTCGCGATTCAAACGTTCCTGATGGGCCATTATCTGACGTTCCTGATGGGCCATTATCTGATCCCTGTTTTTCAGCCAACGTCTGCCATGGAGATAGCCAGCCGCTGTCTTGTGTACGATCCGAAGACATTTGTTCTCCTTCTGATCAAAAGACCGAACTACAAGAAATGATTATCAATGATGGTTTAAAGAAGTGTTCTATCATGCACGGCGTTCAAGAAATCACTGACACCATGTCTATCCCTAAAATGGGGGAAATGGTGTCTCCAATTATTGAGGGTGAGCTCAAGAAAAAATTGACCGACGACAAAGTAGAATTGTGTAATATTCCTTCAAAATACAGTGATTTTACTTCCAAGGACAAAGAAAAGTTCTCCCCTTGTGACTACGAGCCATTGGCTAAATCATCCGTGAATATGCTGTGTGAAAATAATCATCAGGTTCCTCAAAAAGTTGTACAGGGATCCTCAAGCCATGGAGTTATGTCGTTCTTTGGATGCCAAACTGAATTAGATGTAGGTGTGTATTCTGAAACTAAATTTGTCTCTGGTAGAAGTTGCGGTGATCAGAATATTATAGATACAAAGGATGAAGTGCAAGATTTTGTTTCAGGTAATTTGCTGAAAAAAAGTTCTGCTGTTTCCGGTGGTTGTTTACTTCCTACTGTGTCAAACGAAACAAATAAATCTGAATTGGCTGTAAAGCCAAATCACCCAGAGATACCTTCAGAAACACACAATATTCCAAAGGATTCCGATGCCTATATTCCAAAATGCAGTTCGGTAATAGATCCAACTCAACCTTCCAAGAATACATTTGAAAATACTTCTCTTGCAAATGGTGATTGTTTCTATGCCAAGAGAGACTCTGAAGGTGCCTCCCCTCAGAGCACAATTCCAGAAGAGAATGAGAATTCTGCAGAAAATGATGCCTCTGTGTCTGAGGTAGCCAACTTTGATGATAAGACATCGACTGTTATTCGCCGCAAGACAAAAAAGCGTCGGCATTGGGACATGGCGTATGAAGGGGATGCTGATTGGGAGGGTTTAATAAACGACCAAGCTTTTCTTGAAAGCCAAGGTGTTGTTGATGGTGAGCGCATTCTTAAACCAAGAGGGAAGCTTGAATCTGTTTTGAATGCTGTTGAAGAGTCTGAAAGTGATGCAGTAGCAGTATCAGCAGGATTGAAAGCCCATGAAGCTGGTCCAGTTGAGAAAATAAGATTTAAGGAAATCTTAAAGCGTAAAGGGGGTCTCCAGGAATATTTAGATTGCAGGTCAGTAGATAAATTATGAAACTTTCAAACAATTTTTTGCATTTGCTTACAGTTGGTCTTTCTTAGTGTTCGGAAAAGTTGTGCTGCGATAGAAAGGTTACTTTCATCAGTATCAGTATTTTGGTTTTCATGGTATCTTGTGCTTCAAATGCTCACAACTGTTTTACATCCTTTTAGAATGTTGATTGAATGTGTTATTTATTTTGGCTGTTTAAACATGAAATCAAGATATTAAGCTGTTGAGTGCACATTGAAGTTAACAATAATGACAAGATCTATTATCATTTTTGGTATGCTTTTGTAAGTTTGGAGTAGGTTCAATTTCTCCCAATTTATGGCCAATCTTTATGGTACAATAGTAGATGTTCTGGACCAAGTTACTAGTATTTTGTTTTTGGCTTTTGTAGTAAGTTTATTTATTTATTCTTAATATTTGATTTGCTACAAAGGGACTATTTTCTAGTGAACATGTCATTAGTAATTACTCCTTTTTCAATGAGAAAAAACAGATTGTATTTTTCTCTACTTCTAGTACTCTACTATTTTCAACTGTGATAGTGAATCAACTTAGCAATGTACTTATTCCTTTTTCTTCCATAACTGACCTCTTACTGATTCACTTTTATGATTGGGAAGATACCAGCTTGTTTTTGTGTTAGTGGAAATAAATAAGAGGGAAAATGGATAGGAAGTTAGTTATTCAATGATGTCTGTTTGTTGATTCAAATCCTTTTCACTATTTGGCCATTGTGTGTTTCTGAATTTTATATTCTCTGGTGGTTCATTGCTGTGGGCAAGGGCAAGGTCCTTTCTCCTATATTTGCCTAGAAATTGAAAGATTTAAGAGATGGTCACTTTTCTTAAATTTCGACTGAATTATTTTAGTCATTTTATTGATTGGTTTTTAATTGATGATCAATTGTATATTTATATTTATATGCTATGATTATGAGATCCTTACCTGTTGCAGACTTGCAGTCATTTAACTGCAAACAGCATCTCTCTTTCTCTCCCTTGTTTTTTTTTTTTTTTGAAAAAGTTTCTTTGTTGCTATCCTTTTACTTTCACATTTTAAGAATGTATTGCTGTGAGGGCTGTCTGTCATGCATACTCTATTCAAGTTCATGGGCTGCTGTCCTTAATTATTGTTTCTTATTTCTATTCAGAACTTTGTTACTGTTGCTATTTTATCACATTACTTGTTGCACAGTATCATCATTGCTATTTTTTGCTTGATTAGCTTTTAGTGTTGATTTATTCTTTAATTTGATGGGATTTATTTTTAGTTTCTTTTTGCTTCTTGCTCTTAATCAAAATTCGTTTGAATAATGAACCTTAAGAGTGTGTTTGGATGAAGCATTTGAATGAGGGAAAGTAATTTTTTGAGGGAATTTAAAATGATTTGATCAAAATCTATTGTTTGGATAAAAATATGGAGAATTGTTAAAATGGTGTAAATTTTATGAAGCATTTTATTCAAGCCAAATTTAAGGAATTTCAAATGACACCAAAAAGTAAAGAATTGGTGATTGCTCCATAATTTAAAAGTTAAATTGTTTATTAATAATTATTCAAATTTTGTAAAATGGTTCTTATATTTTGAAAATGAAGCAATTCAAATACTCCATCCAATCAATGAATTTTGAAAATGAAGGGAATTCAAATGAAGCATTTGAATTTCATGAAATTTTAAAATTCCTTAAATTTCAAATTGATTCATCCAAACACACTCTAAAAGATTCAAGTGAGCATCTTTAGAAACAACTTAGCTTTGCTGTAAAATACTTATATTTCTTAAGCTAGGATACACTGGATTCAGCTTCAGGCTTGTGTTTATTTTTAACAGAGATTATTTGCTAAAAAATGGAAGTCTTTTTCTTATAAATTATACTTCTTTGTTTTTATTAAAAAAGCAAATTCTTCATCTTTCAATTTATATACTGCAGAAATCAGATCCTAGCTCTTTGGGGTTGTGATATCACACGTATTTTGCTTATTGCTGACTGTGGGGTTCATGATACTCCTTCCGAGGATGAACCTCCTCGCTCTTCTCTTATTAGGGATATCTACACATTTCTCGATCAATGTGTAAGTCTGTTCCTCATGTTATTCAGCCATCAATTGTCATTTTGTTTGCTCATTTAAATGTATCATTTTTCAGTTTTTTGTCACTATTAACTTATAATAGCTTTATTTTTGGGCAAATACATACTGTGTCAGTGTTGATATCATGGGAACTTTGTATCATATTCTTTTCCAGGGTTATATAAATGTTGGAATTGCTTCTCTTAAAGACAATGTTGAAAGTAGTGCAAAGCATAATTATACACTTATAGGAGAAAAAGGACACGAAGAAAGTTATACAGCTTCTGCTGCTGACTCTGAAGACGGAGTTTCCTTTATTGTTGGTCAGACTAAAAAATCAGATGCTTCTGTAGAAATTAAGTGCGGTCCTATAGTAGGTAATAAAGACCTGGCAACTGAAGCTACAGAAGACAAGAGGGATGTTAATAAGGTGACAATGGATATATCAAACATGACACAGCATGAGAAAAGAAAAAGTGATGATTGCCAGGAAAAAGGTGGGATTCAAGATGGAGTCAGTGAAATTATACACGGGAATGTTAACAGTTCTGAGCAAAGCAATGAGTCTACCTGTGTTAAATCTGTCTTGGGTGACCAGATAGGTGATATTCTGAACTCTGATTCAGAGGCTAGAAAGAGAGTGATTGTCATTGGAGCTGGTCCTGCTGGTCTAACTGCTGCTCGCCACTTGCAACGTTTGGGATTTCCTGTAACTGTACTTGAGGCAAGGAGTAGAATAGGGGGTCGAGTATTTACAGACTGCTCATCTCTTTCTGTCCCTGTGGATCTTGGTGCTAGTATAATCACTGGTGTTGAGGCTGATGTGGCTACTGAGAGAAGACCAGATCCTTCTGCGTTGGTTTGTGCTCAGTTGGGTCTTGAGTTGACCGTGCTAAACAGTGACTGTCCTCTATATGACATAGCGATGGGACAAAAAGTTCCTGTAGATATGGATGAAGCACTGGAAGCTGAATTCAATAGTCTTCTTGATGATATGGTGTTGCTTGTTGCCCAGAAGGGTGACCAGGCCATGCGAATGTCCCTTGAAGACGGTTTAGAATCTGCCCTCAAGAGGCGCCGTTTAGAACGCTCTCGAAGAAGTAACAAACAAAATAATTACGCATATGGTTCTTTTGGTTCGAAAAGAGGCATCATTCATGGCAAAGAAATGGAAGAGGTCTTGTGTCCTCTCGAAAGAAGGGTTATGGATTGGCACTTCGCTAACTTGGAGTATGGATGCGCTGCTCTGCTGAAGGAGGTTTCTCTTCCCTACTGGAATCAAGATGATGTGTATGGAGGATTTGGAGGAGCTCATTGTATGATTAAAGGGGGTTACAGCACTGTTGTCGAATCTTTAGTAGAAGGGCTTGACATCCATTTGAACCATGCTGTAACAAATGTGTCTTATGGAAGCACAGAATCAGGCCCGGGTAATAAAGTCAAAGTTTCTACATCAAATGGCAATGAGTTCTTTGGAGATGCTGTTCTGATTACTGTTCCATTGGGCTGCTTGAAAGCTGAAACTATAAAATTCTCTCCACCTTTACCCCCGTGGAAATATTCTTCCATTGAGCGTCTTGGATTTGGAGTTCTCAATAAAGTGGTCTTGGAATTTCCTAGTGTGTTTTGGGATGATGCTGTTGACTACTTTGGAGCAACAGCTGAGGAGACAAGCAGAAGAGGCCACTGCTTTATGTTCTGGAATGTCAGGAAGACAGTGGGGGCTCCGGTCCTCATAGCATTAGTGGTTGGGAAAGCGGCCATAGATGGTCAGAATTTAAGCTCTTCCGATCATGCCAACCATGCGTTAATGGTTCTCCGGAAACTTTTTGGGGAGGCTTCAGTACCGGATCCCGTTGCATATGTTGTGACTGATTGGGGTAGGGATCCTTTTAGCTATGGTGCTTACTCTTATGTTGCTATTGGAGCTTCGGGAGAAGACTATGATATATTAGGGAGGCCAGTTGATAACTGTTTGTTTTTTGCTGGTGAAGCAACCTGCAAAGAGCACCCTGATACAGTTGGTGGTGCAATGATGAGTGGACTCCGAGAGGCTGTGCGCTTAATTGACTTGTTTAGCACTGGACATGATTATACGGCAGAAGTGGAGGCAGTGGAGGCTGCACTGAAACAGTCAGATACTGAAAGAGAAGAAGTTAGGGATATTATAAAGAGACTTGATGCAGCAGAGCTTTCTAACATATTGTACAAGAAGTCTTTGGACGGTGCTCGAATCTTAAGCCGGGAGTCTTTACTAAGGAACTTGTTCCTAAATGCAAAAACCAATGCTGGGCGCTTGCATGTGGCCAAACAGTTGCTACGTCTTCCTGTTGAAAACTTGAAGTCCTTTGCTGGGAGTAGAAAGGGGCTAAGCATTCTCAACTCATGGATACTGGTACTACTGTCTCATTGATGTATTATTTTCAAATTTGTTCAACTTCTTTTTATAGTGCCTGCTCGCTTTGCTATGAAAAAGTAAAACATCTCTATCTCTGGTGAGATAATTTCTTAAATTGTGTTTGATGGTTAATGTTTTAAACAGGACTCAATGGGGAAGGATGGCACCCAACTCCTGCGACACTGTGTGCGTCTTCTTGTGCTTGTTTCGACTGATTTACTTGCTGTGCGCTCATCAGGTATATATGTTTATTGTTTTGGGGATGTGTTTTGCATGAAAATGTGTATTATGTTCCAAAAAATAATTTTAGCTGACATCAATTTTGTTGGTGTCTTTCTTATGATTATCCATCGCTGAATGGTGATCAGCAAAGTAAAATTGTGAATTATCTATAGTGATATATATGTTTATGAATTAACTGGTTATCAACTTTATCAATAAATTTTCTTGGGATATTCCAGGAGTTTTCGCTTGCCTATATAGCCCGTTTGGATTACTACATAATAAAAAATATAACCAATTTGAAGCAAATACGGCTTGCACTAATAAGCGAGTTCCAAAATCTTGAAGAACGGAATCTACTCTCTTTAAACCAATTTACAATATAATAATAGAAAGGAAGCATTATTTATGTTTACTCATCACTCATCAGTTGAAACCCTTCTGGATCTCAGTCCAACATTAGTGGCGGTGCAGTATGATGTCAGCATAAACGGTGATGGGTGTAAGGCATTGTTAGTGGGAATCGGTAGAATAAGGAGAGACACATGTGTTATTTAAAATGAGTGTTTTAATCTGAACCATCTATTTTGATCTAAAGGTTAATAATTGTTTCTCACTCTCACATAAGAAGCCCCTTTCTCACTAGACAATACCCCTCTTCCAAATGGCTTGTTAATATGTTATCCACACTTTCTCACTTTTTTGGCTTAACTTTTCATTTATCGGTGCAGGCATTGGAAAAACAGTGAAGGAAAAAGTTTGTGTACATACTAGCCGTGATATTCGTGCTATAGCAAGCCAGTTGGTTAGCGTATGGCTTGAAGTCTTTCGCAAGGAAAAGGCGTCTAGTGGAGGGCGAAAGCTGTCAAGACAGGCAAATACTGTAGATATATCAAAGAGAAAACCAATTAATGATCCAGCATCAGGAAAACGACCTCTGAGTATGCATCATAGTACTTTTGAGGATAAAGGAAGCATATTAACTCCTGCAATCAATTCAGCTTCCATTGCACATATGAAGAAATCTCATGGCAAGCAAGGGAGTCAGCAAGCGGCAAATGACTTGAGGCGTGATGTCAGTTCTTCCAAGTCCCAAGGTTCGACAGGAAAAATAGACACTGAGATGAATGATACCCACTGTGCTACGTCCGAGGAAAAAAAGGCTGCTATTGCTGCTGCAGAAGCTGCTCGTGCCAAAGCACTTGCTGCGGCTAAGGTTTGTTTCTCTGAAGCTTTAGTTCTAATCTAATAATCTGTTGGTATGTTTGTTGCACTTCTTTAAATCAATTAATACTTCAATAAACATGTACTAAAATACCGGGTGCATGTTAGAAACTGGTACCAAATTACAATTTAATTGTAGAAATTGACTTTTATTGATGGTAGAATATGTTTACAGCAGAAACAGATTTACACACTATAGATAACACACAATTCACACATACATTGTTGTATTGATATTTTTCAGTTTTTTTTAGATTTTAAAAAGTTCAAATTTGTGTATTATATCAAATAGTACTAGTATCTATGCATTATAATACACGATCAACTGATTATGAATCCAAAGATCATTAACTGTCTCTTGACAGGTTGTATGTTTCCCCAAAAGATTCAGTAGTTTTTATTCATTGCAGGCATATACTTCTGCTGAAGATAGGAGCAATACGCAACTCCAGCTTCCGAAGATACCGTCATTCCACAAATTTAAGAGTCGGGAACAACATTCACAAAATGGTGACAGTGATATTAGGAAAAAACGGTCTGGTGGTATCTTGTTGGGAAAGCAAGATTGTATTTCAGAGATTGATTCTAGAAATTGCAGAGTTAGGGACTGGTCTGTTGATTTCTCTGCTGCTTGTGTTAACCTTGATAATTCCAGAATGTCAGCTGATAACCTGTCACAGCGGAGTCATTCAAATGAGATTGCAAGCCATTTGAATTTCAGAGAGCACTCGGGAGAAAGTGTTGCCGTGGACAGCAGTTTATACACCAAAGCTTGGATTGACTCAGCTGATGGTGAGGGAGTAAAAGATTACCAGGCCATAGAGAGATGGCAATCTCAAGCAGCGGCAGCTGGTTCTGATTTTTCTAATCCTGCCATACATTTGAAACACGAAGAGGATTCAAATGCCTGTTCAAGGTTACCCAGCATGAAGCATGATGGAGTGGCAAATGACAGCTCTGTTTCACAGGTTACTGTGAATAAGGAGAATTCTAAAAGTCATTCTCATAATTCAAAAAGTCATTCTCGAGGAGCAGATCGTATCAAACAGGCGGTTGCGGATTATGTTGCATCTTTACTTATGCCTCTTTATAAGGCAAAGAAACTAGATAGGGATGCATACAAGGCTATAATGAAGAAAAGTACAGCCAAGGTGATTTTTTCCCGTCAATTATTTACTTTTCCTTTCTCGAGTATACCTTTGTCAACACTTTTGTCCATTTCTTATGTTACTGGGATTGAGTTTCAGGTCATGGAGCAATCTACAGATGCGGATAAAGCCATGAATGTTCACGAGTTTCTAGATTTCAAGCGGAAGAATAAGGTAATATGGCATTAATTATTGTAAATTTATGCAATAATCCTAATTTCGGAATGATTATCTGCTTTCTTTTAACCATTAATTCTTTCCAATGTCACTGAGTTTGGGCTGGATGCTTAACACATGCAGATTCGACCTTTTGTGGATAAATTGATCGAGAAACACATGGAAATGAAACCAGATTTGAAATCTTAAAATTTTTGCATATCTATTGGAGGGTTTCAGAAATCTATTTCTTTTTGCGGTCTCAGCTCTCACAGTTTTGGTGGTCGGTCACATGCTTGCTCTCACTGGAGCACTTCAATCCTCCAATGTATGTACTACCAAAGTTATTATTAGAGAAACAGATAGTCTATTCTGTTCAGCTCAAATGAAGTGAAACGCAACTTTCTCTCGGCACTCTTGCAGCTCAACAGAATACCAACGTACTCTGCACACATGCTTTACTATTTAAAGTCAAAGCTCAATGCAAACACTAGTTGAATCCTTTGGAAGCCAAGCTTCTGAAACTTTGTATATGGCAATATAGACTCCATTAGTCCCATCTTTTCATCTTCACCTTATGTCAAGACTGTGTCCTTAAAAGGTTGAAAACCTAATACCCCATTTTTATTGAAGGGTTTTGTTTTTCATGGACAAAGACATGACTTAACCTTATGAGTTCCTTCTATTTGTACAGCTTAGGATTGATTTAGCGCTGACAAGTATACATATCCATTTCACTGTGTGGGCTGTTAGAACAAAATATTGTTCAGATTTTGAGTCCAAAATGAATTACTAACTTTATATCATTCTCCAGAATGGGGAAAAAATTATGCTAGCTCTATGAAATCTTTGATTAACCACTGTATTTTTTGCTTATTTCTGTGACATTTGTTTTGTGCGTGTTCTTATGTTTGTATGTCAAATGTGCTACGGAGAATCTAGAATAGTAGAACCGCGTCATCAACAGAGAGAGCCATGAAGTGATTTCATCTCTAATTACTTGTAAAGGTTTGCAGCGTATGAGACGGCCCTACGCCTTTTGAATCACGCTGTGTGTAATCTAACATTTTCTTTGTGATTATGCTTATGTCGTTTTCTGTTGTGATACCATTGCCTGTGTTTATTTTGCAGACTGTCATCAGTACAAATCAAATGTGTGAGGTGTATGCTGAAGGAATTTATTTTTTAAAACTGATATGAAGTATCCGACATGTATTCTATGAGTGTCATAGATGTGTTGTAAATTGATTTAAAAAGTATCGGGCAGAGAAAAAAATATCAGACACTTGTTTGACTTTTTCAACATTTGTTTGACGTTTTTGACACGTGTCGTTCAGATATCATAAAAAATATTTATTATTCACACATGTCTTACACTGCAACACACCTACACGCAAAGGAGGAGGTGTTCGTGTTTCATAGATTCTTGTCCGTGTTTCATAGATTCTTGTCTTCGAAAGCAATTAATTTTATTAAAGCATTTAGTTAAGCTAATGAATTTTCCTAATGATTTGATATTTATTGGTTGCTTATTGCTGGAAAATTCTTTATGATGGCTGTCCAAATAAATTTTTTATTTACTAGACAATTTCTTAATTTTGGTGTAGCTGTTTCCAGTCAAATGTTCTTTTAAGATGGTAATAATGCGATTGCGAGGTACTCTCTTCTCACTATTATTATTATAAGAAAAATGTTATCACATGCCCTAATTAAATATAGAAAATTTCTTAAAAATTATGCACTTGATTCTTTAAATATTTGTAAAATTATTTTATCAAATGCCCTAATTAAATATAGAAAATTTCTTTAAAATTATGCACTTGATTCTTTAAATATTTGTAAAATTATTTTATCAAATATACATATTTTTAGTTTTGAAATCCTTAATATGCGCATCTAGGACAAAAGTTAGCATAATCCTTATTACACTAAAAATATTTGTCTCGTTAATACAATTCAATTTTTCAGTTGATTAGTTATAGGGACACGTGATTCCAAGAGTTCGAGTATGCGACTTTTCAGTTATTCATTTTTAAGGAGTCAAATTTCATCCATTAAACAAGATTTAAAAAAAAAACGATGGGTTTTTGAAATTGTTCTACTCTCATTGTCTAAATAATTTAATTCGATCAAAGTCTTCTCTTAGGAACTAACATCTCACCCCCACATTAGGGATGAAAATAGACTAGGTTAGACTAGATTTTATAAGGTCTGAGTTTGGCTTACGATAAATTAATAAGGCCTGAGTTTGACCTATGACCTATTATAGGCTCATTTTTTTAGTCTAATATGATCTTTTTAAAAGTCTGACCTGACCTGAAAGCTTATTTAAAAGTTTGTTTCTCATTAAGGTTTTAAATAAATTCAGACTACTTAAGAAGTCTTATAGATCGGCCTATATATGCATATATAGACCGACATATTTATCGTTTTTTAATATATATGTTTATATATATCAGTCTATTTAACATTTTTTTTATAAAAAATATGTATGTATATATAGACCAACCTATTTAGACTATTTTTAATATATATAAAAATATAGGTCGGCCTATAAGGTTTCATAGAATTTTTTAATAGCTTAGGCCTGAACTATTTAACTAAACAAACTTTTAAAAAATCCTAAGTCTAATCTTTTTAGTAAATAAGTCTGTCATAACCCGACCTCAAATAGGCTAGGCCATATGTTCTTGTAGACTGACCCGGCCTATTGCAACCCCACCCCACACTTATACATGATACTTCCATCATGTATACTTTTACCACTATATCTTTATGAATAATAATTAAATTTCAAAAAACATGACTTTTATTAGAAATATTGAGAAAATTCCATTTTTTTTTAAAGTTTTTGAAAAAACATTTCGAAATTTCCAATCCAATACTGGAAATTTTCAACAGTACAGAGAATTTCAGTATATTTTAAAATTTTCAGATTTTTTTTTTTGTTTTTCTAAAACAAAACACCAGAAATTTTGTAAAAAACTGAATTTTTCGAAAAAAAACATACTAATTATCTTAGAAAATTATCAATTTTTAAAATAAATCTGATACAGAGTGAAGATATTAACACCCTATGTATCTGTAGTACTTTACATGAATCTTTTATAAAATTTATTTATTTATATTAAAATTTGTTTGCTTGCTAAATGATTGTGGAGATGGGAAAAGAAAATATATTTTATTTATGTTTTTTGTTTGAAAAACATAGTCTTGCACCTACGTACTAATTAAGAATCAAAATCTCATAGTACGTGGTAAAAATAACAAAAGGGTTTGTTGTGGTTGATTTTAGGAGAAAAAAAATATTTAATCATTTTTAAGAGAGAAAAACTCAACTAATACCACCACACGTATGAGAAGATGAATCTTGCATCATCATGAACAAATGACTACTAACTTGGATATAAAAATCAATAAGTTGTCAACTAACGTCTTCATGTGAGGCTTTTATCGTTGGCCTATGTGTCGCCGAGGACATGGGAGAAAAGGAGGTCAAGATCCTCATAAATACGCAACTCATAGCCTCCCAAGTCCGAGGAGAATATCAGGTCAAAAACGACCAGTTGGCCGAATATTGTGCCCTCGTTTAAGACCACTTGAAGAAGTTTAACTCCATCGATATACAACACATCCCTTGAGAACACAATGCTCGAGCATATGTTCTATCCAAACTCTCCAGTACAAGGACAAAGAGAGGAAATAAATTGGTGATCCAGGAGATACTCCCTCGACCAAGCATCAAGAAAAAGCGCCCCAGCCATAATATACTTGTCATCGAAGAAGGCACCTCCTGGATGACGCCCGTTTATAAATACCTGACAGATGGAACTCTCCCCGATGATCCCAAAAAGGCAATAAGTATCAGACGAAGGGCGTGTTCATACGTCATCCTTGAAGATAAACTCTATAGAAGGGGATTCTTCATCCCTCTCCTCAAATGCGTCGAAGAAGCCAGAGTGCCATACATATTAAAAGAAATACATGAGGGCATCATCGCCCAACACCTAGGAGGAAAATCACTCTCCCGAAAGGCCCTCCAGGCTGGTTATTATTGGCCGACCATGCAGCTCGATACCTAAGTCCGCTAGCAGTCACTTCACGCGGTTCGAGGCCAGGTAGGTAAAATCCTACAAATTCTCCAAACTTTCGCTTCCTCGATAATTCCTCATCTCCCCAGATAAAACAACCTCGACTACACTCTTCGAAATCAAGTCATCACCCCACTAACAGACGCGACGACTTGGGGGGTAACTGTTCTGGACTTCCCAAATGCCTGTCGGGCAGGTCGCTCCATCCCGAGGTACGACGATCCGGCGAGATCCAGTAACATGATGGGGGCTCCCACCTGCCTGTTTCATTAGCCATGCAACGTTCTTTGCTCGACACATGTCGAACAGGTCAGCAACTTATCTCACTAAAGACCTTGCCCGTTATGCCTCATCTGCTCGACATAACAGCTAGTTACGGAAAACATTGCCCGATTTGACCTAGTCAGCTCAGATAACTATATTCGCGAATCCGCATATTCCGACCCAAATATAGCAACCAATGAGAGTCCTCCTAAGATCATTATATAAACCCTCATATCTTTGAGGGAAAGGTATCACTTTCTTACACTCAAAACCCTAATATTTACTATTCTCCCTTTTTAAACATTTTCTTACTTTAACATCAGAGTGCCTTGCAGGTACACCACCACCTCCTCAACATCAACTTGCTCGAAGGATCTTCAACCGTTCTGACCGTCTTTATTTCTGATCACTTGTTCAGATCATAAATGAAGTATAAAGTTCAAAGCAAATAAACATAAAAATTTCATGGATTATATGCAAACAAACACATAAGAATAATTAGGTCAAATAAAATATTTAAAGAACACCTCAAATACTTAAAGAAAACACTAAAAAACTTGTTTTTTAAATTAAATAAAAGTAAGTAAAATAAATATTATTTTTGATATTTTAAATAGGTAATATGTTAAACAAAGATGTAAAATAAAATATTTTGAATAAAATAAAATGTTTTTGGTATTTTAATATGTTAAAAAAAACAACTAAATAAAATGAGTTTCAAATATATATATATATATATGTATATAACCATGATAAAAAATATTTTTTGGAGTTTTTTATGGATTGACAAAATGTAGACATAAATGAAGAAGCATGCAAAAAAATTAAACCAAAAGGAGTTGATTTTTGCTCACATAAAACCAAATTGAAAGTTGAAAAAAAAAGTGTTGGAGTCAAGTGGCAAAAAAACAAGTAATGAAAGAACGATTTTTCAAGTTTTGATCCAGGAAATTGATTCCCTAATATGGGGAAATTGATTTCCCATTATGTGCAGGATGAAAACAGGCAAAAAGTACTCAGGAAATCGATTCCCCTATTTATGGAAATCGATTTCTTGCCCGAAAAACATTTTTTTTCTGTTATTTTTAAAGACACTTTCTTCAACTTCCAACTTTTAAAAATGGCAACTCATTCATTTCTCAACCAAATGCCAAAGTGTAAAGATCAAAGTTGCTCAATTTTTCACAAGGATTTCAAATATGTAAATATCATAAATTCATACGGATTGTAGCTCATGAGTTTCCGATAAAACCAAAAAACCTAACATTTTTCAAAGTTAAATTAAATGATATACAAACTCAATTTATGCCTATTTTCATAGGGCTTCAGATCACACCAATCATATAAACATAAATGTATTAAGAATGAGTGCAAATAATAACTTAAACTATGAAAGGTGTTTGGATGATTTTTTTGTGAGGTGTTTGGAGGATTTGTTTGTAAGGAACTTGCAAGGATTGGGAGTTTAATGTTTATGGTATGAAAACTTGCAACAGTAGAGTTTTTTTGTGTAAATTTTGGTGTGTGTTGCTTTGACACTTGATTCTCTATTTATAAAGTTTTCATATGGTCTATGTAACTGGATGAAGTTGATCTTAGTTCACATGGAAGGATAGTTTGAGTATTGGTCTCATTTTGCACAAAAATGCATGTTTGGTCTTGATGAAAAGGTGGAGTAAATCAAGAAGTTTTTCATTCTTTTATAGCTTAAGGGGTTGCTTCTTGGAATAAGAGTTGGCTTGTGATATGATTAGAAGTAAAGTGCATGCTTGAATGAAGAGTTGTTGGAAAAAATCTTTCTTTATCAAAAATAGAAATGTAGCTTTTGCAAAATGCTCCAAAAATGGCATGTGAATTGGGTAATGCTTCTCTTGAGTAATACATTAAATGTTTGCGTAAAATTCTGATTATGGAGAGATTTAGAGGTAAAGGGACATGCAAAGCAAGATCACAAGGCATGGCTTGGAGATTTGTCAAGAACTTGTCACAAAATGGACCTCTAATTCAAGTGTAAATGTCTAACTTCATCCATTCAAAACTTCTGGCCCAAGCATCATATTTTCACGCTCTTGGACATTTTGTAAATATTGAACCATCCCCTACAAATTTCATGTTGATCACTTTCCTTGAATAAAATGGTATCATAGCAAAAAATGGCCATAAAGTAAGCTACTTGACATGGTCAGAATGCTGGAAAATTTCCTCTAAGTGTTGGTTAATGAAGACATGACTTTATGAGCTTATATCTCTTGATTTAAGTTTTTTTTTGGAGATCAACCCTCAATGATAAAGTTGTTGTATGAATCATGCTCTACAATTTTCATGTTGAAAGTTTTTCTTGAATAAGCTTGGATCTTGGTAGAAATTGTTTATGAAATTGAGACTTTTTAGGCATAAAACACTTGAAATTTTCTAAGTGTTTGAAAATTCTTCAACTTTGACTTTTGTTGACTTTTCTTGATTCTCTTGATTCTTGATAAACAAGTTGGAAAATTTTGAATTTTTTGATGATTCTCGATCCTTGAAGTTCAATGTTAACAAAAAAGTCAAAGTTTGGCTTTTGTGTGACAATTGACTTTTCATTAATTGATTCCAATTCTCCCATTATCAATCAATGGTATCTTTGGAAATGTCTTGAGCCCTACAATTAGGTCAAGATGTTGAGTTTATGTTCTTTGAATCAAGCTTCAAGCCATTAGGTCATTCACCGAGCCAAAAGTTAGTGATCCACTTTCTTCAATCAAAACCCTAATTGATCAAGACTTGTGTTGATGAAGATCTCTTAATTCAAAAACCTGCTTTACGTATGGAGTAGACACACAAATATTTTTGTATTTTGTTAGAGACACAATGATGCATATGAGGTGAGATCTTGGGTCAAAAAATAGAGTACAATACACATGCCTTTACTTGGTTCACCAATCTAGAGATTCTCATTGTGAAATTGGTTATTGTCTTCTTTTACTCCATTTGAATCAATTCAAGTTGACGTTTGTGAGTTTATAACCTCACTATTTTCAACTTGTCACCCCCTACATACGCCTTCTCTAAGATTTCTCACACTTGCTTTGATGATTCACAATCAATAACTTTCTCAAAGTTGTCATCATCCACACAATGATGGATCAAAATCATCGCCTTAAAATCTTTCTTCTTCTCTTCCTTATGTGTAGCTCGATGTGCATACTTTGCACCTTCGACAAGACGACTCACCCCGTTATTGATCACTTCAATAAAATCTTGGTAGCCAAACAAAACCCTCATTTGTTTGTTTTATTTGTCGTAATTCTTCACATAAAAGACAAGTAGGTTTGTGGTGATTATATCGTTGAAGACAAAATTCATGTTGTACACTAGATGTTTGGTGGACCAAACCAAATTCTTGATGCAAAATGTAACAACTTGAAACCACAAGGTTGGTGAAAATAGAGTAATTAGAGAAGAGGAATTAACAGTGAGAGAGAATTAGAGAAAGTATAATTAAGGGTAAACACACTACTATAAAATGCGTAAACGACAATGCCATGGTCACCACAGTTCTTCACTACACCATGGTTACATCTCTAAAATAACGCGCTCCCATATTATTTTTGTTTTTTAATTAAGAATTATTTGTAGTAACAATGTTTGAGAAGACAACCGTGGTAAAACCATCAAGCTTTCATGGTTTCGAACCTCAGCGCCATCATATATATTATTCTTTTAACATTTGTGAGTGCATTTTCTTTTTTATTTACTTTTATATAAAAAACTTAAAGGGACACGACTACGGTTGGTAAGTTCCACCATTGTGATATATTTATGATAAATAAATACTTATCAATACGGTTGTCAGAGAACTGTTATGAAATAATTTACCCATATATAAGTGAATTAACTATCACTTATTGATAGTACCACCGTTTCCTTCACAGTGAAACCCTAACATCCATTTTTCTATCCTTCTTCGCCATTAGCCGCAAATATCGTGCTTCATATGTTAAGGTATTCTTCGTCTTCTTTCTTATTGTTAGCCATTATCTCGTTTGTTGCATGTTGTTTTTGTTGATTGTTCTTATTTTTTTCAGATTCGTCTTCACTACCTTAACAAAGAACAATAATAAACTTTATCTAGTTTGAGAAGTTATGAGAATAAATATAAGAAGTATGAGTGTGTAAACTTAACCCATATTATATTTCTTTTCATGACTTCACAAACTATATGAACCTCATACGGTGATGATGATGGTGGTAGCAAGCGTATAGTATGAGTTGATAAGGTACATATGGTTTATGTAACAACGTTTTGTTGTTTAAATTCTTATACATGTTGACATGTCAAGATGAAGTATAATTTATTATATAGTATGTATATTGTTTGTTTCACTATCCATGTAAATAAATTTTATGTTTTTGTTGATAAACGTTGTTTAGAGAGTTTGTTATATCATATGAGATTCCTTGTTTCACTAACCCCTCATTGAAATTACACTCATTTAAAAAGATTTCTAAGATGATAATTTAAGAAATTAAGTTATTATTGAAAATCATCTTAGATGATCCAATGTTTTTTCAAGTTGCATCCATCTTGTAAATCATAATTCCCTCTTTAGCGTATAGAATTTCATTCAATGTCACAAATTTTTCAAAAATAATGTTGATAAATGGGTGTCATTCTGGATCTTTCACACAAAACTTGATGTTTGAAAAATAAATTAGAAAAGAAGAGGAAATCAAAGTTTATGTGAAAAATTCAGACTGCCATCTATTTATCAACATTACTTTGAAGAATTTGCGATTGAATCAAATTCTATAAGTTAAAAGAGGAAATCATGATTTATAGGATGCTTGCAATTCGAAAAATATTGGATCGTCTAAGTTGTTTTTCAATAATAACTACTTAATTTTTTATTATTGTCACAAAAATCTATTTGAATGGTTGTATATGGTTAATGAGGGGTTGGGAAAAATAAGCAATCCCATATTTTATAATAAACTCTTATATATACCATAACGGTTGGAACGTTTAAACGTTGTGAAAGACTATTTTTATGCGCTTTAATTTTGATTGTAGTTGGGTATCGAACCCGTACCACATGCACTTTAATTTTGATTGCAGTTGGGTATTGAACCCGTACCACTATATTTATTACAACGATTGTTTGAGTCAACCATTGTGATAGACATTTTACAACAACGATCACTGAACCGTGATTGTAAGTGTCGCGTATACAATCATACTCTATACAACAACGTTTGGACCCGCGTGATTATACGTGTTTCCGAATCGTTGTTAAATGAGTTTTTCGTAGTAGGGACATATGCATTAACTTTCATTCATAATATTTACAAGATATATATACAAATACAAGTGGATCAGGACACAAACAACAACATAAAATAACAGAAAAAAACTGAAATTGCGTACCTTTAACCAATTACACTAAATATGTAACCGGTTACCACTATTTCTAAAACTAAATTTAATACAGTGCTAATCAATTACAAATGTTCTAAAAACCAAAAATACTACACCTGTAACCAGATACCAAAACGCAACAACCAATTATATCACTTAAACTATGACTTTTCCACAACAACAATGAATCATTCTATTAATAAGCTTAAATACATATTTTTTCTCATAGATTTATGACGATCATCATGAGAAAAAACACCAACATTAAATCAAAGAATCATCTAAATATGTCAGAAACACTATAATTTTTACCTAAAACTTAAAAAATTGAATATATGGGTCTCACTTAAATTAGAAACGATTTTATTTAAAACAAGAGAAAAAAAAAATATTGATAGTGTAAAATATTTTTACACGGTCAATCAATAAGAGACATGCATCACAACAAACTCAATTTTATTTTTAAAGTACTGAAATAACATGACAAATGTAAGAATTTTGATTGATTATATGTATAAATTTATTATACATTGACATTGCACTATCTTTAATCTCTTAAAATAAATAAATATTTTTTGTTAAAATTTTCAAAAATAAAAACATTTAATTACAAAATCAGTAGCGAAGAATACAAATCATGATACCCTAACTCTAACAATATAAATATTTTTAAGTGCATAATAATTAATTCCTCCATTTCAAAATGAATATGTTTTAATAAATAAATTTTGTTTCAAAATGAGTATATTTTTTATTTTTCAATGTAATAATAATTACTATTTTTCTAATTACATCCTTTACTTTTTACTCTATATACTACTTATGCAGGATTTTGCCAAAGATCTAGGCACGTGGTGGGCAAAAATGTTTGTGATTTTGTCAAGAAAGCTTGGAGAAATCCAAGTGATCTTGTCAATATGAACCAAACTTATATTTGCTTAATTCCAAAAGTTCATCAGCCAGAAATTGTTAGCCAGTTTAGACACATTTCATTATGTAATGTTATCTATAAGGTGGTAAGCAAAACCATTGTGAACCGTCTTATAGATAGTGTGACAACGATTGTGTCTCCTTTTCAATCTGGTTTCGTTCCAAGAAGAAGTATTAATGAAAACATAGTTATGGCTCAGGAAATAGTGCATACGATGAACAATCTCAAAGGATAAAAGGTTTCTTCGCCATCAAAGTGGATTTATCCAAAGCCTATGATACACTCAGTTAGGATTTCATTTGGAGAATTCTAGAAGAAATTAATCTGCCCAACAATATGATTAATATTATTATACATGGAGTTACGATTGTCGACCAAGTGAACAAATTAATTGTGTGATGAGCATTCTCAATAAATTTTGTAGAATGTCTGGTCAACAATTATCCAAGAGAAGACAAGGATATACTTTTCTAAAAATGTGAGCAGAAGCCAACAAAGTGAGATAGTGCACAATTTTGGTTTTGTGGAAACAACAGCCCTTGGAAAGTATCTAGGTGTTCCACCAACTAGGAAAGCACCTGAGAGGAAGGACTTTTAGTATATTATTGATCAAGTCAGTTCAAATTTGACAAAGTGGAAAGGGAATCAACTTGCTTTAGCGGGTCGTGTCACTCTTCCGAAAAGTGTAATTGAAGCGCTTCCTTTGTATCCTATGATGACAACTAGTATCCTTAAAACTTGAATTGCTCAAATCCATAAAATGTAACATAGATTTATTTGTGGGGATGATGATACTAGGAGGAAACACCATGTGGTGAACTGGCAGATAATCACTAAACCTAAAGACGAAGGTAGTCTGAGGTTAAGGAGATTGGATGCCATGAATAAAGCTTGTATTCTTAAAATGAGTTGACAGCTTCAAAAGAATAGTGGAGATCTGTGGAGTGAAGTGGTGTGGGGAAAATATGACAGAGGAAATAACATAACTTTACCCTGCATGAAAGCTTCAGATTCCAACTTTTGGAAGAACATTGTAAAGATGAAGATGATGTCAATCAGTGCTGGACCGGATGTTATAATTAGCATTGGTGAGAAAGGCAATAATTATACAATTAATGCAATGTATAAATTGTTGGTAAACTCGAATAAAGATGATATCAATCAGTGCTGGAAAGAAATTTGGAGAATATGATGCAATGGAGAGAGTGCGGTATTTTGTGTGGCTGCTGCAACATGATGGGCTCCTTACAAATAGCAAGAAAGCAAACATGGGGCTTGGGAGTGCTATGTGTAGGTGATGTGGAAGAAGATACCCTCCATGTGCCCCGGGACTGTTCGTGGGTGGAAACACTATGGCGGCATATGATTTCAATTAACAAGCGCGTGTTATTTTATGCAGGTACTGTGGATGTTTGGATCCATAATAACATGGTGAATAATATGTGTGCGAAAGAAGATAATAAGTGGCGTGAATTATGATCTTCACCTTGCTATAACCTCTAGATTTGGCATACCAAAGAGATTCACAATGAAAACTTCAATAGACCGGTGTGCATGACGACTTTCATTAATAATCAACTTTAGCATTATGGCAATGCAAAAGCTACAGCGAAAATATCAACTATACCTTCGGGGGGATTCAATTGATCAATTGGGCCCTCCAAGGGATTCGATAAAGCTCAACATTGATGGAGCAGTTGACAAAAATTATAACGTAGGATGTGGAGGCCTCATTAGAGGGTCTGATGGGGAGTGGATTGACGACTTTTCAAAATGTATAGGCATTTGCAATGCTTACAATTCAGAATTTTGGGGAGTCTTTGAAGGATTAAGGCTTGCATAAAGCATGGGGTTCAAACATATAGTTGTCAGAAATTCTGGCTTGATGCCTTTCTCATTGCATTTGATACTATATATAATAGTGTCGGTAATTACAATTCATAATGACTAATTACAACTCATAATAACTAATTACAACTTATAATGGCTAATTTCCTATTCTATGAATGCAAATTATTCACAATAAATGTGTTTGATTATTTTCTGATTGACATCCCCCCTCAAATTGATGCGGCTGGTCAAGGAGCATCAATTTGATAACAAGAAACTGATGTCGTGGGTGTGGAACAGCCTTGGTAAGAATATCTGCAACCTGCAACTGAGTACTGATGTGAGGAAGTCATATTATTCGATTATCGTAGGCGTCACGTATTGAATGACAATCAACTTCGATATGTTTGGTGCGCTCATGAAAAACAGGATTTGCAACAATTTGAATGACACTTGTATTGTCAGCATAAAGTGAAGTTGACTCTGTTTAGGGAAATCCAAGTTCAGCCAAAAGACCACGAAGCCAAAGTATTTCTGAACAAGCAGCATGGCACGATACTACGATTCAAGAGAAGATTTAGAAACTCTTGCTTCTTACTTTTCCAAGAGATCAATGAAGAACCAAGAAACATGCACCAACCAGTAACAGATCGACGAGTATCAGGACACCCTGCCCAATCAGCATCACTATAAGCACTCAACTGAAGAGAAATTCCAACGGAAAAGAATAATCCGCGGTGAGAGGTTCCCTTTAAGTAGCGAATTATACGACGAACCGCAGCCAAGTGAAGACGACGAGGAGAATGCATGAATTGACTTACTTGTTGAACATCAAAAGATATGTCAGGGCGAGTAATAGTCAAGTAGTTGAGGCTGCCCACAAGTTTTCGATACAATAAGGGATCAGACAAAAGATCACCATCATCACGATGATATTTAACATTAACCTCAAGAGGAGTATCTACCGGATTAGCCGATTCGAGACCGGCCATAGAAATCAAATCTGTAGCATACTTGTGTTGATGGAGAAAGATGCCCTTGGATGTAGAATGAACCTCAAGACCAAGAAAATAATGTAGATTACCCAGATCTTTCATGTGAAATGAGGCTTGTAACTGTTGCTTAAGTCGCTGAATGAAAGCATGATCCGAACCAGTAATAACCATATCATTAACATACAAGAGAAGCAGAACAATACCCGTAGATGTGCTATGAAAAAATAAAGATGAATCATACTGACTCTGAATAAAGGAGAATCCAAGTAGAGTGGAGCGAAATTTCTCGTACCATGCTCTAGGTGCCTGTTTCAAACCATATAAGGAGCGTTTGAGCTTACACACGCATTTAGATGACGAGAATAAGCCTTGAGGTGGAGTCATATAAATATATTCTCTCAGGTCACCATGAAGAAAAGCATTCTTCACATCCATTTGATGAAGAGTCCAACCACTAGAAGCAGCTATAGAGATGATCGTGCGGACAGTTGTCATTTTGGCAACCGGTGCAAATGTCTCATCATAATCAATTCCATATTCCTGCTTGTTTCCTAACGCAACCAAACGAGCCTTGTAACGGTTGAGGGACCCATCAGAATTTAATTTCACAGAATACACCCATTTGCAACCTATAGGTTTTACATCGGGAGGGCAAGAGACAATATCCCATGTGAAATTCTCTTGAAGAGCTTGAAGCTCTTCATTCATTGCTTTTATCCATCGCACATCCTTAACAGCCTGTGAGTAACAAGTAGGAATAGATATGCTAGAGTGTGGCGTCAGTATGTGAGGAATCATACCAGTGAATATCTATCCGTGCACGAGATATTCGACCGCCGTGATTCAACCGCAGGATCGTGGCGGTTCAAATCGGAAGGGTGTGGGAACCTCAATGTTTTTCCATATATAACCTGGTTTATAACGTTCTATAGATTGAGGCATAATAGAAAACTTAGGAAGAGTAACAATATCATTAATGACAGGAGAAACACAGGGAAACATAAACTGATTATCAAAAAATGTCACATTTCTAGAAATGCAAAAACGATGGTTAGTGACATCATAACACACAAATCCCTTTTGAGAGTGACTATATCCCATAAATGCACATTGAACTGATTATGCTCCAAGCTTATGCCTTTCAAAAGGAGGTAAGTGAACAAAACACACACACCCAAAAGTATGTAAAGCACTATAATCAGGATGAATTTTAAAAAGACGAAAGAAAGGAGAATCAAGTTCAATAACTGTAGAAGGAAGACGATTGATCAAGAAGACAGTTATGGAAAGAGCTTCTACCTAAAATCGGGATGGTCCTGAAGCTTGGAGAAGCAATGTGCGTGTTACATCAAGCAAATGACGATTCTTACGTTCTGCAATACCATTTTGTTGAGGAGTATTGGGACAAGATCGTTGCGACAAGATGCCTTTTTGTTGAAGGTATTCCTGAAACTTATGAGACATGTACTCACCACCAGAGTCAGAGCGAAATTTTTTAACACTTGCTTGAAATTGAGTTTCAACATATGTTAAAAATTTCTTAAACACAGAAAACACTTCAGATTTAGACCAAAGGAAATATATCCAAACAAAACGACTATAATCATCAATAAATGTGACAAAATATTTATAGTGAGAATGAGAAACTACAGGAGACATACCCCATACATCACTATGAATCATTTCAAAACAAGTGGAAGCACGATAAGCACCAGACAGAAAAGGAAGTGTTTTACTCTTAGCCAATTTGTAAACAGAACATGAAATAGAGGCATTAGAAACATTTTTATTTCCCAACAAACCATTTTTAAATAAATGAGACAAAACAACAGAGTTTGGATGACCTAATTTTCTATGTCAATCCTCATAAGAGTTCAAAACATTATTACAAGCAAGAGATATATGATTAGAAATAAACTGAAGTGGAAATAGTCTTCCCACTTTAGGCCCCTTCGCGATCACTTTCCCCGACATCTGTTCCTGCACAAGACAACCATCACGAGAAAAGTTAACATCATAATTTTTATCTACCAATTGACCAACAGATAATAAATTAGACGCAAGTCCAAGTGATACAAGCACGTCCTGAAAATCAGAGGTTATGTCGCCTGTGACACCCCGATTTAATTTAAATATTAAATAAGTGAGAATTTAATTATTTAAATTAATTAAAGTCGTAAGTATTAATTTTATTGGATTGATTGGGTTAATTAATAAAGGAAAGATTGGAGGTGTAGGTGTAATAAATGGGTATGAGGATTAAATTACTCTACTAATTATTATTATTTCATTTTATTTGGAAAAAATAAAATAAATGAAGGAATATTAAGAGGAATATTAAAAGGAGTATAAAAAGGAAAAATAAGGAAAAGAGAAGGTTTTTTGGAGAAAAGCTATTATACATAGAGTTGGAGAAAGAGGAAAAGAGAGGAAAGAGCCGACGCCGAGAGAAATTGAAGATTCATCGCGAGGTAAGGGGTGATTTCGATCAATTAATTTGCCTTATGGGTTTTGGGAATCATAGGGATAATTGGGTATGTTAGATAATTTGAATTGTGATGATCATAGGTTATAGATTGAAAACCCTATTTTGTGTCAGTGTTTGGGATTAGGATCATCTAATGTGTCGAATGAACAATAAGGATGATAAACCATGTTGTTGGGTGTTAAAATGGTGTGGAATGATGATGGAATTGTGTTTCTAATATACCAAATCGTAATAGTAAGTTTGGAAGTGATAAAGGATACATAATGCTGTCAAAAAGTGATAAAAATGCTGTCAGAGGTCGTGGGAACCGGTTCCCTGTGGGGAGGAACCGAGTTCCCAGTGTTAAATTGCAGAAACTGGGGAAAAATACACTCAGGAACCGGTTCCTGTATAGGACGGAACCGGTTCCCCATTCAAAAAACAGGGACGTGCTTTTTACAAACTTTCAGGAACCGGTTCCGGCCTGGGTAGGAACCGGGTTCCAAGTGTATTTTTCTAAAAATTTCAAAACTTCAAAACTTCATATTTTCTAAACCGTAACTCCGATTCGAGTGCCGTTTTCGGCGTTACTTCTTAAATTTAAAATCCTACCTTTTGAAAAGAGAAAAATATTCTTTTGCTAAAATTATTTTAAAAATAGTTGCGTTCCCGAGTTTTTGAAAGAGTGATTATTTATTGATAAAAGAGGACTATTGCTATTGGTCTAAGTACCGGATGAAATATTGATGCTATTGTGTTGTATCTTGATATTCATTATGATTGCATGAGATATGTTGATGAACTAGCATTGTGTGATATATGTTGATATCATAATCTGAGAACTGATGTTGCATGCTTTTATGACGCATGCATATGCATTTATTGATTTTGGTTCATTCCCATTGTGCGGAAGCGAACTGGTTGAGCCAATATACTTACCCGTAGGTTGAGGTAGTGAGGCTGGATTCTTGACCCAATAGCTATGGGCGAATCATGAATTTACACTGTCTATCCACATGTAAACGGAGCGGTGTGTGTGAACTCGATTCACGTTTGGTACCACATGCATAGAGTCTGCATTGCATATGGGATTGTAACATGCTAGGATGGATTCCAGTGTTGCAATTTCCATTGTTTGAATTATGTACATGTTCATTTGTGTGAGCTGTGTTGTGAATTGGTTATGACTTGGATTTTGATTAAATGAATTAATGTACCTTTATTTCTATCGCATTCTAAAAACGTATAATGCATGTTATATTGAATTGAGATCTCACCCTTACTCAACATTTTCAGATCCGAAGTGATTAGCTGCTTGAGTTGGTGAGGATAGCTCTAGTATCGAGTCAGTCAGTTAGTCCGCGTGTCAGTGTCGTGCTCTGGTAGATGTAACACTGGGGAACGGTTGTTTGAATCCTTTAACGGATATTTTGGAATAACTTTGAATTATGTTGACTTATTACCCTGGAATTCTTTAATGTTTTGATTCAGGATTTCGTTTATTATTCTGGAATACTGTGAATGTTGTATTCAGAAGTTTTGGTTATGTTACATTTCCGCTGTTAAACATAACTGTTGCATTAATTATTTGTTAAGTCTTCTTCAGTGAAGCATGACACATGTTTTGAAAATCTTTATGTTTTAAAAATTGTGACGCCTTCTTGGTTATGATTAAATACTCTGATTAATATTATAAAACGCGGGTAAATAGAAGGGGGTGTTACAATAGTGGTATCAAAGCATAGTCGGTCTTGTCTTAGTGTCATTATCCCTTTTTAGTATGCGACTAGTGTAAGTGACACTGTCGGTACTAGTGTGCTAATGTAGGTTGTTTTGTAATGTTACAGAGCAATGGCTGGAAGAGGTAACGGAAGGAATGATGATGCTATGAGGCTTTGGGAATGTTAGCGAGTACTGGAGGGAATCAGGGCGATTGGTGACGACAATTGGGGAATTTTCAGAGGAATAATCCTCCATTGTTCAAGGGCACGCATGATCCCGAGGGTGCTCAGAAGTGGTTGAAGGAGATCGAGAGGATCTTCAGAGTGATTGATTGTGCTGAAGGGCTGAAGGTGAGATATGGTACTCATATGCTGGCAGAAGAAGCTGATGACTGGTGGGTTGCTACCAGAACTGAAATGGAAGAAGATGGGATTGCATTGACTTGGGCTGTGTTCAGGAGGGCTTTTCTGCGAAGGTACTTTCCTGAAGACATTCGGGGTAAGAAAGAGATTGAGTTTCTGGAGCTCAAGCAAGGCAACAAGTCTGTGAGTGAGTATGCAACCAAGTTCACTGAATTAGCAAAGTATTATGCTAATTATCCTAACGATGCAGATGGAGAGTTTTCCAAATGTATCAAGTTTGAGAATGGTCTGCGTGATGAAATTAAGCAGGGTATCAGGTATCAGGTATCAACGCATTAGGAGGTTTCCTGATTTGGTTGACTGTAGTAGGATTCTGGAAGAAGATCTTGCTAGTACTAAGTTGAATGCTCAGAGTTATGCTGATCGTAAGGGCAAGAGACATATGGATCGTGGTAACCGTCGATAGAAATAATCAGTGGAGATTGGAAAGCCTAGTGGGAGACTACGGTTCTTCGGTTCTTCCGTAAAGTGTTACAGTGTGGTGAATTGCACGGGCTCCGAATGCAAGAATGATGAACAACAAGTTACCACCGAAAGTGGAGTTTGCCATAGATTTAATTCGAACTAGTCCTGTCGATGGCGCCTTATCGCATGTCGGCATCCGAATTGTCCGAATCAAGAAACAATTGGAAGAGTTATTGGAAAAGAAGTTTATTCCCGTGTTTCGCCGTGGTGCCCGTATTGTTGGTTAAAAGAAGGAAGGAACGATGAGACTATGTGTTGACTACAGACAGTTGAATAAAGTGACAATCAAGAATCGGTATCCATTGCCGAGGATTGATGATTTGATGGACCAGTTGGTCGGAGCTTGTGTATTTAGCAAAATTGATCTGAGGTCTGGATATCATCAGATTCGTGTTAAGGCGGGAGATATTCAGAAGACTGCATTCAGAACGAGGTATGGACATTATGAGTATTCAGTTATGCCATTTGGAGTTACTAATGCACCTGGTGTGTTTATGGAGTATATGAACAGGATATTTCATCCGTATCTTGACAAGTTCGTGGTGGTGTTTATTGACGACATCCTGATCTATTCGAAGGATGATGATGAGCATGCAAAGCATCTGAGAATCGTATTGGAATTGTTAAAGGAGAAGAAGTTGTATGCGAAATTGTCTAAATGTGAGTTTTGGTTAAGTGAAGTAAGTTTCCTTGGCCATGTGATTTCTAAAGATGGTATTGCTGTTGATCCTACGAAGGTAGAAGCGGTATCTCAGTGGGAAGCACCGAAGAATGCTTCAGAAATTCGTAGCTTTCTTGGTCTGGCAGGTTATTACCGGAAATTCATTGAGGGATTTTCTAAGTTAGCATTACCGTTGACTAAGTTGACGAGGAAAGGTCAAGCATTTGTTTGGGATATAGATTGTGAAAAAGGATTCCAAGAATTGAAGAGGAGATTGACTAGTGCTCCGATTTTAATCTTGCCGAATCCGGAAGAATCCTTCGTGGTGTATTGTGATGCGTCTTTGATGGGTTTAGGAGGAGTTTTGATGCAAGATAAGCAGGTTGTGGCTTATGCTTCAAGACGATTAAAGACTCATGAAAGGAATTATCCGACTCATGATTTAGAGTTGGCGGCTGTGGTGTTTGTTTTAAAATTGTGGAGACATTATCTGTATGGTTCACGGTTCGAAGTGTTCAGTGATCATAAGAGCCTGAAGTATCTCTTTGATCAGAAAGAGTTGAATATGAGGCAGAGAAGATGGTTGGAGTTTCTCAAGGATTACGACTTTGGTTTGAATTACCATCCTGGTAAGGCAAACGTGGTAGCAGATGCATTGAGCAGGAAGTCCTTGCATATGTCGATGTTGATGGTTCGTGAATTGGACTTGGTGGAACAATTCAGAGATTTAAGTTTGGTATGTGAAACTACTCCGAATAGTGTGAAATTGGGCATGTTGAAGCTGACTAGTGGTATTTTAGAAGAGATCCGAGATGGGCAGAAATCTGATGTTGGTTTGGTGGATAAGATGACATTGATTAACCAAGGTCAAGGAGGTGAGTTCCGAATTGACGAGAATGGCGTTATGAGATTTGGTGATAGAGTATGTGTTCCAGATGTTGACGAGATCAGAAAGAGTATTTTGGAAGAAGGACATCATAGTGGATTGAGTATTCATCCTGGTGCTACTAAGATGTATCATGATTTGAAGAAACTATTTTGGTGGCCTGGAATGAAAAAGGAAATTGCCGAGTTTGTGTACGCATGCTTGGTTTGTCAGAAATCAAAAATTGAGCATCAGAAGCCGTCGGGATTGATGGAACCGTTGTTTGTGCCGGAGTGGAAATGGGATGGAATCTCAATGGACTTTGTGTCTGGTTTACCTAGGACAGTGAAGAACTGTGATTCTATTTGGGTCATTGTCGACCGATTGACGAAGTCTGCTCACTTTATTCCGATAAGAATGGATTATCCGATGGAGAGATTGGCAGAATTGTATGTCGAGAAGATTGTGAGTTTGCATGGTATTCCGTCTAGCATTGTGTCGGATAGAGATCCGAGGTTTACTTCTAAGTTCTGGACAGGGTTGCAGGAAGCTCTGGGTACTAAGTTACGATTGAGTTCTGCATATCATCCGCAGACAGATGGTCAGACGGAGAGAACGATTCAGTCGTTAGAAGATTTGTTGAGAGCTTGTGTGTTAGAGAAAGGTGGAGCTTGGGATAGCTATTTGCCGTTGATAGAGTTTACCTACAACAATAGTTTTCATTCGAGCATCGGTATGGCTCCGTTTGAGGCATTGTATGGTAGGAGATGTCGGACACCGTTGTGTTGGTACGAATCTGGAGAAAGTGCTGTGATTGGGCCAGAGATTGTTCAACAAACTTCAGAAAAGATTAAGATGATTCAGGAGAAGATGAGGACTTCTCAGAGTCGTCAGAAAAGTTATCATGATAAGAGAAGGAAAGATCTTGAGTTTAGTGAAGGAGATCATGTGTTCATGAGAGTTACTCCGATGACGGGTATTGGTCGAGCCTTGAAGTCAAAGAAGTTGACTCCGCGCTTCATTGGTCCGTTCCAGATTACTAAGAGAGTTAGGAAAGTTGCGTACCAGATCGCTTTACCGCCGTCACTTTCTAATTTGCATGATGTTTTCCATGTATCTCAGTTGAGGAGGTACATTGCGGATCCGTCTCATGAGATTCAAGTAGATGATGTTCAGGTGCGGGATAACCTAACTGTTGAAGCAGTGCCTGCAAGAATTGAGGATCGGAAGGTGAAGCAATTGAGAGGTAAAGAGATAGCACTGGTGCGAGTAGCTTGGGGTGGACCAGCTGAAGGAAATGTAACTTGGGAGCTGGAGAGTCAGATGAAGGACTCGTACCCTGAACTGTTCGTCTAAGGTATGTTTTCGAGGACGAAAACTCTTTTAGTGGGGGAGAGTTGTGACACCCCGATTTAATTTAAATATTAAATAAGTGAGAATTTAATTATTTAAATTAATTAAAGTCGTAAGTATTAATTTTATTGGATTGATTGGGTTAATTAATAAAGGAAAGATTGGAGGTGTAGGTGTAATAAATGGGTATGAGGATTAAATTACTCTACTAATTATTATTATTTCATTTTATTTGGAAAAAATAAAATAAATGAAGGAATATTAAGAGGAATATTAAAAGGAGTATAAAAAGGAAAAATAAGGAAAAGAGAAGGTTTTTTGGAGAAAAGCTATTATACGTAGAGTTGGAGAAAGAGGAAAAGAGAGGAAAGAGCCGACGCCGAGAGAAATCGAAGATTCATCGCGAGGTAAGGGGTGATTTCGATCAATTAATTTGCCTTATGGGTTTTGGGAATCATAGGGATAATTGGGTATGTTAGATAATTTGAATTGTGATGATCATAGGTTATAGATTGAAAACCCTATTTTGTGTCAGTGTTTGGGATTAGGATCATCTAATGTGTCGAATGAACAATAAGGATGATAAACCATGTTGTTGGGTGTTAAAATGGTGTGGAATGATGATGGAATTGTGTTTCTAATATACCAAATCGTAATAGTAAGTTTGGAAGTGATAAAGGATACATAATGCTGTCAAAAAGTGATAAAAATGCTGTCAGAGGTCGTGGGAACCGGTTCCCTGTGGGGAGGAACCGAGTTCCCAGTGTTAAATTGCAGAAACTGGGGAAAAATACACTCAGGAACCGGTTCCTGTATAGGACGGAACCGGTTCCCCATTCAAAAAACAGGGACGTGCTTTTTACAAACTTTCAGGAACCGGTTCCGGCCTGGGTAGGAACCGGGTTCCAAGTGTATTTTTCTAAAAATTTCAAAACTTCAAAACTTCATATTTTCTAAACCGTAACTCCGATTCGAGTGCCGTTTTCGGCGTTACTTCTTAAATTTAAAATCCTACCTTTTGAAAAGAGAAAAATATTCTTTTGCTAAAATTATTTTAAAAATAGTTGCGTTCCCGAGTTTTTGAAAGAGTGATTATTTATTGATAAAAGAGGACTATTGCTATTGGTCTAAGTACCGGATGAAATATTGATGCTATTGTGTTGTATCTTGATATTCATTATGATTGCATGAGATATGTTGATGAACTAGCATTGTGTGATATATGTTGATATCATAATCTGAGAACTGATGTTGCATGCTTTTATGACGCATGCATATGCATTTATTGATTTTGGTTCATTCCCATTGTGCGGAAGCGAACTGGTTGAGCCAATATACTTACCCGTAGGTTGAGGTAGTGAGGCTGGATTCTTGACCCAATAGCTATGGGCGAATCATGAATTTACACTGTCTATCCACATGTAAACGGAGCGGTGTGTGTGAACTCGATTCACGTTTGGTACCACATGCATAGAGTCTGCATTGCATATGGGATTGTAACATGCTAGGATGGATTCCAGTGTTGCAATTTCCATTGTTTGAATTATGTACATGTTCATTTGTGTGAGCTGTGTTGTGAATTGGTTATGACTTGGATTTTGATTAAATGAATTAATGTACCTTTATTTCTATCGCATTCTAAAAACGTATAATGCATGTTATATTGAATTGAGATCTCACCCTTACTCAACATTTTCAGATCCGAAGTGATTAGCTGCTTGGAGTTGGTGAGGATAGCTCTAGTATCGAGTCAGTCAGTTAGTCCGCGTGTCAGTGTCGTGCTCTGGTAGATGTAACACTGGGGAACGGTTGTTTGAATCCTTTAACGGATATTTTGGAATAACTTTGAATTATGTTGACTTATTACCCTGGAATTCTTTAATGTTTTGATTCAGGATTTCGTTTATTATTCTGGAATACTGTGAATGTTGTATTCAGAAGTTTTGGTTATGTTACATTTCCGCTGTTAAACATAACTGTTGCATTAATTATTTGTTAAGTCTTCTTCAGTGAAGCATGACACATGTTTTGAAAATCTTTATGTTTTAAAAATTGTGACGCCTTCTTGGTTATGATTAAATACTCTGATTAATATTATAAAACGCGGGTAAATAGAAGGGGGTGTTACATCGCCAATATCCGTAATAGATAAAGTATTACCATCAACTATTTGAATTTTTTGATTACCATGATAAGAGTGTAAAATGTTCAAATACTCTGAAGAACCTGTCATGTGATTAGATGCACCCGAATCAAGAAACCATGGGCGAGAAACATTAGAAGACTTACCCTAAATTCCCAAGGCTGAGAGAGCGGAAAATACCATTTGTTGAATCAATTCAGGTTGTATAGCACTATTGTTTGATGCCCCATTAGTGGAAGGACCAACCACATGATTTGTAGTTGCATGGAATGCCTGTACTGAACGTTGTGTTGGTCGTGGATGACGTGTGGGACACTCAGAGATAATATGACCCTGTTGCTTGCAGTAATTACAAAACTTCTTATTGCAGCTACGAGCAATATGACCAAATTGTTTGCAAGAGAAGCACTGAACCTGTTTCATATCACGATTTTTACCTTTACTTTGAGCAGCATATGCAACCGTCACGGGCTCGGAAATGGTAGCATCATGAGACATGGCTCCTTGAGTAATAAGACGTTGTTCCTCCCTTAGAAGTTCTCCAACACATGTATCTAAAGAAGGAACAAGATTCCTATTCAGCAAGGCACCTCTGACAATCTCAAATTCTGGGCGTAATTTCATGAGAAATTGATCTCGACCACTTGTGTTGTAAACCGCTTGAACAGCCGCGAGAGAGGTCTTGGGAACATTAGCATGTATAATAGCAGAGTGTTCTACCCAGAGATTTAAAAAACCAGAATAGTATTCTTGAATAGACAAATCACCTTGTTTGTAGTTGGCTATTTCTAACTCCAACTGAAAATGTTTTGCCGAATTGCCCTGGTTGTAAATGCGCTTTAGATAATTCCACATTTCTTGAGCAGTTGAAAAAGAGCGTAAGTTATTGGTCATGTGAGGATCAATACTGTTGAGAATCCAAGTGATGATTTGAGCATCTTTAGTTTCCCACGCATCTAAACCAGTTTTCTTCGTCGGTGCCTTAGAAACATCATCTAAATGACTCCATAATCCCTTTCCTTTAACATACATCTTGAACTGAAATTCCCATGCAGAATAATTCTTGCCGGTAAAACGGACACAAAAATTCTTTTCTTTTTCCATTGCCATTAGATATAACCCCTTTGTATTGTTAAATAAACAGGATAAATCCAAACCCAGTGTGCACGTGCAACCAATTTATTTAATAATACCAATTAAATAAATAGTAAAACAATGGTAAGCAAACCAGGAAACCACGCAGTAGCTAAATCAGGAAACCACGCAGTAACTAACGAACGGTGAAGAAACACCCACGATCTAGAAATCGCCAACAATCCAACAATGAAACCATGATCACCGAACAGAATCACCAAGAACAACGATCACCAAGCGGAATCGCCGAGAATACGAAACAGAATCGCAAAGCATAATATGTTAGCAGCACCAAATGATTAACGATCACCGAAACAACGTGCGATAAACACGGAATCAAGATCACGAAGCAACAACAATGAAGAAATCACGAAACGGCAATTGAAAGATTTCAATTGAGAAACGCGATTTCGAGAAATACAAACAAGAAACACGATTTCAAGAGCGACCCAGTGGGGTGTCGCTATTCAACCAAGAGAACAAGGATTCACAGGTTAGATCGAACCCTTCTGATACCATGTCAGAAATTCTGGCTTGATGCCTTTCTCATTGCATTTGATACTATATATAACAGTGTCGGTAATTACAACTCATAATGACTAATTACAACTCATAATAACTAATTACAACTTATAATGGCTAATTTCCTATTCTATGAATGTAAATTATTCACAATAAATGTGTTTGATTATTTCCTGATTGACAATAGTGATTGAAATTGACTCTCAACACGTGGTAAAGGATGCTACGTGCAGTTCGATCGCAACAAATGGGAATCACAAGATTAGAGAAATTTTCCAGCATGACATTGAGTTATCTCTCAGACATATCTTTCATGAAGCCAATGTGCCGTTCTCAAGATTGCTCAAATTTTTGTACGGAGACCTTTGACAATGACTTAGAAGAGAAGCAATTCCCCCTTTAATTCGCTTGTAGTGTTTTTTTTCTTCTTCTTGGGGGCATTTGGCCCCTCATATAAAAATTCGAAACGGAGGCATTAAACTGTTAGTTTGATAATGAAATGTGATAAAAATGAATGTATTAAAAAAATTGGTTGGAAAGTGTACTTCGTTTTCCTGCCAAATATACATGTTGACTGCCGCCATGGCTCTGCGTCATGCCCTGCGTAATCACTTGCTTCTCAAACCTCATCTTGACTCTGTTACTTCTAACTAAATTAATCAATTAATCACGTTTACTCTTCCACTCTTTCAATTTAAGCGCGTTTTCGAATTGCTTCTTACGCAATCTACATAGAATCGATTCTACGGTAACAATGGCGGAAGAAATTAGGCAAAACGACGTCCCTTCATCTTCCAAATCTAGAAGCTTCTGGTCTTCCCTCCGTTGGATTCCCACTTCCACCGATCATATCATCGCCGCCGAGAAACGTCTTCTCTCCATTATCAAGTAATTTCTTTTACGCTTCTAAACCCTAAATTTCAAAATCTTCAAAAAAGATAGTAATTTTGTATGCTTTTTATTTGGATTAAACTTTGTAAAGTTGTAAAAATTAATTGGATTAAAATGGGTTTTGCTCCAGGTGATTTATGTTTGGCTAGTTTTTTCCCTCCAAAATAGGGACAAGAAAAAGTAATTTTTTTGGATGAACTAATTTATTTGGGTGTTTTTCATTGTTTGGTAGGACTGGGTATGTTCAAGAGCGTGTTAATATAGGCTCTGGACCTCCTGGGTCCAAAGTAAGATGGTTCCGTTCATCGACCGATGAGCCGCGGTTTATCAACACGGTTACTTTTGACAGTAAACCTGATGCTCCTACGCTTGTTATGGTTCATGGATATGCTGCTTCCCAGGGTTTTTTCTTTCGGAATTTTGATGCGCTCGCTTCTCGTTTCAGAATCATTGCTGTTGATCAACTTGGGTGAGTAATGTTTATATATCGTGGTGCTTTTCTGAGCTGTTATATCATATGTTTTAGCTGGTTTTATGATCTTGTTCAATTATAGAATCAATGTTGTACAAAAGTAGCAGACATATGGTTAACAAGCTGCGTCGCTACCCCTTTTTGGATTGCCAAATCGTTCTTGTTAAAAACTACATTCATAGCCCTAGGAGAAGAATGGTGAATTAGACATATAATAACACTTTGTTGATTTTCGGTTTTCTTTTTCTTTATTTTTCAAGATTGGATTGGAATAAACACTTTATGTTTGAGCTTAGTTAGCTACTTTACTAATGCTAGGTAAGTTGTATTTTTTGGCAGTTGGGGAGGATCAAGCAGACCTGATTTCACATGCAAAAGTACTGAAGGTTAGTTAAAAGTTTTGCTTAAATTGTCACCGGAGAGAATGTGATGCTACAGTTGATTTGGAATTTAAGAATTTTACTTTGTTGATCAGTTCTAAATTTGTTGTTCATCTTGCAGAAACTGAGGCATGGTTCATTGATTCATTTGAGGAATGGAGGAAAGCCAAAAATCTGAGCAATTTCATACTACTTGGACATTCTTTTGGTGGTTATGTGGCTGCCAAATATGCGCTCAAGGTTAGTCCGTTGCTGCATTGCCTTAAAATGATAAATACTACTGACTTCGTAACTTTCTTCTAAAAATCAATTTGATGTTTATTTATTTTTTTCATTTGAATATAGCACCCTGAGCATGTACAACACTTAATTATGGTGGGACCAGCTGGGTTTACATCAGAATCAGATGCTAAGACTGATTTTATTGCAAAGTTTCGAGCAACATGGAAGGGAGCAGTTCTTAATCATCTATGGGAATCTAATTTTACACCTCAAAAACTTGTCAGGTAAGACTATTGTGTCCCATTTTTACCATTCTACTATAAGTTAGCACAATTTTTTTAATAAGACAGTTTACGATGTATGTGCATAATCCTATTATTAGGTTGGTTCTTGTGCCTCCTCGGGGTATACCTCAGTTTGCTGAAACTGTAGAGTCTTTTACTATCTCAGGCTTCTGAAAGATTGTTTGATTGTACCATCTGATTATTTAACTAGAATATCTGTCATGGCAACTAGATGCTCATGCTCACCAAATCTTAAAATAAATAAGTTGTTTGTGAAGTGAAATGTTGCCTCCTTAGGGTATACCTCAGTTTGTTGAAACTGTAGAGTCTCTTACTATCTCAGGATTCTGAAAGATTTTTTGATTGTACCATCTGATTATTTAACTAGAATATCTGTCGCGGCAACTAGATGCTCTTGCTCACAAAATTCACGATAATGTAATGCATTTTGTACGAGTGCAGATTAACATTGCCCGGCTCCCTTCATTGTGTATTTGAATTTTGTTATTACTGAAGTTGTTGACTGGGATATTGACTTAAGTTGTCTTGATTACTAATGAATTCTAGTTAATATCTATTTGGTAATTATGTTATCAATGAAAACTGGAATATTGACTTGAGTTCTCTTCAATACAAATGGATTATTACTACTGACCGTAAAGTCATGGATGGAATTCTTTTGGAAACCTTATCTTATAGAATGAGACCCTTAGCTTAATTAATGGTTGGAAACTTGGAGTTGCCTCCACTTGACCAACAGGTCACAAGTGGTAAACCAGCCTGTTAAAGATCCATTGTGGATTCGAGCCTTTGTTAGATTCTGCCCACGCAAGAGCTTAATGGTACCATGAACACAATGTCCCATTTTCTTGTATTATGGTTACAGGCTGAAGAAGCTTGTTGCTTGGGTTGCAAATTATTTTCAGTTGTTAGTACTCAAATCAAATATGGGATTGTAGATTGTGGGGAACAGGGGATGGAGTTATTCTTCTACTCCGAGGAGAAAGTGTGCATTCTCTTTATGCTGCTACTTCTGATGTCGAATTTATAAACCAAGTAATAGGTTTAAATAAATGAGGGAAAGCTAGAAAATATGGAATTAAATATTATTCCAAAAAGCATGGAATCATCAATCCCTCCCATTGGGGGAAGGAATTGTCTGTTTCTGTGGAATGAGCCATGGAAAGGAATCACCATTACATGTTTTTTGGCCAACAAGCATGAGAATACTCATACCATAGAATAGAGTTTAAAATGGAATCACCATTCTGCATACCATGTTAGTTGTATTATTTTATTAAGAGTTTTTTTTTTTTTTTTTTTTTTGCATTTGTGACAGAGGTTTAGGTCCTTGGGGTCCAAACATGGTGCGCAAATATACAAGTGCTAGGTTTGGTACACATTCAACCGGGCAAAAACTGTTTGAAGAGGAATCAAGTTTGCTTACAGGTATGGCAAGACCGTAGTAAATTGATATATGGTTTAAATGTAACAGTATTTGAATTCTAATTTGTTTTTCTATCTATTAAAGATTATGTTTATCATACATTGGCGGCCAAAGCTAGTGGTGAGCTGTGTTTAAAATATATTTTTGCATTTGGAGCATTTGCTAGGACGCCCCTTCTCCATAGGTTTGTCAATCATTCTCTTCCCATCTGATTAGCTGTTTCGCTACGAAAATGTATTCTGAGTTCCGAATGATCTTGTCTTCAAGACTTAATAATCATAGATATCCCGATATTTGCCAACATCTTGTTAAGATTTGACCTCTATGGTTTCAAAGGAGGACTCCCCATTTACCTGATAATTAATAACAGTGTCGATTTCGGGTGTAATCTTTTATCCTACATCACTTTGTTGCAGTGCTCCAGATTGGAAGGTGCCGACCACATTCATATATGGTTATGAAGATTGGATGGATTACGAAGGTGCCCAAAAAGCTCGTGCGCAAATGAAAGTTCCATGTGAAATTATCAGAGTCCCTCAGGTAACACTTTCACCATTACACAAAACATGAAACTCTTTTAATTGTTTATTAAAACTAACAGAATTAATAACTTGTGTTGCAGGCCGGCCATTTTGTTTTTATTGACAACCCAAGTGGCTTCCACTCAGCTGTGTTTCATGCTTGTCGAAGGTTTCTTACACCAAATCCAGACAATGAATCTCTTCCTGAAGGACTATCCTCTGCATAGGATATAATTTCGCATCAGTCCCGTGTATATTATTTTTTATTATTTTTACAATGAAATTACATAATTGAGTGAAGTAGTGTCTCGCTCTTCAGTGAAGTGGAATATACTGAAAATATCTGGAATTGTAATTTCAATAAAATGATTTCTAGGAAAACTTTCAGTATCTGGAATTGTAATTTCAATAAAATGATTTCTAGAAAAACTCTGTAAAAAAAACATATCCTTCTCCTTTAGAACAAGGCTATGCATACCATTAGTTGGTAGATAATTTTGTAATTTCAATAAAATGATTTTTAGAAAAACTCTGTAAAAAAAACATATCCTTCTCCTTTAGAACAAGGCTATGCATATCATTAGTTGGTAGATAATTTTGTCCGTTGGATAAGGGACAATCGAAGAGTCATTGTATGGTCATTGAAGACAACATTGTAAGGATATCTTAGCAATTCGAAGGGACAATCATCACTTATTCGTAGGAAACAATCAAGGGACGAGATCATATATTCGTAGGCAACATCGAGGGTCATCGAGAGACTATGATCTTTATATCGAAGGGACTATGATGATGTTATTCGTAAGCGTCTTTGCTAATGGTACCCCTACGTTCGAGGGACATGACCATTGTATTCGAAAGACAACAAGAGAGGATACCCTAAAGGAGGTGCAAGTGTAATAAGTGTGTTAAATTCAGATATTTTAGTCTTGAATTAGGGTGATCTAAGGCTTGACTTTATCTTGCCATACAAACCATAGTTACTATACAATTAAGTAGTTAATATGTACAGAAAAGTAAAGTGCGGAAAATAAATGTTCTACGCTATTACTTGGTTTTGAGGCAGATACATAATAGCAGATGCGGAAAGTAAAGATAGAAAGTAACTACGTTATTACAAAAATGACTTTGCAACCTATACATCGATTTCTAAAATTGTAAATGCGAAATAAAATAAATAAATTGGAGAAAAAAATGTCTAAGGATAAGAGAGAGTGTCTAAACCCTAATTGTAAAAGAAAAATATTTTTTGATATTTTTTGAAATCGATTTAGTTAATAAAATCTAATTTCTAAGTTAATTAACAATTAATTATGAAAAATAATTTAAATTGTGAGAAAAATAAATTATTTTTATGTCAGAAATTAATTAAATGTTTAATTAACCTAAATCTGAAATTAAATTGCTTTTGTAATTTTTGAAAATGTTTAAATTAATTTAGAAAAGAAATTAAATCAAGTTAGAAAAATAAAAGAAATAGAAAAAGTTAGAGAAAATAGGTGGTAAAAAATAGGAATGGTCCCTGCAAGACTTGAACCCAAGATCTTGAGGTCACAAGTTCAAAAGTTGGCCACTAGGCCACTTGCTTGTGTTGTCATGATAGCGCCTTTGGAAATATATGTATGATACCTGCAGAAAATCAGAAGTTATGAAAATAAATGGCAAAAGGCAGGCTCGAACCCATGACCTGAGGGATAAAGGAGACTAGCACGCGCATGGTTAACCACTGGGGTGGTGATACGTCCATTAACAATGACACAACCATAAATATATATTCAACATTAATTCCAGAAAAATCAAATTAAAAGCAAAATGTGCGTGTGGGATCCATAATTATTTGAATGGACAAATTAAAGAGCAAGGTTTTGCCACGCATGCCCTTAGCCGGTCAACCAAAGTTCAGAGACGCCGGAGTCAAACTCCGGTCGTCTTCTCCGATCACCCCAAAATCAAATGCAAAATAGGAAAAGTTAGCAATCAAAAGGGACCATACCCCTTAAATCGACCCTTGCGAGTTCAATGGTGGTGTCAGTTTGCTTTGAAACAGCTTGCAAATAAGGATACGATGAAGTAGAAGCTTCGTGCCCTAATAATGGTTAAACTTGATTCCTGTGTCAAAACTCATGCACGATGGTTCTAAACAATCACAAACATTAGTATAAACATGAATTCATGAATCAAAATCGTTTATATTGCATGAATCGAAGGTTTGAGTTTCAAGAAACATTACCAACCGGTGCAACTTCGTGAGGATGATTCTGGGCACGAATTTGCTTGCCTAAGGACTTAAATCAGTTGCTGGAAAGCTCAGGAGGATGAATCGATCCTTAGAACTGAGTGAAAACAGTTAGAAATTGTGATACGAACTTGCCCTAGGTTTGCAATTTTTTGGAATTTTTGTGTAGGATTTTGAGTGCAGCAAACCCTTGTCTTTGGCTTCTGATCTTGTAGTATATATAGTGAGGAGTGTATTAGGTCAAACATTGAGTGGAAATATATTGCCTTGAATGCAAATATTTGATTGAAAATTTTATCAAATCTTTCTAAAATTGGCTAAATCTTGCCTTAATGCTCTTGTGCGTTTTTGACAGCTTGTGATGAGCTATCTTGGACCTCAAGTCATGCAAATACCAAGTCCAACTCACCTTATCTTTTATCTTTATATTTTATTTAATTAAATTTGACATTTAATTCAAAATTAAATTAAATAAATAAAGGAATAGCGTGGCAATGAGTGTAGAGGTCATGTATAATCTCAAGAATAAGTTTGGATCACAAAAACTTAGGCCCATTTAGAAAAAAATTGAATTTGCTAAGTATTATTTCTCTTCATGCACCACTTCAAAAATGCCAAACTTGCACAACTTGTATCTTGCTTAACTTTTAACATTTTTAAGTGTTATTGGACTTTTTAGAAAGCTCAAGATGTCCTCTAAACACTATTTTTGTTTCATCTTCATTGACGTTTCCATGTTCATGTACACTTCTTTGCAAAAAGATGATTTTTTGTTGACTTTTAGAAGGACCTATAATGTCTTGACCCATAACTCTCAAATGAAGCATTTTTGGCCAAAACTTGTGATACATGAAATTGTAGATAATTGAATTCTCTTCAAAATGAGCTTTGGTGGAAAAATTTCTGATAAAGTATGTGAAAGTTATGCTTGGTCAAAGTTCTGTTTACTTTTGTCTAAAAACCCTAATTTGTAAACTTTGACTTTTGACCAAATCTTGAGTTTTCTTGATGAATCGTGATCAACCCTTGATAAAATGATGAATGTAACTTAAAAATATTGATGTTGACAAAAAATGATGAAGTTTGACTGTATGTTGACCATAGTTGACTTTTTGTCCAATATAACTGATTTTCAACCATCTGAGTAATTGACTGAGCAAACTTGAGCTGTAAGGCTTGAAACTTGTCATGGTGATCCCTTGAGACATATGGGGAAGTATGATGACCACTTGAGGCATTAGAACTCATTTTGACTTGAGAGAATCAAAACCCTAGTTGTGGGTTGATTGCTTAGGAGAGGGTTCATCTGGTCAACCCTTGAGAAGTTCTTGAGTATAAAGACGTGGATTGGGGTATACTCTACTCATTTTGGGGTATAATAGTAACCAACCCTCTTACCCTGGTCTCTCCCCAATGCATTACGTCTAGTTCACGCTAGTCGCACTGCATATCATATTTAGGGTATTTCATCTTTCCCCTTTTCCATATTCTTTTCTTGTTTGAAAACAATAAAGCTTGGTGCTCGCGGCATCTTTTAAAACAAAAACAAAATCAAAAGAGTAAATCGTTTTGAGCCTGAGATTCGAATTCCGATTTGATTCCCTCGTTCGTCACTTTTTACCGCGAATAGAAAAAGGAGTCACCAAGCTTTTCTTTGTTTTCAAAAAAAGAAAAAAGAAAGGGTTAAGAATCATTTGTGAATATGTATGTTTTTCTTTATTGCGTGTTTGGTTCCGTTACTCGCGATTTCATCTGATGGAAAAAAATCTTAACCCGAATTTAAGAAAGATTTTAAGAATTAGGTGGGGGTATAGTCCTATTAACTTACGAGGAGTCTCAGTCCTTAATAAGTTAATTTGAGATCCCTCGCTCAGTGGAGGTTTTCTTGGGGGTAATTGTGTTTAGCAAGTTAATTGCGAAGACATTTTTGCTTTCAAGCGAACTAGTGAAGCTGAGTGGCTGTAGAACACATAACCCATCCTAGCCATTTAGGATGTAGTGCAGAAACTATTCAGGTGTAAACTTGGATTAGTTATCATGCGAGACTACGATCAGGCGAGTTTTTCTTGAAAAATATTATTGGACTACGAGTTAGTTGTTTAAATCGATAATATTTCAAAGAGAAGCGTTGAACCTGTATTATTAGTAGAACATGTTTTACAGGTGATTAAGCCCATAGAACTTACCCACGTTTGATTCTTATCGTTGACCTCATGCTCGTGACTTCAAACGCTTGAACGTGTGTATAACCACTAACCATGTTTGTATCTTTGTGGCATTCATGCATTCATTCAAAAACCTCAATTTCTCATTTTTATTTCCATTTCCAAAGAATTTAGAGATTTTTCTTTGCAAACATTTTAGGTTATTATTGTTATTATTATTATTATTATTATTATTATTATTATTATTATTATTATTATTATTATTATTATTATTACTACTACTACTACTACTAATACTAGGATATATGCATATGGCATTAAAATGGACCTGCTCTGTTACCAACTGTAACATCCCACACATACATTGCCTAGGATATATGCATATGACATTAAAATGGTACGTAAAACAATCATACATAGCAGCGGAAAATAAACGAGAGTATTATTACAAATTACAAATTTCTTCCGAAACACTCATGGCCAAAAGATACAAGTCTCAAATACTACTAATACATAATCCCAAAAGAGTACATAAGCGAAAAAGATACAAAGGAATGAATCATCGTCAACGAAACACCACTGTAGGACTAAGCCATCTTACCCTTGCCTTTGTCCTGCCTCGAAGATCCGGAAAAATAATAATTGGAATGGGGTGAGATTACTAAATCTCAGTGAGCCTCCCTATCTTAAGGGTTTTCTCGGTTCTACATGGTACATGCATCGAAACGGATTCACCTAGAATTCGGGTTTATGCCTCATGTTTAGGTACAAGTACAGACAAGGATAACACCACTATTGGAAGTCCCATAACTGACCAATGGGGTGAGTACTCAAAAAAACAAAACACATTATGCAAACTCGTACCCGTGTACGAGGAATCCAGAAGTAACTTCTACCGTCTATCCAGGCTACACAAAATTACACCCTCGATGAATTACACAAGTGCATAATGTCAAGAGACTCGTATAACTCCATCGCATGATGAGTCAGATCATCCCTATATGGGGTTCCATCCACGACGAGTCCCCGAAGCGACATTGCCTATATGGCGTCACAACCACGTTGATCATCCATACGCCGATGAATTACGCAAATAAGAAACGCCCTCTTAACGCACAAGTCCACCGGGTGAAATCCTAACGCTCTTGCCTATGTGGCACCACTAGAGGTGAGTTAAATCTACTGAGTGGTATTACCTACGTGGCACCACAACCCCGCCATACCAAGCACGCCGACGCTTACGTCCGTTGGAACGCCCTTAACTGGCCCACTCAGAATGCGCCGCAATGGTAGCTCAGGTGTGTATGACATACCGAATATCCTGATAATTACGCCCTGTGGAAACGCCCAATCATTGGCCCACTCGAGTCATCGGAACGATAATAATAAATTGGATCTTGTCCATAGTCATATGTGATTTACCACCTGGTAGCCTAGGTCTACTTCGATTCAAGCATAATCCAACCACTGGAAATATCAAGTCACAAAGGCGCACCTCAAAAGTCAAACAATCATCAAGTTCAACCATTCGAACGCTCAATCGGAACGATGGAAAACAATTTACATCATAGATACTCTTTACATATCATTTTAGTCATAATTCCGTCAGAGTGTATGTTAAACATAATCAATTCTCACGACTATCTAAATATAGTTAGTCATCTACTAGTCTCATAATCATACTTATACTCAGTTAGAAACGATACATCAGATAGTTCTTGAAGTTAGAACTATTCTGCACTTGGAGAAGAATTGTTAAAATTCTGTTCTACAGGGCGCGCTAAGCCCAGTCACCGCACTAAGCGCGACATGAGAGTTTATTATTTTTTTCAGAAATGTCACTGTTTACAGTGATTTCTGGTAAACAACCGCTAGTCTTCCAAACTATCAAATAATCTTAATTACTGTTATTCAATTTCTCTGGTAACTTGCAGGATCGACTAGATTGATCCTATGGGATTTGGTCGTTTGGATAAATCTACTAGTAAAACTGGTATTCATAGTTAGGATTTTTAATTAAAGTGTTTTAGAGGCATTCAATCTACTCCGATTACTACACTGAATGATTCCAATGACTTAATTAAGCAAATAAATGTAAAACTGGACTAAATGATTAAAGATTCGAATATGATAAGAGACATTTAAATGCAGAAAAGAGTAAAAACTTTAATGTAAAGACTTTAATGTAAAAGCATGAATGTAAAAGCATGAATGTAAAAGTTTCTGGAAAGTATAAAGAACTCGAATATAAGAACAACAATAAATAAATGACTTTGAATGCAAAAGTATTTGAAATGACAGTAGAATGAAAATGGAAGATAAACTGGAAAATATAAAGAGTTTTTTACTGAATTGTAAATGTTTGGTGTTATCATACGTACAATATTCGAGCATTCGTTTCCCTATCCATGTGGTATTTTGAATGTTTACTGAATTTTGTACAATAGATATGACACACGAAATCCTAACACTAAGACTTCTATTTATACTACTTCGACCATAACGGTCTTGTCATAAATTTCGCTCAAGCATGCAGAGCTTCTCTCTAGCCTCCACGCGTCTTGAATACTCCAATACGATGTATTTGAATTCCCACTGTCCCGCTCACGTTTGAATTTCAAATACCTTGGTAGCCTTCGCTTCGAATTCGTTTCACAACCTTCACAGACATAGCCTCGTTACCGCTTCGAAGCTTCTTTAAATGTATCTTCACAACTGTCATTCGAACTTCTGAGCTTTGACGTTTCCATTCGAAGAACATCATCTTCCATTCTGAAACATAACACTTGCTTTATTCCATCAAACGTCAATCTGTTTCATTTCGAACTATATTAACAAAATCTTCAGCCAACAGTATGAGCCCCATGACCGCTTAAGCGTGGTCTCGATTTAGCATAAAATTCTCTCATGGAGTCCCAAGCCTTCATTTCCTCTCTAACAAAGACACACCAATGACACGAAAAAGAATATATCATGTTATTTAACATCATAATCATGCATGTATTACCGAATTAACTCACAAAACCCAAAATTCCAATTTTTTTATTACAAAACCCCAACTTTTCCCTCAATGTCTCTAATCTAATGAGACTCACCTTGAGATTAGATGAAGATGAAGCTTCTAACAGCAAGAAATGATGACGAATCAAGGGTTAGGAATGAGTTTTGGCACAAGCAAGGTGAGATGATGAACTTGAATTTCCTCTCTTCTCCTCTTTCACGTTCCTTTTCATCCTTCCTCTACAAAATCAGATTTTTGTCTTATGTTTTAGGAACTAGTGAGATGAGTAAATGGCCAAATAGCCCTCCAACTATGCAAAAATCTCCAAAATGCCCTTCTAATTGGATTGCAACTAATAAGTTACTAATACTCTTTTTTTTTTTTTTTTAATCTTTTTATACTAGCAAATGATTTAAATGAGATATTACAATTGGGCACCGAGAGACACTTTTGCTAATCTGGTTACATTGATGGTTCAATATGCAAAAGGTAATATGTTTTGTACTAAGAAAATTGAATACATTTTACTCGATATTTTTATTGGTATCCCAATAACCATTTTTTATTAATATAGTTCAAATGTAACCGTGATTATCTATTGCTAAATGGTTTTGTTTGGAATATGTTTTGTAACCTTTTCTACTTTGTAACACTTTTGGAATTCAACCATCATGTAGAATTTAAATAGTGTTATGATATTTTTTCTAAGTGGGTCAATTTCTTTTTATGCTTACTATTTTTTAGTCTATCTAAATAACAAAGTTTTTTTGGGTTAGAAGGTTTATTCTCAATGATTAGCTCATGCGTTATGATGATATAATGTGCTTTCTGTGTTCTTTTGAATGTTTGGGTTCCTTAGGTTTGATGGAGTAACGTTTGATAAATTGGAGAAGATAGGGAGGCTTCTTTGCTACAAGTTAAGTAGCCAGTTAGACGTTGAATTAGAAGTTGAGAAATTTTTATCTTTATTATTATTGTTTTAGTGGATTTGGCTGGTTTTGTCAAAGTTGTGTAAGAAAATTTTGTATATCATCTTTTTCTTAATTTATTATTAATATAATTATTCTGTATTTTTAAAAATTAATATATTGTGATTAACTTTTTTTATATTTCTTAAATATTTTGCTGGGGTTTAGAACCTCTGCAGTGTATTAACCAAGATACCAACGGTTCTTATAAACCTCTGCAGTTAATTTGTGGGATTCGAATAAGCGGCGGTTTCTAAAACCCCTGTAGAACATTTTGCGGAGGTCTAAAATCCCTGCAAATTGTAAAATTAACCCCCTTTATTCGAGCGTGTTTTTGGTAGTGCCATATAAGTATCAAAGTTGTCATGTTGCAGAATTGAGGACTAATTATATATGTGCTGCAAATTGCTCAAGTCTTGGACCCTTTGTGTCTCAAGCAATTGTATCATGCTTTTTGAGTTGTTCGACTAAGATTGTCTGATCTTGGCATGTCAAGCATATGGCCAACTATCACACCTACCATGTGACTAGTGAAGCTTTTCCATGCTCAAATTAGTAGAAAACAATGGAGGCTTTTCTGATTATTCTTTCTGCTACACAACTTTTCTACATAGCAGCTACATGGTGCGCTGCTGCAATAAGGAGATAAAACTTGAATAATATGATTGAAGTGTTGTGTGATTTTTATTTTATTTTTTTGTTGCTTTTCTTATTGCTTGATTTATTCATTTATTTATTTTGGTGTGGTTTATTATTACATGATTGGATTTGTATTGATTAAGAATAAATTGTGTATAAAGTATTTTAAAGATTGATATCATCTTTATGATTTTTATTTCTTTTGTTTTTTACATTGTTCAATGTCCCACCACCAATGGTGCCATTAGTGATAATAGCTGAAAGTTGGACTATTATTCATACACCTGCATTTACTCGTCTTTATAAAACATGCAAAATAGAATAAAAGTGGTCTTTTGCTCACTAAGACTATATGGGAAAATTAATTTGCTTTTGAGTTTAGATCTTTTTAAACTTGACACTTATTTGATTCTAGGTATGTATGACTATTCCAGACAAGATTAAGCTAAGTTTTAATTATTTAAAGTTGTGCTCAACCAGTTCTCATTTTGATTGATGATGTAGCAATTGTGAAATCAATAGATAGTTAAAACAAAATCCGGACCAAGGTAGTAGTCAAAACAAAAACTTCACATATGGTCAGGAAGGATAGTTGAGACTTGAGATCATAAATCATACATTTGTACAACGGATAGTAAGATCCTACAAAATTCATAAAACTCAGGCATAGTAATCGGTGTATGATATATAAGGAAGTCATACAAAGACATGTTAGTCCTGATTTGGAAACCTTTTCTACACATTCAACATTTTCTCGAAAAATCGGGAATTGTTACAACAAAATCAATGCAACAATCATCACATGGATAAATTATAAGTTAAGTCCCCTTAATGATATAGTTGCCACGACTTAACTCAACAAAATAGGTAGAAAACAAACCAAATAGGGCTTCTATATAAGTATATAATATGTAGAGAACAACAATCGCATGGATAAATTATAATTATAAGTTAAAAGTGATTGCAAAGTAGCTTATTTATATGTACTTATAATAAGTGTTTATGTTATAACCATTCTAACCGTCAGTGTCACCTTTGGCCACTTGATCTGTAATGTTCAAATGGAATTAAAGAATGGATAGATAGATAGACATAGTAAAATCATTATCATGTAAAGTTGTAAACCACCACATATAATCCAGAAAAAATAAAGCATGATATTGAGAACAAAGAAACCACCATATGTCACTAACACTTGGCTCAATAAAGTTTAGTTAATATTATCATCTAGAATCGATTTTATTTGGACAACGCTAAACCAAAAAGTTGAGGTTTTGACTAATGTTATAGCAGAAGAAATGAAGCAGAAAAATCTTGCTGGACATTTTATACTTCTGCATCCAATCAACATTAGCAGCACCGAGCTTATCTTCAACACTGCTTGAATCAAGCCATTCAAGAGTTGTAGGCAGTTTGTTAGGTAGAGTGAAACACAATATCACTTCTCACAATAGAGTAAATCACGGTGGCTGGATCCTGAAGTTGTTGCGTGTTTGGATCACAATGTATTTGTCATGGTTGTTGCGGAGGAAGTTTGGACCTGAGTGTTGGAGAAGGGAACTCGCGAGTTGCTGTTCAAGCCGTGAAGGTGGTTACGAGATAGAGAGGTTTCACGGTGGCTTGTTAAGATCGGAAGGTGTTTGTTGTTGTGATGCTTCGCAGATTGGTGTCTTCAAGAGAGAGAAACAGATAATGTTTGAGATTATTTTTCATTGGGAAAAAAAGGAAAAGGAAAGGGTTGATCTTGCTAGGGTTTTCAGGAGTATAAAAGACAAGGAAAAGTGAGGGAAATTACTTTTGAATAACAGCGTCAAAAACTTCAGCCACTTGTCAAAATGGAACTCTTTCATTGCTCAATTTATTTTAATTTAGTAAATTACAATTAAGGTAAAAAATAGTGGAAATGAATTTCCACCTAAAGGGTACATATGGTAATTTTAGTTAGGTAGTTGATTTGATGATGACACATAAGTCAGAATTTTGTGAAGATGACACATAAGCATGAGGCTATTGTAAAGGTGACACATAAGCACGAGGCTAGGGTTTTTGTTTAGGGTTGTCATTATGACAACCTTAAATTTATATTAAGGCTCTGTTTGGTAAGACACTTTTTGAGCTTATAGCTTAGAAGCTCGTATGGTAATAAAATATCTGTTTGGGAACAGTCTTTTCAGCACGAGCTTATACTTATTTTATTGACATATAGCTTATTTTCTAAACGTTATTTCAAATAGCGTTTTAGCTTATAGCCTATCATATTTTTTTCTCCATTTTTACCTTTATTATTTTATCTAAAATCCACTACTACCCTTTATAATTTATGTTAATTTAAAATAAAATAATTATATATTAAATATTTTTTATGTCATTTTAGTTTAGCAATTAATTAAACCGCTAATTTTATCAAACACTTCGATTAACTTATCTGCTATAAGACATCAGTCATCAATCATCAGCTATAAGCTATCAGTCATAAGTCAGAAACTATCAGCTATAAGCTAGATAACTATTAATATTAGCCGAGTATCATATGTGGTCTAAAGATTTTCATGATTAAGTCACAGCTAAAAAAGACCTTAAAAATGTGAATTATTATTTAAACAATAATAAAATAGAATTTTTATTTATTATCTGAAATTAAATCATGATAAATTTATCTAAAACTTTTTGAAAATGTAAGGTGATAAATATTTTTAAACTAATCATTATATTTGGATGATTGTTATCATTATAAGACCTTAACAAATTATATTATTTAACTACTATATAAAATATTTAAAAAATTAAAAATATAATAAATTAGAATTATATACATATTAAAAAAAATGAGGCCCTAGGCAGTAATAGCCTTGGTGGGCTATCCCTAGAGCCCGCCCTAAGTCTCCATTAGACAAATTTAAATGCCTAGTATTATGAAAAAAAATACTACTAATAGAAGCTGTTAGGTTCAAAGTTTTGAAGTTGTTTTTTCATAAAAATATTTTTTTTATTTAATTAATAGTAAAAAAAAAATTATTTAATTAATAACATTAATGAAACAAAACAAAAATATTATATAGAAATATAACAACAAAAAAATGAAATACTTTTTAAATTGTAGTTCTACAGTTGAACCTCTAAATGCATGGATACCTCTGAATATTTCATTCTACTTCAACGACGTAGCAGACCGCGAAGGTTTAACATGAGCATGTTTTTTCTTAAAAGGTTATTTATGTTGTTATAAATCTGCAAGTAGATAATGTTGTTTTTGAGAATGACTTTTAAAGAGTGACGTAAGTTATTAGCTCCAATTATAATAACTTTTTTGAGTTTAATTCTATTATTTTATCTAATCAGAGTTTGTTATAGTCTTTTTTTTTATTTTTAATTTTGAGGTTAAATTTGTCAAACGTCAAACAAATAAATATAAATGTTTATGCTTTAATTAAGATGACCGACTTCTATACTAGATGAGTGAAGGTAGTTTCTTTAACGTGGTTTCTTCTTATATTAAACAATTTATATTTAATGATATAGGTTAAGTTTTTGTTTGTAAAAAATAAAAGAACAATTCTTTAATCTATAAAGAAAAATGTGAATTTTTTTTTACAATAACCAAGTATTAAAAACAAAATGCAAATAACCATGTTTTGAAAAAATTTATGCAAATAACCAAGTTTCATGATAGATTAACACTTAGGCGCCATCTAAGATGACTCATACATTAAAAAAATGCACGTAGGCGCCACCCCAGTCGGCGCCTCCTCTTGGACAAGCCATCCCAGATGGCGCCTCCCTTATGTAGGTTACATATAGGAGCCATTTCAGATGGCTCTTATGTGTATTTGTGTTTTTTATAAATACATCATCCATGTCTCCTTCATTCTTCATATTTTTTTCAACTTCTCATCTCATATTCTCTCTTATTTTTCTGTCATGACATCACCATACATCCATACCAGAGATGGATATGTTGTTTTCTCGATCTCCAAACCTCCGATGAAAATGAAATTTTGGCACATATTTACCATGGTCAAACTGAAGAAATAGTTGATGCGATAGTTAGAGGGAGAAATAGAAGTTGGTGAAGAAATTAGAAGGATCCAGAGGAAGAGAACAACCATGAACTTCACAACTAGAGAACCTCGAATTTGGTTGGAGGAAGTCAAAACAGACGTCGACGTTATTGCGATGACATCGACGTTATTTCCCGTACAACCATGTTCCGTCTATCTGTATAATAGGTTTGAAGTGTGCAAACCCAGTGATGCAAGATCGAAAAGCCCAGAAAAGTCTACTGAATATTCCATGTCTGCTGGCACAGGTACCGTCTGGGGAAAACACCGACTCCATAACATAAATTGTTCCAGGAGCGTACGTTTGCAGTACATTTATGTAGCGAGGTAACTCTTTCTACGAAACCTCCTAGTTACCGTAGATTTCTTCAATAGCCTTATTTTTTGCTAACCAGACCTTTCTATACGAGGGGGTATAGTTGTATGCTGTAGTGATGTGGGAGATTATTGTTTTCACCTTCAATGACGGATCGGAGCTGATAAGAGGTAAGATTTCTTGACAAATGAGATCATAACTCAATTTGAGGTGATCCTGTGATTGTGTGGAATTAACACAAGTGTGTTCTGTCATAGAACCTATCACCTAGGAATCACTCCTCAAGTTGTACGATGCAATTAGATTGAACCTACACTCAGGGTGGGTACAAATGATTCTATATCTGTCTACATTTGTTGATCCACATGAAAGTCATAGTTGTTTATCATGTGGAACATTTTTTATTGCTCGCACACAATCTTCGTTTGAACGAAATTTGTCTTTGACTTTTAAATTTGCATCTAACTGCACATGAGGGTTGTAGAATATATCAGATGATGGGTCATCTGTTCCAATATTAAGGGTGGTCACGTACGGAGGTGGTGTGTAGATCTCATGTGGAGGTAGTTGGCGTTCTTCATCGACCTCTGAATCTTCATTTACCAGGTTGTTGAACTGCATCTCGTCAGCTTCCTCCTCTTCGTCAACAACATCTACCTCAGCTTGTTCCTCCTCCGTATGATCAACCCTCTATGTATCCTGGAACACAACGTACAACTCAATCGAGTCGTATCCAAAATATTCATGATTATAAAATATGTTGTGCAGGTCTTCATCGTATTCAACAGCTACCTTGTAAAATGTTACTTGGTTCTCACCATTAAAAATAGGGTGTTGGTAGAAAATGTGTGACGTCGGACCTCGTCGAAGTTTGGTCTCGAGTCTTTTTTTGAAATACGAAAAATTCGCATTGCTATTTAGACAAAATTGGATATTTTCGATGTTTCTGAATAAAAAACCTGCTACCTCATTGTTGTACGTCTCACCATTGAAATGTACAATGATAATATATTGTGGTACAGATGACATTTTATCTGGGTTTGAGTGTTTGAAATGTTAGATTGTATGAAAATGTTTGATTGTGTGAGATATATATAGAGATGGCAGATGATTGTATGAGAATATATGAGACAAAATTCAAATTTCTAAATCACATGTACAAGCCAAATAAGATGGCGCCTATGTACAGAATTAAAAGGGAGGCGTCATCCCACTTGGATTTTTACAGGCCTAGTCATAAATAGGTCTGCCACCTAACTGCCACCATAGTCTGCATGCATAGTCCTGCCACCTAGCTGCCACCTAGCCTGCCATAATCCATGTTGAATGGCGCCTATGTACCTTTTTAGATATGGGGCGTCATCCCACTTGGCTCCTCTATGACACGTGACCTGCATGCATTCAAGGCCCCGACGATCTCATTTATTCCTTTGTTGACTGAATCGCCTATATGGCGCCTCAAATGTGTTTTTCCATCACCACTCTTCACTCTACCTCTACCTCTAATACAACTCTCATATCATCAGAAAAAATCCAAGCATGAGTCTTTTGACTTTAGGAGAATCTCACCGAGGAACAAGGGCAAACATTGCTACCTATGTAAGTTTTATCCTTTATATTCTTATTCTTACATTCATTGTTTATTATGTTATTAATATTTTTTACACTTACATCAAATTATTTTCACACTATATTTTTAGGACACGAAAAATTTTAGATGCCGCTCACATCATTATATTGCTCCTGATCCATTAATCGTTTCATACCTTGTACGTGCCGGTTTTGGGGATGTTATTAAAATCTCTAATTGTACAATAGATTCAAAGTTTATTCTTGCATTGTGCGAAAGGTGGAGACCCGAAACACACACATTTCATCTGCCCATAGATGAATGTACGGTCACACTTGAGGACGTTTACATGTTGATGGGTCTTCTGATTAATGGTAAGGCGGTTAATGGTCTGGTCCAACAAGCCAACGCTCTATGTGAGGAGATGTTGGATAGAGATATGGTGGAAGGTCCTAGTGCAAGAGGCCAAGGTATTTTTTTTATCCACACTTAAAGCGCATTATGATTCCCTTGGTTTGAACGAAAATTCCACCGAGGAAGAAAAAATAATAAAGACAAAAAATTATATTATGTTATTGTTTGGGAGTATATTATTCCTCGAGAGTACAAGAAATAGCGTAAATTTTATGTACTTGAGTTTGCTTGGGGACATTGATAAGATAGGAAAATATAGTTGGGGTTCCGCTGTTCTAGCCCAACTATACAGTTCCTTGTGTAAGAACTGTAAGAAAAACACGTCAATTTTTAATGGATGCGATTTCTTGCTTCAAGCATGGGGTTGATGGAGAATGCAATCACTTAATCCCGTCAACAACCTACCGTTCATTTTTCCATACGCAACAAAGCAAGTACATTGTTTAATTATTAAAATATTTATGTCTTTCATATATATAACGGGTATGGATTACGGAAAGAATCTGAGACACAATGTTGTCCTTTATCGTAATCTAATAGACCACCTTTGCGCAACTGATGTACGTAATTTCTATTAACTCCAACTAATTTTAACGTATATTATTTTAAAATATATCATTAATATGCATATTTTTTACCAACAGTGTACATGGAGACCATACCTGGGTTTGGATCATATACCCAATGAAGATGATGTAGAGGTTTGGACTGCGAAGTCTGCTATTATACGGTTTAAAATTATGGAAATGCACCATAGCGACCGTGTGAAGATGCAGTTCGGTATGTTCCAAGACATTGATAATCCTTGATCTCAATCGATTGATAATGGAAAAATTTTGCCGTTTTGTAGGATGTGGAAAACCGAGTTTATCACAATTTTACGAATTTATATCAAATTTACAATCCGTAATCGTTTGGTTATTTGACCCACGCACAAGAAACAACCCACAACAACACCACCAACCACACAACACTACCAACAACCACCAACAACAACAACCACCAACAACACTCCAACATCCATCAACCTCCCACCAACCAACCCGACGATACAGAACCACCAACACTCAATCCCAACCCCAACCTCAACCTGATTACCAATCCATCCAAATGCCCAACACACAATTTCAATATTCCCATATGCCAAACACCCAAATACAATACTCCGAAGAAAGAGCATATGTCCAACCCCCCTATATGGGCCTATCAACATCTCACCTTAGCCCAGACACTGGCTTCCCCAAGGAATATTCCCCAACCAACCCAACATACCACCAACCATCACAGTACCAAACCCCCACCGTTCATATGGGTATCAATCTCCAAACACCCAATTTCCTTTTTACCCCACCCATTCACAATCCACCTATACATATGACGAGTGTTATCATCCCCACATGGAACCTAACCCCCACCACAACAACCAAGATTTGAGAACATGAGAACACATATATATGAAAGCGGTATGACAAGCAATGCAGATCTTGAGGCATATATGGATCCTGGTCGCATAGACTACGAGCGACCATCGACCCAACCGCAGGGGCCATCGATCCAACAACAACCGGCTCAAGAACCTCGCATCACACGAGTTATGAGAGGACGCGGATGTGGAACCCGTGGTCGTCTACACGTCCCGAGTCGTCGAGAATAAATCTCTGTAATTGTTATTCGTTATGTTTGTAATGAAAATTTATATTTGAAGTTTTATTTCACAACATTGTCCTGTACTTTAATTTAAATCGGAATTTTTTTTTTTTTTACTTAACACATAGGCGTCATCTCATATGGTTTTTCCCATGTGATTAACACATAGGCGCCATCTGAGACGGCTTTTAAAAAACTTGCTAACACTTAGGCGCCATATGGGATGGCTCTTGCTTGTTAAAAAATAATGCAGGAGCCATAAAAAAATTGAAAAATGTTGTCTCTTTCTCATAAATGAAAAGTCACTATATTTTCTTAATGAATTCAGGTGTTAGCTAAACTATATAGAAAATCAAATAAATCATACTCTTGTTATGCCTTCATAGCATAGCATGCTCCGACGTTGAAATATTATGGCATATTAAGACTAGTATATTAAGGCAAAAGGTAAACAACATAATATACTTTCAAAAAAAGATGTACTCTCTTCCTTTCATTTATGGCATATTAAGACTAGTATATTAAGGCAAAAGGTAAACAACATAATATACTTTCAAAAAAAGATGTACTCTCTTCCTTTCATTTTAAAATATTATCATTTTAGCAAATAAAATTTATTTTATTTTAAATTAACTATTACTTTTAATTTTCTCTGTCTTTTAATATTATAAAATATATTATTTTTAACATTTTAATAAAGTTAATTTAATAAAAATATAATATCTTATAACAACATTATTACATTCTTTAATCCGTATGATGAAAATATAAATAATATTTTAATATAGCGGGAAGTATTTGATAATCTGATGAGCAATAAAAAATTATTCATGAAAATCTTATAATGAAAGTTTTGACGAAAAAGATGAGTAGTGTTTTGAAGAAAAAATGTTGTTGTTGGGATTTGAAGCTTGTTATCACAATTCTGAAGCATAATATTAAAATACATTGTTTACAACAAATCAAGATTCATCATCGTCGTTATTATTCTTGGAGAACAACAAATCTCCATTGTTATCCAAATTTTGTAGCATATCCTTTGTTTAAAGTTCAAAGGATTGCATGCATCCAACTTCTAATAAGTTATCTATTCCAACCATTAGAAAATATTTTTTCTGCACTTGCAATCCATCATAAAAAACATTTCCAAACTTCTTTAAGTTTCAAGATTTCATTATATTGAGAAAATGTTTTCACAAGAAAGAGAACAAGATATATAATGATGGATGTAGATAGTGTCTTGTGGTCTGTGGATTGATGTCTTTCTAATATCTTGAGTGTTGTTGTTTTATGAATACAAGGTATAAATTCGTTGTTTAAGTTGTGTAACAAAACCAATCGATTCTGTTTTAAAACTGGGGAAAGGGTATTTTCTTTTTTAATTAAAAACAAAATAAAATAAAGAAATCCCTCGGTTTTAGTAAAAAAAAATGAGGTAACAAGTTTCAAGAAAAAATTGTGAATGATAAAAAATTAAAATCAACATATCATGTTTTCATTTCAATAAATTTCGATAACCATATTAATAACTTTCATATGGACTTGGCGGAGTATGTGAAGGCCATGAAGATGAATACCCAAATTATGGTTAAGGATAAGGTATTAAATCTTATTAGATGGTGCACTCCGAAAAAGTTTTTTGGCAAGTTTAATGTTGCTGGCTCTAGAAGTCATGATGGAAAAGCAGGATGCGGTGGGACCATTTGTGACTCAGATGGTAATGAGATCCTAGGATCCTCTAAATTCATTGGTCATTGTAGTGTTTTAATGGCGGAGATGTGGGGTGTGTATGAAGGACTTAAGCTAATTGTGGGGCAGGGGTTCCATAAAGTTGAAGTTCATGTTGATTCCAATTTGGTAGTCGATGTTTTAACTAAGGCTAGGCGGAATAAATATGGGTTTTTTAATTTGGAGAACCATATTATTCTATTAATGGATAAGATTGAATTCCTTGTGATTGCGCATTTGCATAGGGAATCTAATGGTTGTGTTGATGAGTTAGCCAAAGAGGGCCGACTTTAGGAGGGAGATTTGCTGCTCTACCAGGAGGCTCTGAATTTTTTACACAAGTTCTTAAAACTTGACTTTGAAGGGATTTTAGTACCGCGTTTTAGTGTTGTTTAGTCTTTTTCTTGTTTGGGCTTCGGCCCTCCTTCTTCCAAAAAAAGTTACATTTTGACTTTGCATTTATTATTTGTCATTTGATTTGAATAATTTTTCTCAAGACTTTAAGAATCATTAATGTATTTTTGTTGGATATGAAATGATGATTATATAGTATAATTTTGTGTTCATTCATATTACAATAATAATTTATTCTTATTTTATATGAATTTTATTATTGAATTTTTTAAAAATTTAAATTTCATTCTAACATGTGTATTAAAAATCTGTTTAAGTTTTTGTTGTTTTTTCGGTTTAGGAAAATAGTGTCACATAGGTAATTATCGACTGAGTCGCGAAACAATACGCTTTCTTTAAGACGTTTTGCGGTACTGTCAAAATTATGCAAAACAACTCTTAATTTACCACGACGCCTTCAGGATAAAACAATCCTTTCAGTAAATACGATTATCACTTGCACAATGATAAATTGTTCTAAGAGGCACACCTTTAGATGGTAATTATAACCAGTCGCAGTATCTGGAATTAATTCTAATCGGAAAAACAGAAAAAAGAAATTTGTGTAGATGAAGTAGAATAAAGAGAGAGACGAGAGAATTCGTATAGTGAATTCTGAAGTAAGAAACAAATGAAACAAAGAACTGTATTTATAGGCAAAAGGTCCAACTGAATGGACCAAAATTCGTGGAGAAAAACGTGGGAGAGTGGAATCGGTCCAGTCAAAATTGGCCATTTTTTACTTGGTCAGCAAGTCACACATATGACTCTTGGAGGGCAAGCAAATCAGTCACAAATTAGGTTAAGACCTGGTCTTGGAGTAGGACACATCATCATTTCATAATTAATTAATATTAAATATTAATTAATTTCTTAATATTTTATAATTAAATAATAATATTTAATTACTACCGACTTAATTAATTAATGATAATTAATTTCCAATAATTCGGGTTATAAAAAATTATTTCATCTAGATCAAACCGAACCGACCCGAGCCGGTCGGATAGACAGACGACGGCGATGCGCATGTGTCTAGATGACTTATGGGTGTGTCCTCACTCCTTTACAAAATTGGGGTGCCCCTTGGGGCCCAACCCAATAGTCTAAGTTGGAATATATATACACACTACTAGTATTTGTATTTCCACTTATATGGAACTAAAATGAATCTTTTCAAATTTACTTTCATAGTAGTTCTTACTTGTGCTCAATTATTGCCCATTCAATGTCAATAAATCATTCCAACTCCCACTCCAAGTTATCATCATTCCAAGTTTCCCAACAGTTTTATAGAAGATTTTTAAAATTTTCTTATCATAAATTTTATGTCAATTAATAATTTTATTTACTTTATATATTAGGTCAACAATTATGTGATCCAATCAGTGATTCATTAGTCTAACTAGTGATCAACGGCCTGATGTCTTAACCGAATTCATTACTGGTCCAAATTTTAAAAATAAAGAAATATATATATATATATATATATATATATATATATATATATGATAATTAAATTTTGAGATTTTCTTATATAATTAACATTATACAAAAATAGCAGACAAATAAACAACAGGTTGTGTCGCTATCCCTTTTGGATGGTAAAATAAATCCTCTTAGAAATTACATTCATTGTCTTAGGCGACAAAATTGTTATGCATGACCCTTTGCTCTCTCTATAAAAGATCCACTACTTCTGCTGCTAGAAACTCAAAAATTTCAAAGGAAAATTGTGTGAAAGCATGTTGATTGTCAGAACACACCCTCTCATGATCAGCCACTTTATTTGAAAAGACCTTGAGAATTGTCTGTCTCACAGTAAAACCTCCAGTCCTTATCCCGAGCCAAGTCTACACATGCACGTTTTTCTCCTACACGTTATACACCATAATAGTTGTTGGGCTAAGAGTCGATATTTTCTCATGTGGGTCAGTCAAGAAATTCACATGTGTCTCTTTTTTCACAAAGATCTTTGCACATCTAAATATGTCAAATAATACATCCCTAAAAAGGTCATGTTGGCATTTTATTCCTAGAAGCTTCTTGCAATGAATAACATGTGGGGTATCCAAGCATGCCTTGCGACAAACAACTCAAAGCTCATCAACGGGAAATAAGGGAATCATGAGTCAGTATTTAAGGATAGTACGGTACTCTATCGAGTATATATGTTGGCCTAGACCATCAATAGGGATAACAAGGAGAAAATCTTGAGCATGTGCTGCTTGCAAACAACCAAAATTGTTGTTTTCTTGTGGTCATGTCAAACTTTACTTTCATGTCCTGAACACTTTTATTTAAAAGGGCATTTGCCAAAACAAGTTATGCTTTAGGAGAGACAATGTCCTTTATAGTGAAACCGCTAAGCTCAAAATATGGAATCAAAACACTAAGACCATCCAAAGCTTTATCGAAATCAAGTTCCATACCATATACCTCACTGTCTCTCATTATATGATCATGTAACACTCAAGATTGGGCCCTAGAAGCCACACACGCGTATGAGGTCGTCTATATTGCCGAGTATAAACCTGATCCACAACTCTAATAGATAAGGAAACCACCCTCCATTGAAGTTCCTTGAAAAATGACCTCCTCCAACTACGGTGTCTTCAACCGCCATTCACAACTTCTTATCAAACCAAATAGATAATTTCTCCATATGATTAGGTTGATACATTCTAAGGTTAAAAAAGAGTTTGACGATACTCATGCAAGAACGACTTCTTATCAAACCAAATAGATGATTTCTCCATATGATTAGGTTGATACATTCTAAGGTTAAAAAAGAGTTTGGCGGTACTCATGCAAGAACGAAGCAAATGGAGCTCACTCTAAGGATCCCTTAGTTGTGGCAAATGATGCATGAGCTCAACACCCTTAGTTGCTCTCTTCATGGACAACTCCTCGATAAAGCCTTCATCTCGACTAACAATCCCTCCAAACAACTTCATTCCTAACATCGACCTCCCAATGTCTGAAAAAACAACTATTTACGAAATTTATTATCATCACACGAAGGCTAAAAGATCTCAATTTTATGAATATTCAATACAAGATCTAATCTTTTAGACCGAACTCCCCCTCTTATATTCAGAATTGAAAATAATATTTGTTTTTGAAACAATTTTTATTTGATTGTGTTTGTCATTTTTGCTTAACAAAAAAATTATTTTCGTCATTTTATTTTGAAACATTTTATGTTAAATTATGTGTTTATCACTTTATCGTATTATAAGGATGAAGACATTTTTAATAAGCATTAAATAAAGTTGAAGAAATTATGTGTTATTACTCACACACATCAAAAGACAGTTCAAAAATAAAGACAGGTATTCACCTGTATATCTCTGGGGAAGTTAAAATAGACAACGACCCAACAATTGTGCATAGAAAAACACTGAGATTGTCATGAGCTATTGAATTCCGGCTTTTACGTTAGTGGGGACATTATTTAATTTTACGTTGGGACTGTCCTCGCAAATAAAACGAAACTCACAGGAATACATTAACACAAGCTTTTATTTGTTTCAGGCTTTTGGCCATGCAATCAACCCTACAAAAGCAGTGGCAATATAATATAACATCTTCACTTGTCACTCTCTACAATTGGATTCTTTTTCAAGATATATTCAATAACACTTCTGTGTTGTGGATGGGACCATATATATATATATATATATATATATATATATATATATATATATATATATATATATATATATATATATATATATATATATATATATATATATATATATATATATATATATATATATATATATATATATATATATATATATATATATATATATGATGTGTAAGTAATAATGGCTTCACAAAATCAGTGCGACAACGCAACAGGGTCCGGGTTCTGCTCAAATTTCTAGTACATATGCTTCTATTAAAATTGGGTGTCTCTTTTGTTTAATGGTTTAAGAAATATATATGTTTATGTGTTATGCTAACTTACTTCAGTGGCACATATTATGAAATTCATAAATAGAAAATTTATGTTTAATGCAAAAGTATGTATTTGAAAATTATTAATTTATTTAATACAAATTTTCATTTTGATTTTTTAACACATGTTAGTATTACCATATATATATTTATTAGCTCTTGAAATTGTTTAACTCAAGTTTTGCTAGTAACTTTCTTATGTGATATTCACTTTTGTCATTTCATAAGAATATGTGAAACACGAACACGACATTAACAAAATTATTATCTAAAAACAATGTATTGCTATCATCAAAACTAAAGATCAGATACAAGATCAAATTTTATTCTTATCAGAAAAGATAAATAGATGTTGTCTTTCATTAAGATATTGTCACAAATATTGAGGATAATTTTTCACTAACCCAATTGATTGGGTATAAGTTCCAATCAATTAGACAATTCCAAGGTTTATCCAAGAAAATTTGACAATTCATAATTCAACAGACACGACTTCAAAACATTTTTAAGGATATTTACTTGAAAAATAGAGGTTTTAAATAAATATTTTAGTGTGTGTGATTTAGCTGTTTAAATTTTTGAAAAATCCTTTGTGATTTTACAAAACACATTTCACTCAAATGCGACTAGGCGAACTTTCACACTTCCTCTCTTTTATACTTTTAAGCTCCAATACTTTCCAAGTAAATCAATCATATTGACACTTGCTTGATTCTTCTTGGAGACGGGTATTGATATTTATTCAAGTTGAGTGTCATCATCAAAACATGTTTGTTGTGATTACCAAACCCTAATTTGTCTGCTTGCATCCTTAACTACTTGTCATAACTGAATCCTCACAAGTTGTAAAGGTTTCTATGCATGTTGCCATACATGTTGCATCATCAAAAGTCACTTTTAGTTGTTATCATCGAGATCTCCTTTAAGTATCTTGAAAAATATGTTTACACATTATTTACAACCGTTAGATGATTATGATGGTTTTGATGATGACAATACTTTATGTCAAAAGATACTATGTAAAGTATTTATATGTTACTCCCTCCGTCTCATATTAAGTGTCTCATTTGCACTTTTTCATGTCTCAAAATAATTGTCTCTTTCAAATACCAATGCAACATTAATTATTTTTTTCCCAATACTACCCTTATTTAAATTGACACTCCAAACATTTAGATAAGACATGCTATACTCTCTCTCTCTCTTACTTGTTGTCACATTAATTATTACGTTCTCTCACTTCAGAACATATTTTTTCAATATAATATGAGACGGGGGAAGTAATATTCACTTATTTTAATGCTACTTTAGTTACTCATACAATTAAAAACAATATAGTATAAGTAATTACAATTTTTACAATAAATAAACTAAGATATGGAAAAAAATTGAAGTTTTGTAAAAGTAAATATTCTACAATTCAATTAAAAAATTATTTTTGAAAACTTGTAAAATAATTTATTCATTTAAAAACAAAATTCAACCTAAATAAATTAGAATTTCTTATGGGATCACACTTAATTTGGGTAGGGAGTTGACCATCTTTTTCTAACATTGTCTTCTTCATGTGTGGAATCTTATACTTGTGTGAACCTTTAGTTTTCATAATTTCGGTCATGCACGATTATAGTGTTAAAAATATGAGTAGACTATAGTGTTAAAAATATATGACTAGACTTCAATGGCGAAAAGTTCTCAAATGATTTCACAACTGCGTTAATAAATTCATCAACAGTTCCAGTTTTATGTTGTAAGAATTGAATGGCGTTAAAAAATCCAAGATCTAAAACATTTAAATCTAGTGAATTCGAAGGTTGACTCATCAAACGAATATCAAACCCATCTTGAGTGGCAGCTTGGAGAAATTCATCATCTTCATCTTTGATGTGCACTCTTGCATTGTCTTGTTGAATAAAAATTGGAAGTCCAATATCCTCTCTTAGCCATTTTTCTCTAATAGCGAGTAAAACTTTATCAATCAAATATGATCTTATAACACCTCTTTTTACTGAAATAATTGACTTTGTCTTTAATGTTCCAGCTTCTCTGTTAATACTTCTCCTTTTAGCTAGCTCTTTCGTAATAAAAGGAAATATACCAATTTTTTCAGAAAAAAATCTCATCTCTTTTCGCATCAAATCGTGGACGAGTTAAGGCAACTAGAAACACAATTTTTGTAATAAAATTTTTGCTCTTACGTGTGTGGATTGGATCTTCTTCATCTGGTAACAAGTAGTAATTCTCAGACTTTTTAGTCATGTAGAACCATTTTTCATCTATATAAATAATATTATACATTCCTTTAAAAATTAGATCATGTGGTATACTAGCACTATCAAGCATTTTTATGCAAAATTGCAAGTGTTGTCTCTTATTTTCTTCCTATAAAAAAGACTTTATAGCATTCGAGTGCCTTGGAATATTTCTCGCTTTTAAATGCCTAGATAATGTGCTTTTATCCAAATTCATCGCAAAACTTAAAGTACGGAGATTTGTTCGTTGATTTAATGGATCTCAGGTAATTGAGCAAAGTCAATTTGTACCCTTTTACGGCCACACTTTCCCATCCTTTTGTGAGATATAACATCATCATGCATGTCATTTTCTTTGATTTTTTTCCAAAATGTTCCCCCATCTTAGTAGAAAGAGAACATTGCGATGCGATTTCTTTTATCGTTCCTTTTTCTAATTTTCAATTCACACTTTTTTGAATTAGTAAACCATACAAAACTCTTCGTTCACTCATGTTCATATAAGTGGTGACAAAAAAATGATGGCAAAACAAATTTAAGATAGTAACCATAATTTTATAGAATCATTTTAGTAATTTTAAAACATTGATTTGAGCTAGAACAAATTATTTTCTATTTGGCTAAATATTAATTACACTAACAATAACATGTACTCCATGTAGCTATCAAACACAGAAACTAGCGTTAAATAATATACTTTCCATTAACATGTAATCCATGTAGCTATCAAACACAAAAGCTAGCAATACTCAATTAATCATGGCAAAGCTAGTAACAGTAAATATAATGATAAAATAGCATATGAGATAAATCTAACATAACTCTAAATTAAGAATAACTCTAATACATACAATTAAAATAAATTTACGTAAAATATATATTAAATATAAAATAAAACCTACTCTAAATATGAAAATCATGAGATAAAAATGCTTAAAAATATTAGAGTACCATTATTTAAGTTTGTTTGTGATTGCTCTTGGGATCCTTCCACATTCTCATCATCTTCTACAACTTCTTCCACTTGCACATCATCTTCAAGAGTGCCTTCCACTGGCAGATCATCTTCAAGCATGGTATCACTATTTAACTCAACATGAAAATTATTGGGTATATCATTTGAAATTTGAGTAGGAATTTCTATGGGGGGTTCAATGTTTAAATCAATCAAAAAGTTATTTGAAGCATCATTTGGATTGATATTTAAATCTGAAATTTAATTTTGTGCAAATTCAACATTTGAAATATCAATATGAAGATCAGGTATCCCTAAATTAAACTCCATTTCTAGTAGTGAAAAAAATACTGTAGGCGGGAAAATTTGGAAAAAAATTGGGAAAAATAGGTCATTGATAATGAAAATACTGTAGCATAAGATCTTCACTTCATGAACAGACATAAATTGGTTGGATTGTTCATAGTGATTGGTTGTAATACTTGGATAGATGAAAAAAAATTTATATACTCACATTTATCACAACGTGTAATTATTGTCATAGAAGCTTTTTAGTGGCACAATGGTAATTAATGAGAGAAATAAGAAAAGTTGAAATATTAAGTATAAGGGTATTTTAATTAAAACATATAATTTTAGCTTGAAATTTAACACATCTAATTATTTTTTTAAGAACGGCGCATAACTCAAATGAGACACTTGATATGAGACAGAGAAAGTAATAAGAATAAATTATCAATATTTTATCTAAAGGATTGAAGTGTTCTTTGTGAAAGAAAATATCTAAGTCTTGACAACACCTAAGGTCAAACAATATTTTGTGAAATCTTTGATGATCTCTATTCTAGTAACCTCTGGTGATGGCATCTAATCACAGAAGTTATCTCAAGCGTCATTAGTTAGAAGATTCAAGCTCCAATCAGGGTTAAGTCAATTATGAATCAAGCAAATGGGGCTTCAAGCTTAAAGGGTGTCAAAGAGATTAAGTATGAAAAATCATATGTTCATGATTCTAAGTGATGATTTTAGTGTAAATGTATAAGAGTAACTCTCTAGATACTAACTCAACTTACACACACTTAAATATATTTTTAAGTGTCTCTTATGATAAAATACTTTAAAATACTCATATACTCATACTAACTGATTATTGACTTGTTTAAATCAATTAGGAGTGCTTTATGCACTGGTTAATAGATAAGTTCAATTTTAACATATCTAATTGATTAAGCAAACATTTATTATACTCCATGGAAGAATTTGGCGAAGTCGAGTATATATTGTTCGTAAGTCGGAGTTGGAAGTTATTCAATCTTGGTTAGTTCGTGTAAAGACTATTTGTAAATAAAGTTGGGAGTTGTCCAATTAACTCTTAGCTAATGAAAATCGCTCACACAAGAAATCAGTGGATCAAGGTGTATTTTCATACACGAATACTTGGAGCAAGTTATTATGGATATCAAGGTTATTGAATCAAGATCTTTGGATGTTATTTTTGTTAGCAGTTTGAGTGTTTGCATCAATAGAGGGAATTATCGAGTGATATTTTTTGTAATCAAAATGCTTGTATCAAACTTATCAAAATATGATGAATGTATCTTTGTGTATCCTTATCTCTTCCCTTGCCTCCTTTAAATTTCTACATACATTACTATTGCTAGTGTGTTAGTGCATTATTGCATCGATTGTATGTCATTCATGTTAGACCTTGCTTATAAATATTTAATGTTTAAGTGTAGTTTTGTGACGCATCAAACTTATTGGATGATCATAAATCTAATTATGTCTTGAATGAATGTCTACTTAAAGTGTTTTTAAAACGTTTTATTTAAAGTGGATTTGGTTGTCTTGTAATTGATTTACATTTGAACTAATTTTGTATTTAGTGATATCTTGTAATACTTTAGTTTAGTTAATTCATTGAGGTGTTTCCAAGATTTCTTTGTATGGTATTTTGTTTTCGCGTATCTTAAAATCTCTTATTTCATTTATGCGACCTATACTATTTTTGAAATTGTCTTTATGGGGATAAGTCTATCTAACCTCATCCCCCTACTTATAGACCATTTTTCCATATTCTCACCCAATATCTAATTCATATTTCATTAAATATTTCTACGGGGCCAAAGAGTCAAAGATGAAGGCATATGTTTTCGGAGCATGGAAGAAAGGGTGTTGGGCCTATAATTTTTTAATCTTGTCTTTACATTTCAAAGCCTCTAAAGGGATAGAGAGGGAAGGAATGCCTACATAAAGTATTCAAAAATAAGAATTAGCAACTTGGCTATTATGGTCACCAAAAAGTGATGGTCCTTGAAGTTTTTCAAACTCTCAAGGCAAACGTCAAACATCTTCAATTATTGGGGGGTCACCGATCTCCATTGGCTGAATGGCGTGTGATAAGTGCCAAAATGTAGTTATTTTGTATATATATTTTGTGGCACTTATCCGTTCTTTTGTTGATATTCTTCGAATAAATTCCCCGCTTTTAGTATATATGTGTACATAATAGAATAATTGAGTTTTTGTGTAAATATTGTATCATTTGATAGTTTTTCATCTCTTTTATAGGTATTCATTCATAATTGGAGCATTGAGTAATAAAGTGTCGAAGACACGGCTTCAAACGCACGATTTGGGCAACTCAACATTGAATAAGGCTCAAATCAAAGAATAAAAATCATCAATAAAGCTTGATATTCATTCATGGTTAGATAGAGCATTGAATAAGCTTTCCAACGCTTCAAACCGGGCTCAATTCGAGTTACGGTTCTCAAGATATGGCAAAACAAGATCTTGATCACGCTTACGCGCGCTTAGCGCTCTGACATCGAATTCTTTAAAAGGGCTCAAAACACATTTTAGGTTATGGGTTGGGTATTTTGAGTCCCAACACCATCACCTTCATATTTTTGATAGATTTGTTTGGAAAACAACATTGGAGCTTGCATTTGGATGATCCGGAGTCGAATCCCTCGTCGATTGGTGTTGACAAACCAAGAAATGTTTGGTTCCTCTTCTTCTCTTCTCTTTGTAATCTCTTTTGTTGGGTTTTGTATGTATATCTACTCATAACTCATGTATATTTGTCGCCCTTGGCGTTGTATAAAGCTTGTTTTACGAATTTGTGTCAGTGATTATCTTAGGTTTTTACTTTATGTTAGGGATTTGAGCTTTGCTAGGGATAGATTGCTTAGATTCTTACCTAGGATGATTATCTGTTAGTTTCTGAATGCTAGGAATGGATTTAGATCTAACATTCACTATAGAGTACCCGAACGTAATGCCTCTGCGTTGGTGAAGTATGCTAGGAATAGATATGGAGGTGACGCAGTTGATTTCTATGTTGTTGAGTATGCCAGGAATGGATATTGAGATGATTTAGGAGGATTCTCAATTTGGGTTAGAAATAGCTTAGGTTGTGAGAGTTATGTGATGACACGGACGAGTATCGTAGGCCGAGTATAACATGGGTGGTAGATTTAAGTCTGTGACGGGTAGTTTACATTCGTTCCGGACAAGTTGTCTATCTTTTATACTTTTTGTTCATTTACTTTTTGTTCATTTACTTTTTGTCTTTTATTTTCATTGCTTTTAATCTCAAACTCATTAACGGTAGAATTATCAAACGACGAATCAATAACCAATCTCTGTGGACACGATACGATATAACCTAACCGGTATATATCACCCGGTAAAAATAATACCAACTCTTTGCTTGCCGCTCTACCGCCGCAACAGCGTGTCATATTGCAGAGATGGAAGAATAATTTTAATGTTGGAACCTTTTCTCAAAACCACATTAATAATAGAATATTTTGATAAAGTCTTATGTTATTGGGTGCAATTGAGAGAGGATAATTCTCAAATGGTTCAATACCCTCTCCTTGAAGTTGTTGAAGGGCAACTAGAAACTTATCCTGGAAAACAGACACTCGTAAAAAATTTATTGAGCACCCCTTGGACGAGATCCATATCCTTTTGTTGGGCCGATATAAGAATAAATCAATCAAAGGAAAGTGACACATCTTTGTAAGCACCCTTTAGAGTTTGAGTGATGTTGAAGAAGAAAATTATTCCTACTAACTCTGCCTCCACCCAATGGAGTTGAGCAACATCATTAGGCATGACAATACCTTAACAATCATTTCAAAACATGTATTTCCAACTGTTATGAAAGTAATAATGCTTGTCATGAATTAGGGAATGGCTCTAAAAGTTAAGGTGATTCCTAACCTCCTTAATACTAGGTTCCAGGTCATTGACAGATCTAGATGAATTAATAAAGAGATGAGTTCCTAATTCATCCATGCGGGCCTCAATAAGCTCAAGAGAATGGGGGTGGGCCAACATTAGTATCCCTAGTGGTGGATCCAGTAGAATCACTTGTATTTCCACCAAGATGGGAAGTCGAGGGTTCGCTGCCATCTTGGATAAAACCCCATCAGAATTAGAGCTTTCATTGAGGACATGGGGTTTACAATAGTTTGATTAACTACTAAAAAGACAACATTTGACATTTACAGGTTTACTATTTCAGTGTGAGATGAAGAGTCACTCGCATTGCTAGATAGGTCAAAAAAATTTGCAGGGTCGTCTCTCATATTATCCATGACTAAAAAAAGGAAGGGGAAATAACAGGGGGTAGACAAGGAAAGAAATGGTGCTTGAAAATTGAAGCTTGAGGAAATGATTAAAGCAAGGAATATTTGTAAGGGTGTGATGAATTGATAAAATGTTGAACCTAGAGAAGAGAAAGAAGACAAATAGAACATTAATCACTAGACCTCATGAGAAATAAATTAAGGTTCATAGAAGAAGGAAAGACTTACAATTTTCCCAAAGAGTGGAAATATGGTGAGGAAGACGAAACAATGTTCATATATTGGACATGATAAGTAAATCAACGGTTCCAAGTAAATAATGGACATATGAAAAACAACAGTTTGATTTTTCTCAATATTCTAACGACACTCGAGTATACTTAAGCACCATGGAGGTAAGCATCACACCCTAGTCTAAGAAACTAGGGCCACATGTAAGAACAATCATGAGAGACATTTCAATGATAAAACTAACATCTAATGCCTTAGTTTCCAAGGTCACTTGTGTCGACTCCCAAATCTTTCTCACTTCTCCAAGCGATGGACCTAACACGGTAAGGTTGGCACAATTTTCTTAAAGACTTCACATCGTTGCGCCAGGATAAACCTTAGGGGCAATTGTTCTGGGCCGGACAAGGGTCCAAAAGAAGGAGACTCAATCATCAGTCTAAGTCATTCCACTAAAGCATTGAAGGTACATTGTAATGTTATTCTAGAGCTCTCCACACTAGATTCACCCAAAGGGATGTTGCCTATCATTAAATATCATCGAACGACCCCCGCATTCCCTGTTGAAATGTTAGTGAACACCCATAACTTCCATTCATATATAAGACATCTCACGTGAGACTTGTGATACTCTCTCTCTCTCTCTAACCAATAAGTTTCTACTCTTTATTTTCTAATTGGCTTAGAGCATTCACATCCATCACCCCGCATGAGTTCTTTAAATGGGACATACTCAATTTTTTTAATTATATTACACATTTTCATTTTCTAAACAGCTTTTACTACATTTTTCAAATATTATACATCTCATCAAAAACTTTAAAATGGGTTCCACCAAATCCCACAATATACCTTAATTTATATTATATTAAATATAGCAATATATTGTAATTAATAATATTGATTTTGATTGGTCCCATCAACTATAATAAAATATAATAAAGAGCCCTCTCACATTTGAGAACATAGTCATATACAACCTTGACTTGTTTGATCAAGTATCTATATACATTGACATAATGACTTTAATATTTATGTATGAACACTAAGTTGTCTTGCAATAATTATGCTCTTAGATATTAAAATGTTAGTCTTATATGTATACTCTGTATCATCATATAAGATATCCATATCACTTCAGTATATCATCCTTTTACCATATATTTCAAATTCTTTATTAATTTTTTATTTTTTATTTTTAATTCATCATGCTCATCAATAAATAAAAGAATTGGTCATACTAATCAATGATGTAAAAATTTAAAAATATGAAAAACAATAATAACAAAATAAAGTGAAAATTTCAAAGTTAATTAAAAGAGAATGTGTATGATAGATCCACTCACTACCTATCATATTGTAATGCTTTTGCACAAAATAAAAGTTGAGAAAAAATAAATCACAAAAGGTAGCACGTGCTGTTGTAACATGATAGTATGTGTTGCCTTCATTATATTTTCAATGTTTGTTTTCTAGAAAAACAACTTTCGACGGAGCGCAAACTCCATTTGCCTTTTCCGATGTTCTTGTCTGTTCCATTCCATGTCATCATTCTAACGGCTAATTTTCTTTATGTTCCTAACACGACACGTGGCTACATCGTTTTCAACGACCATAATCCATCATTGACCCGTGTAAGGAATTCCGGAAATGCAATTTGTTTGACCATACAAAAACGGCGCCGTTGAGTCAAAGATACATTAATGAAGGATCAATTAACACTTAGTGAAGCATATAAAATGATCTTCTCGGCTAGAAGGGATGAATTAGAATTAAGAAACACATTGATAGTGCACATAATCATTATTAGTTTTATATAAAAGTTATGAAGCTTTTATGGTGCTTTCAAGGGTTGCATTAATTAGCTAAAGAGTGACCACATGAGCTCTGCTCATTGGCTTCTTTATTAGTGACAATAAATGAGTGTTTTGTCCAATTAATTGGTTTGTGATATTTTAGATTTCTTTATTTCCTTTGGTCTTAATCCTATGGAGAAGCGGATTATATCTTTTCTTACAATAGAAGATCAAAGGTCCAACAAGAAAATAAATAACTAAACAAATGTTCTTAATCATACAAGTCTAAGAAATAGTAAATCATAAAAAAGTTTATGAATATGTCTAGACAAAAAGTATTTATTGTTCCATATTATATTAAATAATTTATGTAATTAGATTATATATAATTCAGATATATTAATTATTTAATAAATATAAAAATGAAATTTACTCGTAACGAAATATACTATATACAAATTAAAATATTTAAGTATGACCAACCTTGAATTATGCCATCCAAAAAATTAAATTATGACTTTATTCAAATGCCAAGGTGTTAATGTGTGAAGATATTTTTAGAAGGATAATCTAAAAACTGACTAACCTTGAATTTCTAAAACTGAACTCATATCTAACTATCTTTATAAAAATATAGAAATCTAATTAGAAAGTAATAATTACCAAAGAAATTTTCATTACATTACATAAAATAAAAAGGGATCAATAATTTCCAAATATCATTGTTTCTTCAAAAAATGAAGAATCAGGAAACAGGTGAAGGCAGTGTGGTAGGATCAGCAGAGGAAGGTATATCAGGTCCAACACGACAACCTTCAAGCATGAAAACAATATCATTAATAGAAGGTCTATCAAGAGGATCATGTGCTGTGCAAAGAAGTGCAACCTTAACACCTAACAAAAACTCTTCCCATTCTGATGATTCTTGATCAATCTCAAGCAAACCAGGTTCCAACAGCTCAGATATCAAACCTTTTTGTAACTGTTTCTTCACCCATTTAACTATATCTTCGTCTTGACCTGTAAACATAACAGCTTTTCTTCCTGTCAGTATCTCCAACAGCACTATCCCGAAACTGTATATATCTCCTTCCTTTGTCACTTGTCCTGTTAACACGGCTTCTGGCGCGACATAGCCCAATGAACCAACTGCGATTGTTGTTGAAGACGACGACTCTGCTAGTTCAGTTGGGATACTAACCATTGTTAACCGGTCTAGCCCGAATTCAGATAAATGTGCTTCGAAATCAGCGTCAAAAAGAACGTTTTGTGGCTTAACATCGCCATGAACAATTTCGACAGAGTGTAGAAAACCCAATCCACGAGCAATGCCCAATGCGATTAAATGACGCATTGGCCAATTCAAAACATGACCGTCTTGTTGCGAAGCTTCTTGAAGCAATGTACCTAAGTTTCCATTTGGCATGTAATCGTAGACTAGTAGTCTTACATCAGGAGGTGGTCCTGCATAGTATCCGCGTAGAACTGTTAAGTTTCGATGCTTAACTTTGCCTAACGATTCTGCTTCTTTGCGGAATGTGTTTTCTTCGATCAATGTTGATCCGTTTGGAAGTCTACGAATTGATAGAACCATTCCATCTTGATACGAGGCTTTGAAAACAAGTCCGTGTTTTCCTCTGCTTAGAACGTTTTCTTCATCGAAGTTTCTTGTTGCTTCTAATGTTTCGGCGTATGTGATTTTGTTGTTGAAGACTATTAACTTTGGTCCTCCGTTTTCACCGCTTCCTCGACTGTTTCTTTCTCCATTTGAGCCTGCACTTGTTGAGCTACGTTTCTTTTCACCTGTTACTCCTTCTCGAAGCTTCTTTCGCCACCTTAAGAGACTGTAAACATAGCCACAACAAAACAATGCTAGAAAGCATAGTCCTGCAACTGCAACACCTATGAAGATTATTAGTCTTTTTCTCTTTTGTCTTCTCGATTTTGCACAATCTCTATGCAATGGTTTCCCGCATAGCCTCTTGTTCATTGCAAACACAGAAGGGTCATTGAATCTAGAACTCAGCATTTGTGGAATCTCACCCTCAAGGTCGTTGTTGGAAACATTTAAGTACTTCAAACCGGTTATGCGCCAAAGATCAACTGGAATTTCTCCTGTCAATTGATTTGAAGACAGATTCAAAGCCTTCAAATTTGATAATTTCGACATCGATTGTGGTATGTGACCGGTTAAATGATTACCATTCAAATCAAGTGAGTTCAAAGCTGAACACTTTGAAATATCATCTGGAATTTCTCCTTTGAGTCCATTGTTTCCTAAATTCAGCTCCTTTAAACGAGAAAGGTGAGAGATAACATTCGGAACGACGTTACCTACTAACCGATTCGATTGAAGCTGAAGCACTTCAAGTTGAGAACAACCACCAATCTCATTAGGTATTGAACCAGAAATGAAATTGTGAGACAAAGAAAGAACAACCAACGAACTTAGAAAACCATAAGTTGTTGGAATGTTGCCAACAAAAGCATTGGAACTAAGATTAAGATACCTTAAACTAACAATGCTGCTGAAACCCTCAGGAACATTACCACTCAAACTGTTCCCATCAAGTGCCACAACTTCCAAACTCGGTAACCCAAAAACCTCAACAGGTAACTCACCTGAAAGGTTTTGTTTGCTCAAATCCAATACCCTCAGTTTCATCAAACTCCCAAGTGTAGATGGAACACTACCAGAAAAACCACATTGACTCAAATTAAGAACCTGCAAACCTTTTAAGTCTCCAATTCGAGACAAAACTTGACTGGAGAATCTATTATTGCTGAGATTCAAAACACCCAAGTTTCCTAACTGCATAATCTCCAAAGGCAAAACTCCATTGAGTTTATTGTTGCTTAAATCCAAAGTCTCTAACTCATGAAGAGCTCCATAACTCTTTGGAATCAGACCAGTAAAAAAATTACCACCAAGAGATAACTCCTTCAAACTTTTCAACTCTCCAAGGAAAAACGGAACAATACCCGAGAATCGATTCCTTCGAAGATCAAGAACCTTCAACACCCTACATTTCACAATACTACTCGGAACAACACCGGATAACGAATTATCGGAAAGTCTCAACTCTTCCAACAACAAAAGGTCTCCAATTTCTCGAGGCAGATAGCCTGAAAAAGAGTTTCCAGAGAGATCAAGAGTCCTCAAAGATTTCACATTGGTCAACCAAGAAGGAAACAAAGATAGAATAATGTGATTCTCTTTAAGGTCTAAAATCTCCAAAAAATTATTATCACATTTTCCATTTGGCGGATTTGAAACACCCGTGAGCATATTAAACCCAAGCTGAACAATTCGAAGACTATTATTGTTTTTGTTGTTTTCGTTGCAAAAGAGGGTTGTGGGGACAACACCAGAAAGTTGATTCATGGAAAGTGACAGCACTTGAAGCTTTGGCATTGTCCCTATTGTAGAAGGGACCAACCCGCCAATGGAGTTTTCCTCTATGCTCAGGTGCACCATAGAGGAACAGTTGGATATAGCAGAAGGTAATGTTCCATGGAGACGGTTGTTGTCTAGCCACAGATATTGCAGCTGTTGTAAAGCTCCAAGGGTGACAGGTATTTGAGCGGTGAAATCATTGTGAGAGAGGTTGATGAGTTGAAGCTGGGACTTGGAGGTAAAGTTAGCCGGGATGTTGCCTGTGAATGAGTTGGAGGAAAGGTCGAGGAAGCGTAGGGAGATGGAGAGATGGTTTGGGATGGTGCCGGAGAGAAAGTTATGAGCAAGGTTGAGAATCTGAAGGTTGGTGAGGTTGAGAAGGGAAGGAGGGATGGTGCCGGAGAGGGAGTTGTTGTGAAGATAAATGGCGCGGAGGAAGAGACATTGTGAGAGAGAGGGGGGGATTGAGGAGATGAGGTTGTTGGAATGGAGACTTAGTTTGCGGAGTTGTGTGAGGTTGGAGAGTGATGAAGAGATGGTGCCGGATAGTTGGAGACGAGGAAGGCGGATTTGGTGGACTCTGTTGTTGGAACAGAGAATGCCGTGCCAGTCGCATGGGGGTGATGGGGTTGATGTGTTCCATGATGTTAGTGAGTTGAGTGGGTCGAGGAGGTTTTGTTTGAAGGCTGTTAAGGCTTGGATTTCGTTGTTTGTTGCTCTTGTTGTTGAAGCATGTGTAAGGAGTATGGTGGTGAAGTATGTGAGGGATGCAATGGTGAGAAATATAGCCGTTGTTGACATTTGTGTTTCTGGTTAGGAAGAAGAAGAAGGAAAGAAGAAATAATGATAGGGGTGAATGAATGAGTGTTTTGTTTTGTTTGTTTGTGGTCTAGTAGTAGCTAGTTGTGGTTTAGAGGAGCGTTTGCTGTTTTGGTTACTGCGAACGCTGTTCCCTACAACAAGAGTCAGGTCTTGTATTTGTATATGTGATGTGATTCCTCTCTCTCTCTCTCTTTCTATTTTATTACTGCTGGGTCTTGGTTTCATTCCCGAAAAGTTTTAGGAACTTTTTTCCCTCATTTTTTTATGTCATGTGGATGGGAATGGTGTAATAATGAAAAGGAAGGAAAACCGGATTAAAGTCTGAACTTTTGGAACATGGACATTGTGACTCTATTCATTACATACGGGTGGGTCATTTAGATATCTAACAATAGTGGATACGGGTTTTATAGTCTTACCCAACAATAATTATGGTAGTAATATTTCACTGTTTGGTGGGTCATTTTCTGTGCCTCTTGCTGACATCGTAGCTGGTAACTCTGTGGGGGTTAAAATTTACAATAATTGAGATTCTATTTTCAAGGTTTTTCTAGGACAAATTTTCAAGTTTTTATTTAAGATAGGATTTTCACTCCTCTAGTTATTATTTTGCTATATGCATAAACAAATACAGTAAGTACATTCTAATGATATAAAAACAGCTACTAATAAATTAATCTATTAAATTGAATTTTTAATGATGGGTGATGAACAAGCCATTACACAATATGTGTTCCACAATACTCCCTTGGTCATAACTTTGGCAATTGCTCTATATCAAGTGGGGTTATTCTCAGCTCTTATTGGAAATTGTAGGTTATTTGAACAAGCAAATCATTTACAGTGGAACAAGATTTATTTGCCAAAGAATTCTATTTTTCTTTTGTTTGTTTCCCCTTTTTTCTTTGCTAATCTTGCCTTGGGTATCAAGTATGATGTGTGACAAGAGTTTTTCTCATTCCCCTTATGACAGCACATGCAGAAAAATAAGCCTGCACAAAAATTGTCAAGTTAAAAAAAAATCAGCGAAACAAATAACCAACTTATCATATAGAGGATGAAGATGAATTGAGGTAGGAATCATTAACTTTAACTTAATCACTTGTATATATCATCTTACGTTTTCGATATACACCTTAACAGAACCTAGAATATATAAGTGGTAGCAGATCACAACACTAACTGAACCGACCTGAACTTAAACAGCTGAAACGTCTTTGTTTTCTTTCTCTCAAGCTAGCTCTATTAAAGAGGGGACATTGCATCCTTCCAATCGATGGATTCCCTGCTTTTACGTCCCATTAAGAAGCCAAGTCCAAAAGTTTTCTTTGAGGCCTCGCCCATGTTAATAAAACCAACCAGCTTCCCAACCAGTGCAGCGCTTTCTCTTACGTGGTTCAAATCTCTTGTATCTGTCCATACGAGCCATGCCAATTGTATACTTCTGTGCTTAGTCTTCAAATCAATACCCCACTTCAGATATAGTTCCTCTTTTGCCCTCCTTGAAAACTTCTTATGCACTTGCTTACTGAGCATTTTCCTCTCGCGAGTCAGAGACGCAAGGCTGTTCATAATTGGGACATAAAAATAGTGTGAAAAATATAGTATATATGACCGAAAAATAGAGTAAGTGTGACTTTATGCAAGTGTTTGATGTAAAGTATTCACAAATGAAACACCATCATAATGTCTCGTGCGATAATCTTGTGCTTCAGAAGCCAAATGCATGACACCTTATTTGACACAATAGAAAATCTTGTTACAATTGCACTTTAAGAACAAGAGCATGCCAACGGAGAGTTTTATATTATAGTCTGCAAGAAGTTTCTATTAAATATATTTTCGAAAGAAAGAAAACCTTATAAATAATGGTGTATTTATTCGGGATTTATTTTCTAAATATGTATGTTTAAATATACTTAACATTTGGGAATAAAAATATTTAAACAATTATGAATTTTATCTCTTAACTGTAAAAGATAACTGTTACGCAACATTCTAACAACTACAGACCACAAATATGTCTGTTTTCCATCACATATAACAGAAATATGAACCATGCAGAATGGACTGGCCTGTCCAGTGAAAATCAATCAATATGATCATGTTTGCAAATGTGGATTGCAAGTCAAAATCTACTCGTGAAACAAAAATATTTTACCTTGAATTAGGTGTGACGTCAAGACCTTCTCCAGTAATGTATTGTCCGCTTGAAAAAGTGTCCTTTAAAAAGGACAAACGTCTGAGCTCTACATTCAAGTACACAGAATTCGAAAGTTCACCTTGAATGAGAAGGAAAAAATAGGATCTATGTACGAGTGGCACATTGCATGTATCCCAAAGTTCGATTATATCTCTCTGCTGCATATCAAATTTAGAGGGTATTAACTCCCCCCAATGTCCCGGGAAACTGAGACCTTTTACTCTGTTATTATTTTTATTGATCCGAGACGTCCTCACAGGTACCTATCATTCATAAAAGCACAGACACAAGCGGAGGTTTCATGAGTGAATCCAGGGACTGAGCAAATAGGTCATAAACTTTTAATCACATAACATTTAGTTAAATTAGTTACAATCACAAAAGATCCAAAAGTGATAAAGATTGTCTGTTTCCATATTCAGGTTAATATTTCTCTGGAGCTGGTGTTGTGGTAACGGGAGATACTAGAAGAAGACTGAAGGTTGAAGATTTATATAAATCATGTACCTCAAATTATTGACTCAATTGTTATGTTTTCTCTTTAAAAGGGGCATATTTGTAATAAGCTTAAAGCTTAGTATGCTTCAGCTTGAGGGTGAGTGTTAGAATATCATGGTTAGTTCTTGATTAAGGGTTGGACCTATGTATCCCTATAAATAAGGATTGGTACTGAATCTTTTGTATCAAATCAATATTAAACTATTTCAATCATATTTTTCTCCCATCTTTTACCTAAAATCCTACAACTTCAGCAAAGATGATCAAGACTTCCTAATTTCTATATAGATAAAAGCAAATCTAATAAGTAGTAGCAAATTACAGTTTATAGAGCAAATTTAGAGATAACACTTGGTGCATGGGAGTATATGTGATTATTCTGACTTGAGAAAACCAATTCACACTATTGTTAAACAGCATAAAAAACTCAACCAAATGGGCAAACTTTGATATATGCTTATTGCATCTCAACTACTACAATTTTACGCACTACTCAGGTCATTTTTAAGAATTAGCATAATGATAAGGTTCATCTGCTATTATTAATACTTGAGTTTTGTCTTTTCACCAAAAGTCTTATAGCTAATAATTAAAATTAAATAGAGTTACGGATAAGTATACTGCAAGACAGATAGATGGCATCAGAATTTCCATTTGTGCTTACCATAAGATTATTAATGTCCATGTCCACTGGTTTTGGCATACTTTCGTTCATTCTTGCTACAAAATCGAGGACGCTGGCAGTTTCCTCTGTATCAGAATCCATAACAGATTCTGCATCTTCCATTGAAGCATTCATCTTGTGAATTAGAGAAGATTTTTTGGAAGAATTTCTTCTTTTAGCGCGTAACTTTGGTTCAAATAGCTTCTCACGAAAGCATTCCAAATTAGTAGAATACTCCTCTTCAACACCAGCCGGTGATTTGAATGATACTTGTTCCAGATCATCAAGTTCAGGAGGTGACACAGTTTTAAGCTCTTCCTGATCAGACTGAGGAGGTGATGTCGATTCCTGATCAGATTGACCAGACTGAAGAGCTGATGTGGATTCCTGATCAGGCTGAAGAGCTGATGTGGATTCCTGATCAGGCTGAAGAGCTGATGTGGGTTCATGATCAGACTGAAGAAGTGACGTGGATTCATGATCAGACTGATGAGAATATTCCTTTTCAACACCAGCTGGTAATTTGAATGATACTTGGTTCGGATCATCAAGTTCAGGGGGTGACACAGTTTTAAGCTCTCCCTGATCAGACTGATGAGGTGACGTGGGTTCCTGGTTTAGCTTATTAAACAAGGGAGGTGACACATTCTGCTTCAACTTACCAAATTGAGAATGTAGTGAATCTTCTTGATCATACTGAAGAGGTGATGTGGATTCCTGGTCTAGCTTATTATATGAAGGAGGTGACACATTCTGATTCAACTTACTGAATTGAGAATATGGTGAATCTTCCTGATCAGACCGAAGAGGTGATGTGGATTCCTGGTATAGCTTATTAAACAAAAGGGGTGACACATTCTGCTCCAACTTACCGAATTGAGAATGTGGTGAATCTTCCTGATCAACCTTAACTACTCGAGGAGACATGGCAGCCAAGCAACTAGATTTGGATTCAAGTGTGTCATTATATTTTTCTGAGAGGTCCACAAGATGGTCCTTGGTCCTTTTAATGTCCTCAGTTTTTTGCTGAAGAGCATCTTGATCATTTTGCCCATTTCCTGAGGATGATTTATCATCTACATCCTTAAATTGAATCATGGGTGAATTTCTTTCACTTTCTTCAAAAGCAGAAATGGGCATATAAATATCTGTGTTGTGCTCTGTTTCTACTTCTTTTATTTCAATACACGGTACTTCCTTGCAGTTATCTTCAGATTCAGATTTCCTATCCATTTCCTCCCAACCTTGACATGGATCAGGCCCAACAAAAGTAGGACGACAACCATCCAAGAGAAAGTTGTCTTCAGAATTCTCAGATTGCTTGAAAAGGTGTTCATTAGAAAAAGATGAAATGGATGTTGTTCTGTTAAAATGCCCAGAATTGATGCATCTAATTGGACTAGGATCATTAGCAACGCCTGACAATTCTGAGGTCCAATCTTGATCTACTCTTAAAACCCCGTCTTTCCCAACTGACTTGAGCAAATTTTGAAAGAGATCGCGTTGCCGAGTCAAGTCTTTAATTTCTTTATCCATCTGCAAATATTCAAATTAAGGAGGAAAAGGACTAACTGAATAAAAAATTTCAACAGAAAAAAGAAACAACTAAATTTCGTATAATATTCTTTTGGTAATTATGTTATCTGTGAGTGTTAATTGTCTTTTGGCAACAAATTATAGAAATGGTTGATTGTGAAATAACCTCGTCAAAGTTTATAAACAACTAGCCCCATCCATACTTCACTTCCACCAAGTAAACAGAAACTTCTTCTTTTGATGGTCCAGGTGTTAACAGTTTAACATAAATGCTTAGTGAATTTGATTATAGTTCTAAGTAATACAAGGTAAGGATCTTATCTAACTATTAATGGGGTTTCTAATATATAGCCCTCTCAAGGGCCTTATAAAACCCAAGTCTTTGAACAGACTATAAAAAGGAAACAATAATTTAAAAAATTGCCATGTCTGACCATTATTAGAGATTTAAGAGACTAAGGTGTGTTTATTCACAAGGAATAAGGACATTTTACGAAATTGGAAACTAGACAAACTCCTCATCCTCCATAGCACCTAAGCTTCGTTCGTGCTGATGAAATTAGAAAAAAGGACACAAAGGACATACAATGCAATGGATTGTAATATGTTTTAGCAGCAAACTCATCCTTATTTGGATATGAAACTTACTAACCCCGTAGTTATAAATGAGCATCATAATGAATACAGGCTGGTTATTTTCATTTGTAACAGTTAATTAATAATTTTTAACCAAGTTCATATATGCTTCTTTTAAGTGAACCAAAATTATAAAATTGTTTGAAGTATTGTCATAATATTCGATGCAATGCAAATATTACAGTAGAGTATAACTACCCTCAAAAACACAATTTATTGAGTTTTCCTCACCTGTTTAATCTGAAGTTCCCTTTCCTTTAGTACGGTGGTATTTAAGCTCTTCAACTCATTCTCCATTCTAGACAATTCCTTTTGTAGTTGCTTTACCAAAACCTTGTCTGACATCACGACGTTGACCCGAGCATTAGTAGTCACCTGCTTTGCGCAACCAGCAAAAAATAGAGTATTTTTTGATTGCTCAACCTGGCTGCGGGCAGGACTAATTGTACAAATGATGGCTGTTCTGGCATTGCCTCCTAAAGAGTTATGCAGAATGCGAGTAAGCTTAGAGTCTCTGTAAGGTATGTGCCCATTTCTTTCCTTGCTGCAATCAATAGTTGTGATTTATTATTTAGACTGTTTATGTAATAAAGTAAAGAGATGAAGATGAAAAGGGCAAGAATGATAAAAGAGAACTTTCATTAATGATAACTTGGGGAAGGGGAAAACAGTCAAAATCTAAGATCAGAGATGAATAAAAACATAGAATTGAAGATGCAAATGAAAAGGAATCGGTATCCGGTGAACCGAAAAAATCGTATACTTCATAAATAAAAGAACTTTTCTTTATAAAATGCACAAGAAAATGCATACTCCGACACCATATTGAGTCTTGATTCTCTATGACATTCAGTCAAAAGACTGAAGTATAGACCATGAAGACTTTAGTTAACAAAATCTCTTTAAAATTGCTAGTTCTAATTTCATAGATTTTCCTACATTTAACAATTCATGTACGAATTGCATAACTGCCTAATTAATCTGGGATTGCCAAATGCAGCATTAGTGCTAGCCAAAATGTTTTGAAGTTTATGCTTAGAAACATATATTATACTAAACCTCTTTAAGAAAAATTAAGTTTATAATCAGCAATTATTATTTTAGCATTTTCTTATAAAAAAAATCTATGTAATGTAACATTAACCTATTTGACACAAATAGTGAACTCAAAGTATAATATGAACCCAGCCCAAAAAAAAAAATCATTCAGGACAGATTTCCAGAACCCAACCCATCTCAATTAGCTCCTGGCTGAGCTAGGTCTTGAATGGCCCTAGTAAATTTAGTATCATGTTGCGTGTATATTGGAAAAATGGAATCAGAATGCGGGTCGTGAGCTGTTAGGCTATATATAGAATAATGGGCAAGCTCTTAATATTCTATATTGACCCAAACTTACATGTGACCAGAGTTTGGTAAAAAATAATTGAGTTGTGAATTGAGATACCCTAGCAGTGAAGTTTCACAAGAAATGTAAATTAGCAACATGAAAGTATCCACTCTTCAGGTTTCCTGACCTACGAAACTATAACACCCACTGGTAAACAGAACACCTTAATCAACAGGTTTGACAAATTATACAAATAATCTGCTATCGTACAACAAGCAAACTTAAGAAGAAGAATAAAAAACAGAAAAAATACGACATGGGAGGAAATTCTACCTTAGCTTCCTGATTACTGTTCCGAGTGTCAGTAAGCTGCGATTTATGTGGCTACCTTCTCTCAATCTTGTCCCTGCTGATAACGCTTGAGAAGCACGCTCACTTCCTGCTAGATCCACAAAATTCTGTTCAAAGAAACTAATAATTGTTCATTTCATCTACCAGACAACAAAACTACACAAACACGCATCCCTTCTCAAGGAGTGAAAAACTTACCACACTAGCAAAAAGTGCACCAGATCTTGCAGTGCCTACAAAATCACCCGGATTGCTTTCAACTGTCTGCAGAAAACCATCAACTTATTATTTTGAGAAAATTTGGCGATAAAATATGCAATTTTAATCACAATTACTAAGTTAAGTTAGAGATAAAGTGAATACCAGTCGAAGAATTTGATGAGATCTGGAGCTTGTTTCATTCATGGCAGTCTCTTCCGTTGTCCTTTCAGCTGCAAGATATACACAGATAGTGAGTGCTATGGCTTGAAATGGAGCATCGTAAGGTATCAAAAGCATTATAAGAAAAACAATAATTAGACCCTAGTACCTGCACATTTTGATATAAGTTGCTGCAACCGACTTCTCTCTGTCAGAGTCTCCTCAGTAAGTTTCTCGACAACAGTCCCTTTCTGTTTGAGGTGCATAGGTTATCAACCATTCAAAAGAACTAAATCCAGAAAGTCTTGTCATCAACAGAATATGGGAAATATGCTATTAAGTTTACCTCTGGATCATCAAGGAGTCTTAGTGAGGTAGCATTTGAATTGAGAAGGTCTCTCACAGCTTCATTATATATTTCCATGGCAGAGAACTTCACAACAAACTCTCTTTCTTTATGCTGAGACAAAGAAGAAATGTCATATTTTTTACAACAATCAAATAATATCAACTACTTAAATTGTTTTATACCTTTTCTATGTATTGATATATATCCCTCACGGCAAGTTCAGTAATTCCCGTCATGGTATACGTCTTTCCACTACTTGTTTGCCCGTATGCAAAAATGCTAGCTGAGAATAAGGTTCATCAATGAGAACGAAAATATAAAATAACACATCCACCAGCCACCATAACGATAAATTAAAAGTGATGTTATTTGACCATCTAAAACTTGACACCCCGTTTCGACACTGAAAAAATATAATCATTAATAAATATTCATGTGACTTGGAGATAGAGAATGAATTAAAAAACAAAATGGTATCAACCCCAAGGTTGTCAAATTTGTGAGTCTCAACTTATAGATTCACAAGAGTCTATGGAAAATAAATAGCGACTTTTAAATGACACATATACATAATAGAATGCCAAGGGACATTTTGAGACACACAAACGGAACAAACTAAAACAAAACAAAGGGCCACATTGCTTCAAAAAACAGTAAAAAAAAAATGCTATTTTGAATAATGGAGATGAACTCACTGGAGACAAATAAACAAGAATGAAACATAAACAGAGCATACATAAAAACAAAGCATAAAAACAGCAATAAAGCGAACAAAGCGACAAAGTGAAGAGAATATCGAAATCTATCTGATTCTAAGTGAGTCTACCACGGAAACGAGTTTAAATGCGAGTCAAATCGTTTTGGCATCCTAGCCTAGACTTGTAAACTCATGCAAATCTACGAATTGAATCACGAGTCCGACAATTATATTCTACACCGTCTATGAATCCAATTCTGGACAACAATATTGTTTTCAAAACACCATTTTGCAACAAGAATAGGAAGAACATTACTCACAATTTATACCCCTAACTACTGAAAGAGAAACATCTTTAATCCCTTGCTCATACACCTGCTTAGTAGGACACTTTTCCCCAAACACCTTATCTGCATCCAACAAATCATCAATAAATAAGATTAGAAATTCAGAAAACAAAACGCTTAAGCTAAAAAAACTATCATAATAACATTAACAGATTCAATTAGCATCTCCGTTACCAAATGTATATGTATCCGTGGGCGATCGCGGTTCGGCATGGCCATGGTTCTTCAATCTAACGCTATTATGAGAAACGCATTCCCACTCTGATACATCTTGTCTCGTTTTTTCTCTCTCGTTCAACGGCCTCACTCTGATCGCAACAAAAATCCTCTCAACTGTGTTTCCTTCTTCCTCTCCGACTTCCATAGCGAACGTCGTCGTTTCTCTAATCGTCACAAACAGAGGCTAAAACACTAGCACGAAAATTAACAAATTCGTAATCGTTGCAATTGCAACATCAACATCAACAACAACGCCTCTCTTATCCATTTCGTTTCTTGAACGTTTCGCTATCGTGTTTTCCACATTCCTCACAAAACCGAAGGGAAAATCAACATACACGACAATTCGATTATCTGCGAAGCAAAGCAACGATCGCTTTTGCGTTTGCGTTTGAATTGCACGATAAAGAGAAAGAGGAAAAGAAGGTTAATCGGTGAAACCGTTTTCTCTGTCTCGGTGGCCGCCGGAGGTGACCGGAGAGAGAGATAACGGAGTTGAGGAATCAGATGAAGCGGGTTGTTATGGGTATAGGCAAAGCCGTTGGTGATTTTTTCCGCAACCACCGCGAAATATGAAATCGTTTCGCCCGCTAAAACTGAATTTTTGTTGATTCTCTATTTTGCCCCTTACTTTTATAGCTATTTCACGTTGTCACCTATTGGAATTTTTCTCATAGAACTGCCCCTCGTGTGGAATTGTAAAAGGAGTTGTTTTTCAGTTTGTTGCATCTTCACCGTCTGTAAATTATACCAGTCTGGATATTGTTTTCGTACAATTTAAGTTCGGTATATCCATGTCCCTTCGTTGTCAAAACAAGTTGAACTTCATAGTTTGGATTCTTATTTCTCAATGTGAATGAATGAATAAATAAAGAAATAACAATTTCAAAACCAATGAAAATGTAAGGAATAGTATTTTCCCTTACAATAATTCACTCAATATTATATTTTCATTTTGTTAATAAGAAAATATCAAACAATATTTCACTCAATAATATATAATATTATTAGATAACTCTTATCTATGCTAGTTGGTTATGTCATACTCTACCCTCCATCTGCATCATTGCATAACAACTGATCACAAGCGATTCGTCGTACTTTTGCAAATTCTTGAATCAGATTTCAAAATTTCATAACTTCTTTAAATTTTAACATTTTTAACGGTTCTTTTTGCATATTGTTCTCCTTGTCGTCATCTATAATTTATCTTTACACGTCAAAAATTGATTATGCTTTAACTATAAAAAATAAAAACGTCAGAAGTCATTTTATGAATTTAGTGGAATTTGATTTTTATTGTGTTTTGTTCATGATTTATTTGCCATTTAAAAATTAAAAAAAAAAATATACTTAACATTATGTTATTTTTTATTTATTATTTTTACTTCTTTACTCAAAAAAAAAAATCAAAAATATGTTATTTTATTAATTTTTATTTAAATTTATATATTCGTATCATTTATTTCAAAAAAATCCAAAAAAATGTATATAAGTCGTTTTACTTTTTTTGAATATGTATTTTATTTTTGATCTTTTCAAATTGCACTTTTATATTTATTTATTTAATTTAAGAAAAAATGATAAATATTTAATTTAATGTCTCTTTTATTTTTTATTTTTGAATTTATTATTATTACTAACACTTTTAGTTATTATTATTATTATTATTTTATTTTATTTTTTTTGTCAATAAAGAAAAGTTTGGACCACTACAATATAATACAAATATTTTACGTTGATTGTCAACTTGGACTTATCAAAGGGCAAGAATCATTCTCACACTTTACATGGATTGTCAATTGGGACTTATCAATGGCCAATAATCATTCTCACACTTCACATGGATTGCCAACTTGGACTTATCAATGGCCAATAATCATTCTCACATTTCACATGGATTGTCAACTTGGACTAATTAAGGGGTAAGAATCATTCTCGCACTTTACATGGATTGCCAACTTGGACTTATCAATGGTCAAGAATCATTCTCACACTTCACATGGATTGTCAATTTGGACTTATTAATGGCCAAAAATCATTCTCATAAAGTCATATGAATTGTCATATCAATTGTAACGCCTCGATTATGAATTTAATTATTTGATTTCATAGTTATAATTTATCCAATAAATTATGTTGAATTGTGTGTTTTGATACTACTATGTGTGGGGTAGTGTCGGATTTGAGAGTTATTGAGAGTTGTTTTAAATTTATTAATTTAATAAAGAATTATTAAGTTTAGAAATAATTAATAGAAATATTAGAAAATAGATGTTTGTTACTAATTTCCTAATTACTATTTAATTAATTAAAATAAAGTAGTTTAGTAGGAGTATGATAAGGGCGGGGTAACTTTGGTAGCATAAGTGAGGATAGAAGAGGAAAACAATAAAAAGGGTCCTAAGGACAAACATAACTATAAAGAAGAGTTGGGGTTTTGGAGTTTCACTAGTTACATCGTGAAATTAAGGAAAAGTAGAAGAGGAACAGAAGAAGCAAGAGATTAAGGCAAGAAGAAACTCCATTGTCAAGAGCTTAGAGTGACCTTCAATCCTAAGGTAATGGCGGAGTTTCAACTTTCTAAGGGATAGTATAATCATAGCTATGTGGGGTTTGATTGTATGATTATTTTGTGTGGATGTATTGATTCATAAATTGATTGTTTGTGTATGATGAAGTCTTGATGGAACTACAATAGAATTGATGAATTGGTGTGAAACAACACATTAAAGTTTATGAGTGTATGTGTGGCAGACGACGTGACTGTTGTGAACTTCATCTTTGTTAAGTTTGAGTTCTACAATGTTGCATGTGAAAATCAAATTAGGGGTTAAGGTTTTTTTTCTAAAATTGTTCATGATTTCCATAAATTGAAGGTTAGGGTTGGGGCAGTCATGAAATCTCGTTGTTGTTCATCTTCCATGATACAGAAAAGCCATGAAAGTTTGAACTCCAATGCACTCACGAGCTCGAATCTTTCATGTAAACCATTTTTCCATTGTAGAGACAAAGTTATTATTCGTAGAGCAATAACGACCAAGAGTTATGGAAATCATTTTTGGAGTTGTCCTTATTTAAAGGTATGTATGTGTTATGTACAAGTAGATCGTACGCTAATGAGAAAGAGTAAATTACGATGTCTAGGTTGGAAAATTAGCAAAGAAAATGGATGATGGAAAAATAGAGTTTGAAAGCATTAGGTTGTCAAATGAAGAATTAAGAAAAGAGTTGATTAAACTTCAAAGTCAGATGAAAAGATCTTGAAGTGGAAAAAATGTTGGAATATGACATTTTTTTTGTAATTTTCTCAATTATGTTTTTTTTCTTCATGTTTTAAGCAATATTTTAAAAATCGGATTGAACCTTCCGGTTGAATCAGATAAATCTTGAACCGTTGTTTAATCCGGTTTGGTTTGGACCATTAAACGGTTAGGTCTATAAAATTGGGATAAAATTGTTTTAATCGCAAAAAATTAAAATAATCATAAAATTGAGACCGATTATTGGATCTTACATTGTATTTTTTTTCTTTTATAAGCTTGTTTATTAATATTGTATTTATTAAAGAATTTTATTTTACAAATTCTTATATAAATTAATTTTATTAGGATGTTTAATAATATATTTATTTATTTTTTAGTTTAAATTTAATATGCGGTTGAACCCCAGTTTAACCGATTGAATTGATTGAACCTTGATCTATATATTTTAACGATTCTTTCTCTGGTTCGGTTTTTAAAGGTTTTAAGTTATTATACTATCATGAGATGTATTAGATGAATTTCTTGTCTAAACCAACTTAATGTTTTGCTTTGTAATAGTTGAATTCATTGGTATGACATCATTGTAATGTACTAAATATTTTGATATCTCTGTGTTTATATAATTTGGGATTATACCACTTTATATACCAATTTCTAAATTTTGGCATTATACCCGTTTATATACCAGTTTAATTTTACCCATACTGAAGAGCCTTTATGTTTGTAAAATTCGGCATTATACCCGTTTATATACCAGTTTAATTTTATCCATACTAAAGAGCTTTTGTGTTTGTAAAATTTGGCATTATACTTAATTGACTTATATACCAGTTTAGATACTAGTTCATACTAAAATTTGACATTATACCGAAGTGCCTTAGAGTTTCTAAAATTTGACATCATACTAAACCAACATTAATAGATAACTGACAATAACACATAATTGACATTAATATATAAACATGTTCAACAGACATGTCCATAACGCATTACAGGAATTGAAAGAAACATTTTAAAATGAAATACTGTTAGCTGGCAATTTCGAAAGGGGTAAAATTGGTATAGAAGAATAATAAATATGTTTACTATCACATGGAAAAGAGATTAATATTTGGTGATAGGTGAACGTAAGGCCTTTTTTATTTCATAGAGAAAGGATCCTTCGATTGCCAATGGTGAATGACATTTCGATTAAAATCCTTAGTGTTTAAAGTATGAGGAAATTCTCTTGGTAAAGTATGTCAGCATTGGAACGGTCCAAATAAAGGATTAAATCGAAATTCAAATGACTTGGGAAATTCGAATTTCAAATGAAAACTGAAGATTCGAATTTTGAATAAGAGCGCCATTCTGAAAGACACGTGGAGATTAGCGAACGAATGAAGTTTGCATGTCTTAGACGTGGCGCAATGTTCTGAGGGACCGTTAGGGTCGAACATTATAAATAGATGTTTCTATTAGATTTTAGGTGTGTTAGATGTACTAAAAATTCTCAAATACTCAAACTACCGTGATCGAAAGGGAAACGAGTCAAGGAGATATCATGTACGTTAAGAACATCATGTTGTTTTATAATTTAAATGCCAGTTTATTTACATTCATTTCCAGTTTCCTGCACTTTTACCCTTAAAAGCATTTCGATTCTTGTCTTTGTGCCTTTATTCCATTTACCTTTAAAACACTTATTGTTCCAGAAATCCATTTACTTTCAAACTTTTATTATATTTCCCAGAAATTGTTACTTTTTAAGAGCGTCTTTATCTTTTCATTTAATTGTCAACAATCAAGTTTAAGTTCAAATCATACACAAACAACAAGATATTTCCATAGTCAGTTTTAAGTAATTGCTTTAAGAATCAATTAAAGAGCATGGATATGAACATAAAAATCTATTATGACACATGTGTCCTAGGATCAATCTAGTCGATCCTGTAAGTAACCAATAATAAATAGTAAAAATTGGAAGACTAGCGGTTGTTTGCGAGAAATCACCGTAAACAAATTGGCACGCCCAGTGGGACAGTGTCATATTAGAAATCATTTATTAGAATTGTGTGAAAATTGCAAAATTTGAATTGGTATATGAACCTTCGAAGTGGTAAAACAAAAGATAATAATCTGTATATACCCAGAAGACGACGTACCAAATCAATGACAAATACAACTAACCAAGAGAGGGGACAAACCTCCTTACAAGAAGCGTCAACAGTCGTTTCGGGTCCGACTGATGTCTCTAGTACTATCCCTGTGGGTAGTTCGAACGCGGCCCCATTTAGTGTGGCAGAAACACCATCTGCCATTTCAACTATGCCGCACGCAGGAAGTCAACCATATTCGACTCCCACTAGGCCTCCAGGTTTTGACCCTTTAAGGCCCAGAGACCCACCATATGGGATGCCAACTTCGTTTATGGCAGGGTTACATAACGCACCCATTCTGTCCCCAGTCCGAGGATCTGGTTCAGGAACGAACCATTTCGCTACAAATTCTCAGAACTTGGGAAATCGTAACCAATGGCCCACCCTGACAACTAACAATCAGGCAGCGTTTAGACAACAGATGGATGTGAAACAACTGGCTGAACATCATCCGATAACTGTATCAATGAAGTCGCCATCGAACGTTTTTTATCTCGTAAAAGGAGAAAGACAAACGCATCGCGAAAACCTAAAAGGGATAAGGCACGGTCTTGCGACCGAGAGATAGGGTAAGGGAATCTATTACGCGGGAAGGGATTAGACACACGCCCGTAGTACTCTACGGTATCCACTTCTATTTTCTGTCTAATGGGTGTGTTTATATCTATGCTTAATCGCTAATCATGCATGCAAAAGGAAAAGAGAAAATAAGAAACCACGGGGAAAAGAAGGAAGTATTCACAAAGTTCGCTCGGTCGAGCCCCGTGACAAGATGCCTACGTATTCCCGCGTGCAATGGGAAAGTCAGAGCGCCGTAGTTCGGCTCACAAGTTTTGATGGGTTATGTGTTTTTTAATTATGAAAAGGTTTTTAAACACGATAAATAACCCGTAGGCAAAAGGTTTGCATCGGTTGGTTGTTTTTACCTTGAAAAAGGAGTTTGAACCATTAGTAAGTGTTTTATTTGCAAAAAGAAAAGAAAGTAATTTTTAGTTTTATTAAATGCAAGTATGCAAAAGAAAACTAGCAAAACAAAAAGGAGACTAACTAGTACTAGCCCTAATGTTGTCATGCAAAGATTGGACTTATGGTTGAGGATGTAAGGGAATCTCTACCTATGTTAACATGCAAAGGATGTAAATCCTAATGTCTAGGCTCGAGAATCTATCCTAACCGAGCAGCCCTACGGGAAAGCTATCCTATATCCGTCTTGGTTGTGGAACCAAGGGATGCAAGGGGATGAAGCAAACAAATGCTTTGGCAAAAGCACGCAAACAATGCAATGCAAACAAACAAATGACACACAAGCGCAGGAAAAGGAGGAAGTCCCATAGCCTCGACAGTAACGAGCATACCGTGAGTCAACCAGGAGCCGACACATCCAATTCCTGTTTGAAGAGCAAATGATGTGAGTTCAGCGAATGCGAACCCGTGAAAGCGTGGAGAGTCAGAATAGGGAACTCTTGCCACTTTTATTGATTCGATAAAGAAAGCGACACGATTCGCGTGTGAGTCGACACGGACTAGAACCGGGGTTCGTTGTCGACCGCCCGCTTGCCCATATATCAATGACTCGATGACATGAAATATAAAAGCGGGTCTTTGCTTAGTGGTACCACGTCGCCCTAACCACTCGACCTATGCAAGCACAAAATGTAAACACTTATCGAGAATTACCTCCCTATGCGATGGAGGATTTAAAACAAACCAAACACAATTAGCACACGTAATTGCCCTAAACGGGTCTTTAAATAAACCGAGGGTTCCCGAACATGCTCCAACCACGGAAGCCCTTCATGCATCTCTATTCCTACTTCTCATGGCAAAAGAAAGTCAGAAGCCCTACTTCTCATGATATCTAGGAAAGTCGTAAGAGAATGCAATAAGCAGTAGCAAGTACCGGGATATAGAATCCGCACACAAGCTAGCAAAATAATCCGGAATACTTCAAGTACTGCAGTCATGCAACAAAAGTAAACCGGTGAGAATTGCTCAAAGCATCAATACAAGCGGAATACGTGTCGATACGCATCCGAAGCGATAATGCCTGCAAGAACGAGATAATACAAGCAAAACAAGATAGGAATAATGCACACGTGGGTGTACAAACTCAACCAGAACCTGCAAGACAAATCAGATGGATATGCATGGAATGCAAATCGAGCGATAAAACCAATATCCATATCAAAGTAATGATGCATGAACATGTGAGGAATGCAAATCGAATCGATAAAACCAATGCTCATATCAGAGTGATGCATGAACATGCGAGGAATGCAAATCGAATCGATAAAACCAATGCTCATATCAGAGTGATGCATGAACATGCGAGGAATGCAAATCGAATCGATAAAACCAATGCTCATATCAAAGTGATGCATGAACATGCGAGGAATGCAAATCGAATCGATAAAACCAATGCTCATATCAGAGTGATGCATGAACATGCGAGGAATGCAAATCGAATCGATAAAACCAATGCTCATATCAGAGTGATGCATGAACATGCGAGGAATGCAAATCGAATCGATAAAACCAATGCTCATATCAAAGTGATGCATGAACAGGCGAGGAATGCAAATCGGATCGATAATTCTAATATTCAAATACATGTGAAAATGCATGAACATGTGAAGAATGCAAATCGGATCGATAATTCTAATATTCAAATACATGTGAAAATGCATGAACATGTGAAGAATGCAAATCGGATCGATAATTCTGATATTCAAATACATGTGAAAATGCATGAACATGTGAAGAATGCAAATCGGATCGATAATTCTAATATTCAAATACATGTGAAAATGCATGAACATGTGAAGAATGCAAATCGGATCGATAATTCTAATATTCAAATACATGTGAAAATGCATGAACATGTGAAGAATGCAAATCGGATCGATAATTCTAATATTCAAGTAAATGTATCATTTAGAAATGAATTAGAATTAATAAAAGACATTAATAAAAAATATATAAAAAATGTCAAAAATATCCTAATATCCTAAAATGTCAGAATATACTTTCTATGTATTTTTTATGTGTCAAAATAATCAAAATCGGAATCGAAATTGAAATAAATGTAAAAAATATAGTATATGAAACAGGGTGTGAAATCAATTCCCGAACTAAACTGTGTTTTCGGGCCCGTAAATGGGGTGCGTGCTAGCAAAACTAAAGCCCAGTTTGTTTTTGTCCATTAAGTCCAATATCAGTTTTTTCTTTGAGTCCAACATGCTGTTTTTTGGTCCAAGTCCAATGCCATTGCTATTATATTTTTTATTGATTTTTTTTAATAAGAATATGTCACGTTTTTACATTCTATTTTATGTATGTATTAATAATATGTCAATAGGTCAATGTAAAATTAAGTAAACTCAGATTTTAATTTTTGAAATAAAGAAAATGAAATAACAAGTGTCAGAACCTGATTGGTTGTAAGGATGAAGAACATGCACCGTGAGAGAGACACGCATGGGCAAAGATAATGCAAGAAAATACACCTCCGGTCACCTTGGACAACAACCCGCGGAGACGGAGCTTTGCATCAAAACTCGAAATTCCAAGATTGCTCCAATCGGCTCGCCGGCCTAAACCCACCTCTCGCCACAGAATCTTCTAAAAAAAAAAACTCACTCAATCCAAGGGAAATACACATATGAATTATAGATCTCGACGAATTTCGAACTCCCATATCCTCCTCCTCGGATAATTCTGCCATGACAATTCTTAGATGGATGGTAAAGGAAGAGCTACGCTTGCTACAATGGAGAGAAGGAAGAAGAAAGTGGAGCGAGGAGATCGACGAGAGGCGCGGAATCGGAAGCTTGCCGGTTGTCTTCCCCGTCGTGCCATCACCATCAACGGCAGACCAGCACGTCTGAATCAATACCAGCTAAGCGCTGCTCCCCTTGATCATTCATGCTAATACTGAATCCAGGATCTAAATTCACTTACTCGTCGCTTGTCGGAAAACACATTGTATATTCAAGATCCAAAGACTGTGTGAACAAGATTTCCTCAGAACAAATTGCCAACTGCTCCTTGCATACTTATCCGGTCATTGCTCGGTAAAGGGAGGGAAACTGCAAATTGTAGATGAGAGAAGAAGATTGACGATGATGGTTGTTGGAAGGCGAGAAATAATGTCGTTGTGGAGGAGAATGGTGGACGGACAGCGATGAGAGCAGGTGAGTGAGCGAAGAAAACCAGAGAGTTCTGTTGGCGACAGGAGAAGGAAAGCATGCGTCTGTTGCGGCGGAGGGGAAAAGAAGATGAGTGGTGTTGAGTGGTTGGATATTTCTGTTACAAAAAACGGAAAGAGAAAGAAAAAGGAGCAGTTTGTAATGGCGGGAGAGAAGATCAATGTTGTATCTGTTTCTGTCAGTTCAAGAAAAAGGATCAGAGAGTGTGTGAGTAGTGAGGAGCGGGTCATTGTCACGGTTGGAGAGTGACGAGAGGCGCTGCCATGGTTGAGAAAGAGGACATGAAAGAGAGTGATGGTGGAGGTTGCTGTAACCGTTCCTTGTGATGAGAGTTTTCTATAACTGCTTCTTTTTGAAGTTTGTTATGGTGAGTTATGGAAAAATGAGAGGGAGAGTTATGGTGTATGATGATTTTTTAGATATGGTTGTAGTTATTCTTGTGCGTAACTCAACGCCGAGAAGAAAAAGAAAGGATGGTTCGGCTGGAGGTTGTTATATGTAAACAAGAATGGAGGATCAAGGTGTAGATCGTGAAGGTAAAAAGAAAAAATAGCGTTGTAGTCAAGAAGAATGGAGAACACCGTTAATGATTGTTAGCGGTTATGGCACCGTGGCGGTTTGGCGATGAGAAAAAGATGGAGTGAATTACAACGGTGGTGTGAGGCCGATGGGAAAGAATGGTCATAACAAGATTTTTATTCGTTGAAATCTTGCAGGAGTTTTTATTGAAAGAGTGGAAGGCGTGAGGTGGTAAGGCGTTAGAGGGAAGAAAGAAGAAAGTTTTTTAATTACATTACCGCTTTTGGTTTTTGTATGTTATGAGAGATGACAAAGTGGGAGGAAAAAATGGATCCTTGATGAAAAGATGGGTCTGTGGTGTTGGAAAAAAAATTTTGTTGCAAATTGTTCTTGCTTAAAAAAAAGTGAGGAGTGAGAGTAAGAAAAATATCAAGTCCCTCCCATAATCACGCTGCAAGTTTCCTTTTAAATGAAGAAAAATATGGTTCGAATCGACGCCTCGAAATACGTGTAAATTGCCTCCGAAGTCGAGCACTTGAACACTTTAAAAACACTTAAAATTTTACTAAGTGTAAAACTTCAAAAGTTATGAACTTCAAATTTATGATAACTCGAATCCGCATTTCGAAAAATCTTCACAGCGACAAAGTCGGAGTACGAAATGCACTCTTTCCATCGACTATCAATTCACAAACTTCTGACCACAGACGGGTAAGATACAGTTGCGACAACATTGCTCCGTGAACACAAAGTATCTTAAACTTAGAAAAATTTTCTAAGTCTAAAATTACTTAAAATGCAAGAAACCTCATTTTCACCCGATTCTTCCGATTTTTCTCAACAAATGATAGCATTTTCTCAAATTTCGACTTTTGACGATAATTTTGACCCGAAATTCCGCCCGGTCAAACTTTGACTTTTCGTTGACTTTTTGATACATGCACTCAAATATCATTTTATCTGTTTGTTCTTGATTTTCTGATAAATCGCGTAGATCGATGAGCCAAATACCAATGTTTCACAACACACGGAAGGTCATAGAATTAGTCCGGGTTCAAATATCTGACCACAACACACTGTAGCTTGAAATTGTAATCAGCATCCATCTGATAGACGATCAGAACACCAAAACTTGAGGTAATAATCGAAGCTTCGACACGCCGATCGAAATGACGCCCGAATCGATGTAACCTCAAATATTCAACCGCTGAGAAACCAACCTCTTCTTCGAATTGTCTGATTCATACGATTGGAAAATCTCAACCCATGATCAATGCATGAATGATATGTATCGATCGCCTATTAATTAAGTGTTAGCCAATTATTTATAAAAGATGAAGAGGGTAAATTTTGGGTACAACAATGCCCTATTCAATCATCCTCTAGCTTAGGAGCGAGATTGGCGTCTGCCTTTCGAGCGACAAGGTATGAGGTGATTGAATACCAAAACGGACCCAAAATTTACACTCTGAATCCCAAAAGCTGCAACAAGAGATAGGTGTGGACATTCCAAAATTCCAATGAGCCTCACTGGAGAAAAGGAGCATGTTGCGCCAGAGCTTAACTGGGCCACAACCAAAGAAAGCACAGAATAAATGCTGAACTCTATGAAGGCAGGTACAAGTGCTAACCTGCTCTAAGAAGAATTGGCCTCTACCCAATTCAATCCGCAATGTCAGGGGAGAGCTGACACGTAAGCGGAAGCAAAGACTTGATACACCGACTAGACTACCACATTACGCCAGGGAATAACCGGGCGGGTTAGTGATGCAAAGGCTAGAAGGTGCCGAGTAGGCTTTGCGAAGAAGAGAAAACAAGAGTATTCCTATTTTCAAAAGACCCACAATGCCAGGGAAGGACTGGTCATGCAAGTGGAAATAAAGACTAGATACACCAAATAGACTAACCACATTTACGCCGACAGCTTGGGCGGGTTTGTGATGCAAAGACTAAAGGTGCCGATTAGGCTTTACTGATGACAAAAACAAGAGTATTCTTATTTTCAAAAGACCCACAATGCCAGGGAAGGACTGGTCATGCAAGTGGAAATAAAGACTAGATACACCAAGTAGACTAACCACATTTACGCCGACAGCTTGGGCGGGTTTGTGATGCAAAGACTAAAGGTGCCGATTAGGCTTTACGAGGAAGAGAAAACAAGAGTATTCTTGTTCTCGAAAGACCCACAATGCCAGAGGAGAACTGACATGCAAGTGGAAATAAAGACTAGATACACCAAGTAGACTAACCACATTTACCGACGGTTTGTGATGCAAAGACTAAAGGTGCCGATTAGGCTTTGACGGAAAGTCAAGTGTAGCTTGCTTTCGACACTAGAGACGTGTTGCACTGTGGTAAGAGGCTTCAACACCAAAGAAATGTGTTGCACCGAGAAGAATGGCGCCTTCAACACCAAAGAAGACGGTCGCACTGATGGAACCGCGCTCCAACACCAAAGGAAATGCCCCACACCCAAAAGCTATCCTTGGGGATTTCAGAGACATTGGAACACCACTGGGACCGAAAATTCATCGCTCTTGGCTTATAATTCGATGAAAATGCATGAATTTCCTAAAGGTAATGCAAATGCGATGATGCATGTTTTCAAAAGATGAATGTGAACGCGACCAAAAGGTCACAAGATGATCAACTAATCGATAATCCAGGGAGATAATAATGGAGATCAACCAAGGACACGGTCAGTCGATAAATCGGAAGGACCACTTGAAGATATCGAGATCTACCATATAACCCTGCTGAGGAGATGATGTCACGGGAAACCTGTCAGTTGGACAGAGGTCTGCTTGGGGAAATAGAATATATGCTCCTAGAAAAGATCTTCCACCGTTACCCATCACAACTCTGGCTGGGGAGACAAAGATATGTCAACTGCTAGGGATGTCAAGAAATGAGAACCTTCTGGGGAGGATCATCTGTGGACAATATGCGACTCATTGGGGGATCAAACGCCCGATCAACAATCCAGATAACACCTTCATAGGGAATATCAGGATACAACACACTTGCAACTTTGGAGAACATCCGCTAGGGACTTTCACTGAGACAAATATTGTCAACCCGTATCGGGGATTGGTACCATGTTCTGCAATAAGGATTTGTCGATAACAACATCTGCTAGGGAGATTCACCAAATATAGTATGCTGATGACAAACGCCACATCTGATTCTTTGCAGAAGTTTCACTCGGGGTTTTCTCGTCCATGCTTACTGAAAATGAGATACTGAATTTCATTGGAGGATGGCGTGAGGGCACCAAACTGTGAGATACCTGATAATGGAAGAAAAATCCATAAGAGGGAGCATCGTCGGTCAAGGACGAACTCGAGAGAAAGGACACCCATGCGAGGATGAACTTGTGGGGAAAAGAAGCAGAGGACGTCGGGCGAAGACGAACTCGTGTAAGAAAGAACAAGGCAAATATATGAAAACGAATTAATAAGGAAGAGAGAACGTCGGGTGAAGACGAACTCGCAAGGAAAGAACATCTGCGAGAAGATGAACTTGCAAAGGGAAAGAGAACGTCTAGTTAAGACGAACTTGCGGGGAAGGACATCTGTGTGAAGATGAACCTGCAAAAAGGAAGAGAACGCCTAGCTAAGACGAACTCGCGGGGAAGGACATCTGTGTGAAGATGAACCTGCAAAGGGGAAGAGCGTCTAGTTAAGACGAACTTGCGGGAAGGACATCCGTGAAGATGAACTGCAAAGGGAAGAGAACGTCTAGTTAAGACGAACTCAGACGAACTTTACCAAGATGATGACATCGAAGGAAGTGTCTGCAAGAACTATAATATCCCTCAGGCCAAAGGCGGGGTATAATTCTTCAAGAGTATCAAGCATTTGGATTACCACACACCAAGTATGGATACCCAAGAGTCTGGAAAGGTAATGCAAACACGGGTAAGATAACCGACAATTTTGCACAGACGAAGAGTGTGCGACTCATTGCGAAAAAGACAACAGGTCAAAACTTGAATCAAGAAGAACGAATTGACCTGACAAAATTCCAAAGACCCAATTTGGAGACCATTTCTGTATAGAAACAGACTCAACGAGGATTAACCTACATTGAAGAGTATTCTTCAAGATATAGGAATTTCAATCAAACGAAATGATAGGTATCTGCAAACTGTCACTCATACAACAACTTCAAACCCCGAGTGAAACATGGATAGTCAACATGCCCTTGTGTCTCTGAAAGGATTGGCCAACCCTGACAAGGTTGCCCCCAGTTTCAATGAACTTTGAGAGATATAGAACCATCTCGAATGCCCCAGATTAGGATGATTCTTTGAAAGGCCGTTCAATAGATTCTCAAATAACCTGCCCCTCGGGACAATCAAGGCATTCATCTGATACTCATTATGCAAGCTTACTGGATGTTTGAGCACCTGTTCATATGCAAAGAATGTTTTATCCTAAGAATGATAATTCTAATGCAAATCCTATGCTTGTCTTGAAAAAATTTTTTGAAAAAATGCCAAAACATTACATTTTGTGCAAAAGATGGCAAAAAATGGAACGATACCAACTCAAAGGTGTTAGCAAGCCTCCTAGGAGTCAGGATACCGTGTTCTCGTCCCAGCTTAGCTTTCAAATTAACCCTGCTTCAGTTAGGACTTTTAAGGGTTGTAACGTGGCACGTTCACGGTTTTAGAAAGAAAGATTTTTAGGCTCAAAATATTTGGTGCCCACCCCCTTCATGATATTCTCCAAACCTAAGTTCAGTTAATCCGATATGAGCAATCATCTCTCACAAGAGGAAATTAATGGTTGAGAAACCATTGCAGTTTTTTGATCGGGCCATTTTGACTTTGCTAAGGACGAGATTTCTCGGACACGAGAGCCACTCTTTCGCTTAGTGTTTGATCAACGACTTTGTTCTTTATTGAGGATGTTCTTGGATTATCCTTGCCTTTACGGCTTGCCAATTTGCTTTTTAACATTTGCCCTTTTATTTTGCCTAAGCGACTTATTTCAAGTTCGACTTAGCGGGCTTTTTCTTTGTTTTTTTTTTTTGCTTCTTTTTTTTCATCATTTTTTTTTGCTAAACCAGTCGTTGATCTCTACACCATCTTTGATTTGCTAGAGGTGATTGTGGCGATCTAAGTCCTCTCCAGATAAGGAGTTCCCGTTGGGGTATTGTCCTCCTTTGATGCACATTGTTGACAATTGAAACTTGACTGCTTCAGTTTCTCAACCTTGGAAGGATAACCATTGCTGTATCCTTTGAAATATACTCTTGATGAGTTTTGAATGCTCAATCAGGTTAACTGAACACTACCCTGCCCTGGTTTTAAAATGCGGTTTTTTTGAACAGAAGAAACTCCTACTTCAAGGCTCAAAGGGGTTGTCGAGGGTCTAACTCCCTTATATCTCCGGTGTTTGGGGATTTGAAACAAGGCCTGTACATCGTCAGCAGGGTTTTTATTTGAAAGCAATACCGTTTGAAATTCTTGGTATATTTTCGTCATCCTCCCTACAGAGGTTTTGCTTTATTAACAAGAGTTGAATATCAAAAGCGTTTGAAAACAATTAAAAGTGTATACAAATGGATTAGTTCAAGACAAACATATTCAATGCGTTATGATTATCATTCAAAGGATGAAAATGTTCTGCATACAAGCATGTACTAAACAAACAAGAAAGATTACAAATGAGAATGCACAATAAAACTGAAAATTTCCATCGTTGAGGAGAGCAGTCTCCGAATGGACTTATTGCTTCAGATGATGCATTTTGAAGTCTTGACATTTGCTGAGTTAGCGGAGGACCCGAACATGACCATCTGGTGTAAAATTGATAGCTTTTGCCTCAATCAGATCCTGTGCCTTGCACTTGAATGCATGGCAATCTTCAATGTTGTGCCCAACGGTACCAGAATGAAACTCACAGCTGGCATTAGCATCGTAGTTTATCCAAGGAGGGGAGCAAATGCGGGGGAACAACCAGCTTAAGATAATTCAAACGGACAAACAAATCTGCATAGCTCATAGGAATGACATCAAACCTCCTAGGAGCACGATTCTCTTGTTGTCTTTGATTCTTTTGATGAGGCGATGAGTAAGCGAAGCGGTTGATTATCCCGCTTTGGAGCATAGACTTTCTTTTGAGGTATAACAAGCATAACGGTCATATCGGTTGGAGCAAAATTGGCTTGTATGCTCAACCCTGTGGGAGTAAACCAGATAATCCCTTTGTCGAGGAAATCCTGAACCTCATTTTTCAAGGTCACACAGTCCTCTGTATCATGACAGGGTGCCCCAGAATGGAAATCACACCTAGCCATCACATCGTACTCGAATAGAATCCCTTCAGGCATGGCAAGAGTTTGGAGTTCAACCAATCAAACTTGAGCAGCTGAGGAAGCAACTGAGCATATGGCATCGGAATAGGATCAAATTTCTTTTTAGAGTGTGACAACCCTGGTTGGAGAGCTTTACCTTCTAGACCTTTCTGAACAATAGGAATTGGACGCGAACGAAGAGACCTCGGAGTACAGGGTGATGGAGTAGCTGCATGCCTAGCTTTAGGGCTCAAAGAATTCCCCAGAGTATGAGGAGAAATAGTGACTCATGTTGCTGTAGAAAATCTGGGATCATCTCCCTTTCTCAACACGGTCCCTAAAATTTCCATCACCAAGCTTAGCTGAGTCTTCAACTGTTGGTTCTCTTCTTTCAAGTCTTGCATGTCAAGCATTAGAAATCCCATTTACTCCTTCATCTCATCCAGTTCCCCACAAAGTAGTTCCATTTGTCGTTTCTCGTTGCTTCGAGTCGGGTAACGGTGGAAGTTTGCAATCTTTCTGCTAAATAAAAGTAGAAACTGAGGATGAGAACTCCGGACAAAACCTGTTATGCATGGTATGTATGATGCATGAAATGATCACTTCCAGGACATTCCCGCAATTTGTTATCAAACATCAAATAATAATAGGATAGTGACAACAATAATTATCAAGACCAGACACACAATCAGATTGAGAATCAACTGCTCAAGTGCATAGATGAAATAGAGTCATACAAGAGTCCACGATCACAGAGTATTAATACAAACACAATAGTGAGCGAACCCCATCCAACAAGCCTAGAGGTGATTCGTCGAATCAGATAACGTCAAATAACATTTGCAACTACTTATTTAGGAGCCGCTTGCGTCTTGAGCGTATCGATCTCGGCTACCAGCTTAGCCACATGAATGTCTCGACCCCTCAACATGGTGTATGCTACATATTCTCCATCTTTAGCACATTGCCATTTAGTCTTCAAATCTTCAACCTCTTTAGAAAGGATAGTCATCTGCTCCTGTTGACTTTGGGCTTCGACTTCAAGTTCTTTCCTTCTCTCAAGGGACTCTTTAGCATCGGATTCTTCCTTGCGGAGTCGCTTCTTTAGAACCCGGATTTCTTCACCATGCTTGGCTTTCAATTTCTCATTAGCTATCTGCATATTCTTCAACTTCTCTTGTACCCTGTCAAACTCTTTGGTCATCTGATCAAAAGAAGAGGAGTTACCACCTTTGGCTCTCTTGGTTTCTTCAAGTAAGCCATAAGCCTTCAAAACTTGGTCTTTCTGCTCGATTTCAACAGATAACCTCTTTTTATCTTGAAGAGCGAATGCTAGGTCCATGGCTTGAGCTTGCAATTGTTCTTTCAAAGCTGAATTCTCCGATTGGAGCTGTTTGTAAACCTCAATACGCACAAAACCTGGAGGGGAGATTACGGATGAAGAATAGGGAGTAGTAGAATCAGGTACCAGACTTTCAACCAAGGAACCAGGTTGAGAATACAGAGGTGCTTCCCTTTTGTATGGAAGCCGAATCTTGGAGACCCGATCTTTTAACCAATCTGTGTAAGAATCAAATGCATAATTTCCCTTTTGGCCAAAGAAAACCGTGCCCTTTTTGTGGACCGAACTCCATGCAACAACAATCTGATTTAGCAAAAACAGGTTCTCATCATTTGCAAAGAAGATAGTTTCATCAATGACGAGCAGTGGGTACTTGATCAAAGGATATCCTAGTTGACGACGCCAATATAGGATTATAACGATGCAACCTTTAGTTCCCATCAATGGTACATTTGGAAACTCTCCACAATTAGTAATGATCTCAGAACCGCTCGACATGGTATTCCAAACTATATCATATGAAGTGAGTGCGATGATTCGGCTAGACCACTTCATGGTTTTAGCATAATCAACAAATGCTCCTCTTTTTGGCAAATGTGTGTTGAACCAACGATAAAGTAAAGGCATACAACCCATAACACGCCTCTTTTGACCATGGTGAGAGTGAATGGCATAATATGTATCAGCCAAGATGGTAGGAACCAGATTGTCATTCATGAAAACAGAAATCGCAGCAACGTCCACAAACTTCTCAAAAGAGGGAAAAATCACCATACCATAGATCATGACGGCTAAGATAGTATTGAAGCTTTTCCAACTACCAACCTTGGCAAATTCATCAGCTTTGACCAAAAGGAAACCCAACGGAAGTCCACAAGTGCGATCTTTCCGAACCCAATTGTCCCTTACTTCACTAACGCAAAACCAAGGGCTTTAGCAATGGCTTCAAAATCGAGAGTATCCATTCTTGACAAAAGGCAAGGTTTGTGATGTTGATACCCAAGAGGAAAGAGTATTCCTCAAGAGTAGGTGCTAACTGATAATCTTGAAAGGTAAAACACCTGAGCTCACTATCATAAAACTGGAGTAGAGATTGCATGGCATAGAACTCATAATCCTCCATTAGTAACGGCAATATGTTCCCATAATCTCTTCTGAACTCTCTTTCAATCAGATCCTTCACAAGAATACCTCGCTCTTACTTGGAGATGTCGAATGCACAAAAGAGTATGAGGAAGTCTTCCTTAGGGCCTCGGTGTTGGTTTGATTGTTGATATCCATCCTGATGTTGATAGTAAACCACAAGGAGTCCTGGAAATGATATGCATGCGGGGTTAGATAAAATAACATACTTTTCTGACATTTCTTTTAAAAATAAACATGCTATGATGCAAGTACATTATGCATTGATCATGGGTTTACTACTTCCATGAACACTGATCAAACTGTTGTGCTGTTTCTGTTCTGATTGAAGAAAAACCAGAAATCGGACAGAGTAACGGCTAGAAAATGCCACCCAAATGGAAAATGCCACCACAGAAAACCATCAGATCATCAATAGAAAATACCAAGTCACCAACAGAACATAGTCACCAACAGAACATAGTCACCAACGGTACCTGTAATAATCATGATCCCGCCCCACTCACAGGTGAAACTAAGGCTTGGGTAAGGTCAAGGTAACTCCAGGATCTAGTTCGCCTAGAGAAACTAACATCTTATCACCTACGTGAAGATGATAGCCCCCTGATTGAACCTCCTCTGAAGCATGGACGACATGCCAGACTACAAGATCTACATCCGGTATCTGACATGTTCCACTCTATTCCTATGTGTTCCTATGTGTCTCTTGGCCGGGGTATGAGGCCTTTTACCTCATGTAACTCCCACCCAATCAATAGAATAACACATGCATTGACCATTATATATGAAAGCAATAAATATGCCAAATAGAATGCAATGCAAGCATACAAAGGATGGTGCGATAAAGTAGGTAAATAAATAAACAAATAAATAAACACCCAATAGACATGAAAAATAAAAGCTAGGATCGACTCCTGATCGGACCAGCACAGGTCTGCACGATCCCCAGTGAAGTCGCCAGCTGAAACAACCGGCTGAACATCATCCGATAATCGTATCAATGAAGTCGCCATCGAGCGTTTTTATCTCGTAAAGGAGAAAGGCAAGCATCGCGAAAACCTAAAAGGATAAGGCACGGTCTTGCGACCGAGAGATAGGGTAAGGAATCTATTACGAGGGAAGGGATTAGCACCCACGCGCGTAGTACTCTACGGTATCCACTTCTATTTTCTGTCTAATGGGTGTGTTTATATCTATGCTTAATCGCTAATCATGCATGCAAAAGGAAAAGAGAAAATAAGAAACCACGGGGAAAAGAAGGAAGTATTCACAAAGTTCGCTCGGTCGAGCCCCGTGACAAGATGCCTACGTATTCCCGCGTGCAATGGGAAAGTCAGAGCGCCGTAGTTCGGCTCACAAGTTTTGATGGGTTATGTGTTTTTTAATTATGAAAAGGTTTTTAAACACGATAAATAACCCGTAGGCAAAAGGTTTGCATCGGTTGGTTGTTTTTACCTTGAAAAAGGAGTTTGAACCATTAGTAAGTGTTTTATTTGCAAAAAGAAAAGAAAGCAATTTTTAGTTTTATTAAATGCAAGTATGCAAAAGAAAACTAGCAAAACAAAAAGGAGACTAACTAGTACTAGCCCTAATGTTGTCATGCAAAGATTGGACTTATGGTTGAGGATGCAAGGGAATCTCTACCTATGTTAACATGCAAAGGATGTAAATCCTAATGTCTAGGCTCGAGAATCTATCCTAACAAAGCCCTACGGAAAGCTATCCTATATCCGTCTTGGTTGTGGAACCAAGGGATGCAAGGGGATGAAGCAAACAAATGCTTTGGCAAAAGCACGCAAACAATGCAATGCAAACAAACAAATGACACACAAGCGCAGGAAAAGGAGGAAGTCCCATAGCCTCGGCGATGCATACCGTGAGTCAACCAGAGCCGACACATCCAATTCTGTTTGAAGAGCAAATGATGCGAGTTCAGTAGTAAATGCGAACCCCAGGAAAGCGTGGAGAGTCAGAATAGGGAACTCTTGCCACTTTTATTGACTCGATAAAGAAAGCGACACGATTCGCGTGTGCGGAGCTGACACGGACTAGAATTGTGCGGGGGTTCGTTGCTGACCCTGCCTTCCGCTTGCCCATATATCAATGACTCGATGACATGAAATATAAAAGCGGGTCTTTGCTTAGTGGTACCACGTCGGGCGTCTAACCACTCGACCTATGCAAGCACAAAATGTAAACACTTACCGAGAATTACCTCCCTATGCAGATGGAGAATTTAAAACAAACCAAACACAATTAGCACACAGAATTGCCCTAAGCGGGTCTTTAAATAAACCGAGGGTTCCCGAACATGCTCCAACTACGGAAGCCCTTCATGCATCTCTATTCCTACTTCTCATGGCAAAAGAAAGTCAGAAAGCCCTACTTCTCATGATATCTAGGAAAGCAGAAGAATGCAATAAGCAGTGTAAGTACCGAACGGATATAGAATCAAAACACAAGCTAGCAAAATAATCCGGAATACTTCAATCTGCGTCATGCAACAAAAGTAAACCGGTGAGAATTGCTCAAAGCATCAATACAAGCGGAATACGTGTCGTCGCATCCGGCGATAATGCACAAGAACGAGATAATACAAGCAAAACAAGATAGGAATAATGCACGTGGGTGTACAAACTCAACCGAACACCAAGACAAATCGAGATGGATATGCATGGAATGCAAATCGGCGATAAAACCAATATCCATATCAAAGTAATGATGCATGAACATGTGAGGAATGCAAATCGAATCGATAAAACCAATGCTCATATCAGAGTGATGCATGAACATGCGAGGAATGCAAATCGAATCGATAAAACCAATGCTCATATCAGAGTGATGCATGAACATGCGAGGAATGCAAATCGAATCGATAAAACCAATGCTCATATCAAAGTGATGCATGAACATGCGAGGAATGCAAATCGAATCGATAAAACCAATGCTCATATCGGTGATGCATGAACATGCGAGGAATGCAAATCGAATCGATAAAACCAATGCTCATATCGAGTGATGCATGAACATGCGAGGAATACAAATCGAATCGATAAAACCAATGCTCATATCAAAGTGATGCATGAGCAGTGAGGAATGCAAATCGGATCGATAATTCTAATATTCAAATACATGTGAAAATGCATGAACATGTGAAGAATGCAAATCGGATCGATAATTCTAATATTCAAATACATGTGAAAATGCATGAACATGTGAAGAATGCAAATCGGATCGATAATTATGATATTCAAATACATGTGAAAATGCATGAACATGTGAAGAATGCAAATCGGATCGATAATTCTAATATTCAAATACATGTGAAAATGCATGAACATGTGAAGAATGCAAATCGGATCGATAATTCTAATATTCAAATACATGTGAAAATGCATGAACATGTGAAGAATGCAAATCGGATCGATAATTCTAATATTCAAGTAAATGTATCATTTAGAAATGAATTAGAATTAATAAAAGACATTAATAAAAAATATATAAAAAATGTCAAAAATATCCTAATATCCTAAAATGTCAGAATATACTTTCTATGTATTTTTTATGTGTCAAAATAATCAAAATCGGAATCGAAATTGAAATAAATGTAAAAAATATAGTATATGAACGAGGTGTGAATTCAGGCGAACTAAACTGTGTGTTTTATTCTTGGGCCCGAAATGGGGGTGCGTGCTAGCAAAACTAAAGCCCAGTTGTTTTGTCCATTAAGTCCAATATCGTTTTTCTTTGAGTCCAACATGCTTGTTTTTGGTCCAAGTCCAATGCCATTGCTATTATATTTTTTTTTATTCATTTTTTAATAAGAATATGTCACGTTTTTACATTCTATTTTATGTATGTATTAATAATATGTCAATAGGTCAATGTAAAATTAAGTAAACTCAGATTTTAATTTTTGAAATAAAGAAAATGAAATAACAAGTGTCAGAACCTGATTGGTTGTAAGGATGAAGAACATGCACCAGTGAGAGAGAGACACGCATGGGGCAAAGATAATGCAGCTGCCGGAAAATACACCTCCGGTCACCTTCGCCGGACAACAACCCGCCGGAGACGGAGCGCTTTGCATCAAAACTCGAAATTCCAGTACTGTTCCAATCGGCTCGCCGCCCTAAACCCACCTCTGGCCACAGAATCTTCTAAAAAAAAAAACTCACTCAATCCAAGGGAAATACACATATGAATTATAGATCTCGACGAATTTCGAACTCCCATATCCTCCTCCTCGGATAATTCTGCCATGACAATTCTTAGATGGATGGTAAAGGAAGAGCTACGCTTGCCGTTACAATGGAGAGAAGGAAGAAGAAAGTGGAGCGAGGAGATCGACGAGAGGCGCGGAATCGGAAGCTTGCCGGTTGTCTTCCCCGTCGTGCCATCACCATCAACGGCAGACCAGCACGTCTGAATCAATACCAGCTAAGCGCTGCTCCCCTTGATCATTCATGCTAATACTGAATCCAGGATCTAAATTCACTTACTCGTTCGCTTTCGTCAGGAAAACACATTGTATATTCAAGATCCAAAGACTGTGTGAACAAGATTTCCTCAGAACAAATTGCCAACTGCTCCTTGCATACTTATCCGGTCATTGCTCGGTAAAGGGAGGGAAACTGCAAATTGTAGATGAGAGAAGAAGATTGACGATGATGGTTGTTGGAAGGCGAGAAATAATGTCGCTGTGGAGGAGAATGGTGGACGGACAGCGATGAGAGCAGGTGAGTGAGCGAAGAAAACCAGAGAGTTCTGTTGGCGACAGGAGAAGGAAAGCATGCGTCTGTTGCGGCGGAGGGGAAAAGAAGATGAGTGGTGTTGAGTGGTTGGATATTTCATTACAAAACGGAAAGAAAGAAAAGGAGCGATTTGTAATGGCGGGAGAGAAGATCAATGTTGTATCTGTTTCTGTCAGTTCAAGAAAAAGGATCAGAGAGTGTGTGAGTAGTGAGGAGCGGGTCATTGTCACGGTTGGAGAGTGACGAGAGGCGCTGCCATGGTTGAGAAAGAGGACATGAAAGAGAGTGATGGTGGAGGTTGCTGTAACCGTTCCTTGTGATGAGAGTTTTCTATAACTGCTTCTTTTTGAAGTTTGTTATGGTGAGTTATGGAAAAATGAGAGGGAGAGTTATGGTGTATGATGATTTTTTAGATATGGTTGTAGTTATTCTTGTGCAGAACTCAACGTCGAGAAGAAAAAGAAAGGATGGTTCTGGTTGGAGGTTGTTATATGTAAACAAGAATGGAGGATTGAAGGTGTAGATCGTGAAGGTAAAAAGAAAAAAAATAGCGTTGTAGTCAAGAAGAATGGAGAACACTGTTAATGATTGTTAGCGGTTATGGCAGCCGTGGCGGTTTGGCCAGTGAGAAAAAAGATGGAGTGAATTACAACGGTGGTGTGAGGCCGATGGGAAAGAATGGTCATAACAGCATTTTTATTCTGTTGAAATCTTGCAGGGAGTTTTTTTATTGAAAGAGTGGAAGGCGTGAGGTGGTAAGGCTGCGGTTAGAGGGAAGAAAGAAGAAGAAAGTTAGTTTTTAATTCTGTTACCGTTTTTTGGTTTTTTGTATGTTATGAGAGATGACAAAGTGGGAGGAAAAAATGGATCCTTGATGAAAAGATGGGTCTGTGGTGTTGGAAAAAAAATTTTGTTGCAAATTGTTACTGTCTTAAAAAAAAAAAGTGAGGAGTGAGAGTAAGAAAAATATCAAGTCCCTCCCATAATCACGCTGCAAGTTTCCTTTTAAATGAAGAAAAATATGGTTCGTTCCCTCAAACTCATGCACACAGTTCATGGAGCTCTATCTCGGAATACACGCGTTTTTGACACGGAATCGAAAGACCAAAGTTGTAGAGCATACTTCCGTGAACAATTTTCGTGTTCGAAATTTTTCGATTCGGAACCCGTAGCATGGCTTAAATCGGCTCTGATGTTACGGCGACACCACTGATTGCATTATCATGTGATTTTTCCAAGCATCGCTTGCCACGTATTCATGTTGTCCGCACTACTTTATGGATTCGTATCTCTTCCGATACTTGACTGGACGACGCGAACTTGATACTGTTGGAAAGATCGCGTGACATAGAACAATTTTGTAGTTGGACAAAAATTCATACGAAGCTTAAATCATGGAGAAAAAAGTGTTTGAAAGTTGCCGCATGAGTGCTCGATGAAATGCCTGGGCTGGCTGGGCAAGTTTTGATGCATGTCTTGCGGCAATTTCCAACTTTACGCGTTCATTTACGGCGACTCGTATCTTCCAGCTCTGACGTCCGAAACGAAAAAGTTTCTAAACGGAACTTGTAGAGGACACGGCAAACTTCATCTTCCGTGTTCGGAATTTTTCCGTGCGGCGATCGGATCGACGAGAAAACAGTCCCGAACATGTGCATGTAAACTGTTCGATGAAATGCGTCCGGAGCTTGGCAAAAATATGCATGTTGTCTTGCATTTTAACAACTTCATGCTGACACTTACGGCGTTCCGTTTCTTCTAGCTCCGTCGTCCGAAACGAAAAAGTTTCTAAACGGAACTTGTAGACGGAATTACGAACTCAAACTTTCGTGTTCGGAACTTCTTCGTGCGGCAACCGAATCATTGACGAAAACAGCCCTGAACATGTGCACAAAATCATTCAAATCTTACAAACATAATGAGTTCTTATTTTCCGAGCTTTATAACTTTCGATTCGAGTCCCGAATGAATTCGACTTCTTCAGCAAAGTTTTAAATTGCCGTGAGATGAACAACTTTCCAGTTGAGCATTTTCCGATTCGGAGCCACGAACTATGATAAAATCGACCCTGAAGCTGTCAGCAAAAGCGTAGAATCAAACACTTCAAATTTTTTCTAAGTGTTAAAAATTGAAGAATGATAAATCGTAACTTCCGAGCTTCGTAATTTTTTATCCGTTCCCCGAATGGATTCGATTTCTTCTGCAAAGTTGTAGATTTCCATTAAATGAACAACTTTGATGTTGAACTTGATTCGAATCGACGCCTCGAAATACGTGTAAATTGCCTCCGAAGTCGAGCACTTGAACACTTTAAAAACACTTAAAATTTTACTAAGTGTAAAACTTCAAAAGTTATGAACTTCAAATTTCGGCGCTGTATAACTCGAAATCCGGGCATTTCTGGAAAAATCTTCACAGCGACAAAGTCGGAGTACGAAATGCACTCTTTCCATCGACTATCAATTCACAAACTTCTGACCACAGACGGGTAAGATACAGTTGCGACAACATTGCTCCGTGAACACAAAGTATCTTAAACTTAGAAAAATTTTCTAAGTCTAAAATTACTTAAAATGCAAGAAACCTCATTTTCACCCGATTCTTCCGATTTTTCTCAACAAATGATAGCATTTTCTCAAATTTCGACTTTTGACGATAATTTTGACCCGAAATTCCGCCCGGTCAAACTTTGACTTTTCGTTGACTTTTTGGATACATGCACTCAAATATCATTTTATCTGTTTGTTCTTGATTTTCTGATAAATCGCGTAGATCGATGAGCCAAATACCAATGTTTCACAACACACGGAAGGTCATAGAATTAGTCCGGGTTCAAATATCTGACCACAACACACTGTAGCTTGAAATTGTAATCAGCATCCATCTGATAGACGATCAGAACACCAAAACTTGCGAGGTAATAATCAGAAGCTTCTGGACACGCTTGCGTATCGAAATGACGCCCGAATTGACAGAACCTCAAATATTCAACTGTTGAGAAACCAACCTCTTCTTCAGAATTGTACAGATTCATACGATTGGAAAATCTCGAACCCATGATCAATGCATGAATGATATGTATGCGATGCGCCTATTAATTAAGTGTTAGCCAATTATTTATAAAAGATGAAGAGGGTAAATTTTGGGGTACAACAGGATGACAGTAATCATGATATGGTAGGAGTCTTAGCCCGCGAAATGAATGCTATTTTTGGTCCTTTAATTCAGAACATAAATAGAACAAACCAAGAAAATACAACCCAGATGTCTAGGATAGCAGATTTCTTTGGTGCCCCTGATGCGCCTGGGAGACGTAGGCAGAATCCAGTGGTGATTCGGAACGAAGAACCTACCATTGAACAAGTTCGACCCCCTATACGAGGGATCGAATAGAGAAACGTAGGTCCAAGATTAAGGCAACCAGAGGTTCAAGAAGACCAGGTCGAACAGCGTAGACCATTAGTGGTTGTTAATAGGGATCAGAATGCGGACGAAATTGTCCATAGGGTCAGGAACGACAATTTAGTGGCGGAAAATAACCTAACCGCTATGATAGAGAGAATAATGGCCCAAAATGGTGTAAATTCAGGATTTAGAAGGCCAAACTATACTTCTCCTATTGTAGGTTACATTCTACAAACAGAATTACCCAGGGGTTTCAAGGTCCCCAAATTTACAAAATTTGCTGGTGATACCAGTGAGTCGACAGTAGAACACATAGCAAGATATTTGACTGAAGCAGGGGATATATCAAATAACGAAAATCTTAGGATAAAATATTTTCCAAGTTCTCTAACAAAGAACGCGTTTACTTGGTTCACCACACTACCCCCTGGATCTGTGGATACTTGGCCCTATCTGGAAAGACTCTTTCATGAGCAATTCTACATGGGCCAATCCAAAATCAGTCTGAAAGAACTAGCAAGCATTAAAAGAAAGTTTACAGAACCTATAGATGACTATCTGAATCGATTCCGATTGTTAAAATCTAGATGTTTTACAGTAGTGCCTGAACATGAATTGGTCGAAATGGCTGCAGGAGGCCTAGATTATTCCATTCGAAAGAAACTGGATACCCAGTATCTAAGGGATATGGCCCAATTGGCCGATAGAGTTCGACAAGTCGAACGGTTAAAAGCGGAAAAAGCTAGGGCTAGTAAGAATCATAAGAAAGAACGAATAGCCTACATAGAGGCGGAAGAAGAAAACATAGATGATTTCCAAGATCCATACAATTTCGACCAGTTCGAAATAGATCTTGCTGAACTAAAAGAGGCACCCCCTTACGCTTGCAGGGTTCTACTTCCTTCCAATGGGAAAGATACTGTCGAAAACGAAAAAAATGAAAAATATCCTAAGAAAATATACACTTTCGATATAACTAAATGTGATGAAATCTTCGATTTGCTTGTTAAGGATGGCCAGTTAATAGTTCCTCCCAACCTCAAGATTCCTCCATTGGAACAAAGGAAGAAGAGGGGTTTTTGTAAGTACCATAATTTTCTAGGCCATAAAACCTCACAATGCTTTCTTTTCAGGGATTTGATACAGAATGCAATCAAGGATGGCAGGTTGAAGTTTGCGGACAAAGGAAAAAACCCCATGAAAGTGGACACAGATCCGTTACTGATGGCGGAAACCAACTATGCTGAGCCTTTGGAAATCAACATGATCGAAGTTGCTGAGAACAAGGTTCAAACAAGCGTGGAGTTCGAAGAGGATGGAGGTTTCGTCCTGGTTAAGAATGGGACTACTGATAAACTTCCAAAGGTGCTCAAAACGAAACTAATGAAAGAAGCAATACAGGCTACTGAAGGCCAAGGCATTGCAGACAAGAATTTGACTGAGGCTACTGAAGGTCTCAGGATGAAGTTCGAGAGGGTCAGAATTTCTGATGACCAAATGCTGGGGGTAAACATGGTGGATTTCGAGCAGCCACATGCCGAAATGCAAGAAGTGGAACGATGCTTAGAAAAAGAAAGAGAACAAAAGAGGGAAAGCTTACCAAAGAAAGATGCAAGCCTGCGTGAGTACCTGTTTCACTGTCATAAGAAGAATCAAGACAAGTTGCTGTGCCCAAGATGCAGCATCATCTGCAACCCCAGGATAGTCGCTGAATTCGAAAGGGCCCAGAGGGAGCGCACAGGAGTTAACTGGAGGCAAGACAATCAGTTGTACAGGGTCTACCCCAAGGCTGATGAAAGTTTGCTGGAATTCATAGTTCGATGCCACAAGATTGGTACCGAATGTCTGATGTGTCCCAGATGTGCAGCAGTTTATGACAAAGGAATGTCTGAAGCATTTGAAACAGTCCCGTTCGTTTCCGGTTGGGGACGCCAATGTGGAATCCCTTCGAATAACGCTGATCTGGACAGAACCATGCAGAGAAGACCAGACAGTCCTTATCCTAGGGGAGCAAGGAAGGTATCCTTCAAATTACCTGCAGAGATCCCTACTGATAGGTGGCTGCAAGCAAAGAATGACAAAGGAAGGGGCAAGTGGCGAAGTTTCGACAAGGGCGGAAGAACTGCTATGGCATACAGGAAACAGTTTAATTCGAATAGAAGGGAGGAAATTAGGCTGGAGAATTATAAAGGAAAAAACTCAATGTCACGCTCTCAATGGCGCAGACACCAACGTAACAAGAAGGCAGCGAAGGAGTCGAAGCCCATGGAAATTGGCGAGTCTAGCACTAACAATCCAAAATCAGTAACTCAGCCTGGGGGCAAACCCCCAGTATCTAGAAAGTTATTCTCACCAAAGAAGGAGGTCGAAGTCCAAAAGGAAGCAATAAACGAAGAAGATCTAATGACCGACGACTTCGAGTCAGAAGGGGAGTCTTTCTTTAACGCTAATTGTAATGTTGTATCAGTTTTACCTTGCGAATTTGAACATAATACAGAAGTATGGGTTGGAGAGGAAACAGACGAAGAAGAGATGGCCAAACATAGGCCAGTATGTTACTATATAATGAACAATGGTGCAGTCGAAGAGCAGAACGCTTTTTTCGAAAGACCAGACGAGGGAATGAAGAATCATTTGAAACCTTTGTTCATCAGGGCCAAAGTGGAGCAACACGGCGTAAACAAAGTACTGGTTGACGGAGGAGCTGCTGTCAATTTAATGCCCAGATTCATGCTAAAAAGGATAGGGATGCAGGATTCTGACGTTCGACCTCATAACATGGTACTCTCAAACTACGAAGGTAAAGTTGGTAAGACGTTAGGGGTAATACAAGTGAATCTCACGGTTGGTTCCCTGACTAGGCCAACCATGTTCATGGTAATAGCTGCAAAGGCCAACTACAACATGCTACTTGGTAGAGAATGGATCCACGGAATTGGAGCCGTACCCTCTTCAATGCATCAAAGATTGGTACTATGGAGAGAGGATGGAATATTTGAAAATATAGAGGCTGACCAGAGTTATTATATGACAGATATTAATCACGTTGATAAGAGGAATTTTGACCGTAACATGGCCAACATTGGGCCATGCAACCCACCTGAAGAGTACTTCGAACCAAATGAAAATGCCTACTACTCTCTAACACTTCGTCCCAACGGCTTCCAGTGGGATAGAGAACTGATGTGGGATGGACAAGAAGTTGAGGAAGAAGGTGAGACTTCGACGATCCGGCCAACTGGCTGGGACAACGAAGGGTGTTATGATTGAAACCAACTACTATCAGAAGCTTTCGGCCTATCTGGCTGAGAATAAGAAAAAGACGGCTCTCGAAGCCGAAATACAAAACATGGCTGCACAAGCCATAGACAATAAAACAAAAAACAACGCAGTAAAAGCAAGTCCTGAGGGCACCCATCTAACCCCACCCAATGAAGGACAAACTTCCACGCCAATGGATCAGAGGCTAGACGCTATCTATGATCAAGAGCCATTGGGTTTCGAAAAAGATCCAGGATCTACAAATGCCAAGATGTCAGCTCAAGACCCCTTGGAGGAAGTTAATATTGGGGATGAAGTCGAACAAAGAGTAACGTACATTAGTGCGAAACTCAATCCCAGTTTGAAGCATAAGGTGATCGAATTGCTCAAAGCAAATAAAGATTGTTTCGCCTGGGATTACGACGAAATGCCTGGTTTGAAAAGAGAACTGGTGGAACATAGGCTTCCGATCAAGGATGGCAAGAAGCCCATCAAGCAGGCGCCTAGAAGATTCGCACCAGCAATCCTCTCGAAGATCAAGGCAGAGATAGAACGATTGCTCCGCTGCAAGTTTATCAGAACCACGAGGTATGTCGAATGGCTTGCTAATATTGTACCTGTTATTAAAAAAAATGGGTCTTTACGCATTTGCATAGATTTTAGGGACTTAAATACTGCTACCCCAAAAGACGAGTACTCTATGCCTATAGCAGAAATGTTAATTGATTCTGCAGCCGGTTATGAATACCTGAGTATGCTAGACGGATATTCTGGCTATAATCAGATTTTCATTGCAGAAGATGATGTCCCCAAAACAGCCTTTCGATGCCCAGGCGCTTTAGGCACATATGAATGGGTAGTAATGCCCTTTGGCTTAAAAAATGCTGGGGCAACATACCAAAGAGAAATGAACACAATATTCCATGACTTTATTGAAACATTTATGCAGATTTACATAGATGACATAGTGGTCAAATCGGTTTCTGATGAGGATCATTTAAATCACTTGAGCCAATCATTCGAACGAATGAGAAAGCATGGCTTGAAAATGAATCCCCCCTTAAGTGTGCTTTTTTCGTGCAGGCTGGGGATTTCCTTGGTTTCGTGGTTCACAAGAAGGGCATCGAAATCAACCTGAATAAAACAAAGGCCATCATGGAGACAAAGCCTCCGTCAACAAAGAAAGAACTGCAATCACTTTTGGGTAAAATCAACTTTTTGCGGAGATTTATATCCAACTTGAGTGGACGAACTCAAGCTTTCTCTCCATTGTTGCGCATAAATCAGGACAATTTCGATTGGACAGATCAACATCAAGAAGCATTTGAAAAAATCAAGACTTACTTGATGCACCCTCCGATCCTAGCGCCCCCTTCTAAAGATAGGCCAATGCGATTGTATATCTCCGCCTCTAATGTAACCATAGGGAGCATGCTGGCCCAGGAGAATGAAGATGGCATCGAAAGAGCCATTTATTATATTAGTAGAGTGTTAAATAGTGCAGAAACTAGGTACAATAGTATAGAAAAACTATGTCTCTGTTTATATTTCTCGTGTACAAAACTTAAATATTATATTAAACCTGTTGATGTTTATGTTTCGTCTCACTTTGATGTCATTAAACATATGTTGTCAAAGCCAATCATGCACAGCAGGATTGGTAAATGGGCCTTAGCACTCACTGAATATAATCTTGGCCTTTAAGCCTTTACAGGCTATGAAAGGACAGGTAGTTTCAGATTTCATAGCTGACCACTCTGTGAATGAGAATTTTACATTAGATTTTGTCGAAACCCAGCCATGGAAATTATATTTCGATGGTTCGACACATAAAAATGGAAGCGGTGTCGGAATATGTATTATTTCGCCTGAAGGAATTCCAACAAAATTCAAGTATAAGTTGGAAGGCCCTTTATGTTCAAACAACGAAGCTGAATATGAAGCACTAATTGCTGGACTTGAAGCTTTGTTGGAATTGGGGGCAACCAGAGTCGAAATAAGAGGAGACTCAGAACTAGTTATCAAGCAAATGACCAAAGAATACAAGTGTATCAAAGAGAATTTGATCATGTACTTCGTTATTGCTAATCGATTAATCAAGAAATTCGAATACGTGGACTTGAGACACATTCCTAGAAGTGATAATCAAGAGGCAAATGACTTGGCTCAAATAGCCTCAGGATACAAGATATCAAAAGAAAAACTCCAATACCTCATAGAAGCTAGGGGAAGGATAATGGCTACAAAGTTATCACCCTTAGATTTAGAAAATGCGAAATTAGGTTATGCAAACCAGGAGGAGTTCGAAGTTTTTAACATAGATGCTTTAGCAGATACGGATTGGCGGACTCCCATATTAAACTATTTGATAAATCCTTCAATAAATACATAAAGGAAAGTCAAGTACAGAGCATTGTCTTATGTAGTGATTGTAAATGAATTATTTAAAAAGACCTCAGAAGGAGTGTTACTCAAATGTTTAGGGGAAAACGAAGCATGTTTAGCCTTGTCTAATGTGCACAGTGGAGCATGTGGGGCACATCAAGCAGGCCACAAAATGAAATGGCTCTTGTTCAGATATGGAATGTATTGGCCTACTATGCTAAAAGATTGCATAGAGTTCACCAAGGGTTGTGAAGAGTGTCAAGTCCATGCTGGCATTCAACATGTTCCAGCAAGCGAGCTGCATTCGATTATTAAGCCTTGGCCTTTCAGGGGATGGGCATTAGATTTGATTGGCGAAATTCGGCCAACATCGTCTAAAGGACAGAAATATATTCTTGTGGGAATAGATTATTTCACAAAATGGGTCGAAGCAATTCCTTTAGTGAATGTAGACCAAGAAACTATTATAGAATTTATTCAAAAGCAAATAATATACAGATTTGGGATACCAGAAAGTATCACAACAGATCAAGGTTCAGTCTTCACAGGACGAAAAATGCAAGAATTCGCACAAGAAATAGGATTCAAATTACTCACATCAACACCTTATTATGCCCAAGCAAACGGTCAGGTAGAAGCAGCCAATAAAGTCATAATAGGTTTGATTAAGAAGCATGTAGGTCGAAAACCAAAAAATTGGCACAAAACCTTAGATCAAGCTCTATGGGCCTGTCGAACGTCTCCTAAAGAGGCAACGAATACTACTCCGTTTCGACTTACGTTTGGGCACGACGCGGTATTGCCAGTCGAAATATATCTACAATCAGTCAGAATTCAAAGACAGAACGAAATACCCGTCGATCAATACTGGGAGATGATGATGAATGAATTAGTGGATATAGATGAAGAGAGGCTGCGTGCTTTAGAGGTTATGAGAAAACATAAAGAAAGAATAGCTAGGGCATACAATAAAAGAGTTAAGAACAAGAAATTTTCAACCAATGATCTGGTCTGGAAAGTTATTCTGCCTATGGATAAGAAAAATAGAATACTCGGTAAATGGTCACCCCATTGGGAGGGACCTTTTCGTATTTTGAGAATATTTTCGAATAATGCCTATGAGATAGAGGAATTAGCAGAAGACAGAAGAATCTTAAGAGTAAATGGGAAATACTTAAAAAGGTATAAACCGTACTTGCAGGAAATTCGCATTACTTCAGAATAAATATGTAAATAACAAATATAAGTCGTGTTCGAAATATAAGAATACATAATAAAGCCTTTTTCAACACTTCCAAGAAGTGAAAGGAGCATCTCGTTTCAACCTAGCAAATTTGTTTTTGCACAAGTTGATTCTACATTGATTCGCGTGTTTGATGCTTTCAAGTTCGTCGATTTCTTGGCTTATACCTTCAGCCGTCTCCATTTGTTTAAGACTCTGTGAGATCAGATCTGCAAGCCCTTGATCATTAGCTGACTGCATAGTCGTTTGCAGAGTTATTTGTTCACCTTTCGCAGTCAAGATCTTCTGTCTAAGTTCCTCGATCTGGGACTCCCAAAATAAGATAGATCGACCTAGAACATCGTGCCTATCTTTTGCTGCAATCTTCGCAGATTCCAAAGCTTCTGCCCTTTTAGTAAGCTCTGCAGTCTGGTCATAGGCGTTAGACAAAGCTTCTCGTTTCGTTGGAGTTTTAGCTTCGATGCCATGAAGTCTGATGTATGCAGTATTAACTTCGTCAAGGAGGAGTTGCATATCATAAATGATCTCAGCCACGTCAGAGGGGCAAATACTAAGATCTATTTGTGTCAAAAGATTCTTCATCGAAAAGTAAACCCCAGGGTTGTCTCGTAAGAGGGTGAAGAAATCAACTTGAAAAATAGTAGTATTAACCTTTTGAAGAAGCTGGTCAAGAGAAGTGAGAGGCGTATCTTTTGATTGACTCGAATCACTGGATGGAGTTGTGCTCGAAGAAGGACCCCGTTGAGATAGCATCAACTTGAGGTATTTTAAAGGATTATTCTTCTTCATGTCTTCCTTTTGCTCTTCAGAGAGGACTGGAGGATTTGGCTTGACGAAAGCGGTTCCAACAGAAACAGGAATTTCTACTTCTGCCTGCATTGAATCATCAGCACCTTCTACCTCCATTCCTCCATCTTCACCTTCCGCTTGCATCTCCTCATCTTCGTTGTCACTAGCAAAATAGTGACTCACAGTGTGCGTATCACTGTCTCCATCGGTTTGACTAGCTGAATGCGCCTTTTCTGGAGAAGAGTCACTAAGAATATCGATGACAGGGGTTTCGACCCCAATGTCTGGTTCATCTACTCTCAAGTTCTCACCCAAGGGAGGTGAAGTTACTTGTTGATCTAAAGCTTCAACAGTCTCCACAGGGGTAGCCACAGTAGATGAACCTTTGTTTAAAGCATCCTCATTGGAGACTTCAGGTTGTGGAGAAGGTACAGGGTTCGAATTTTGGATATTGGGAAGACTGACAGGAGCAGAAGGAATACTCTGCACAAAAGATCAGGGATCAGCATGTATTAAAGTTATGTAAGATAGCAACAAAAAGCATCAAAGTAACCTTTACCTTTTGTCCATCCGAAGTAGCATTGCTGCCAATTTGTTCTGAAGCAGGATTCTTCGAAGGTATAGGGTTCGAAGAGATTTTAGGATTAGTTGGAGGAGCATTGGCAGGAACTTCTTTGCTAATAGACTTAGCGACTTGAGAAGCTTCACCAGATTGTGAAGACTTTTTCTTCTTTTTCTTCTTAAGGATGGAGGTATCCTCGCTCCCTTGTGGTTCATCTTCTGGTCGAAGAGTTTCATGCTTTCGTTTCCTGGGAGACTTTGGGGGCAAGCCACTTGCCTGAAAGTGTGACTAAGATGATTAACCAATTTAGAAGGAATTTCGAAATAGTAAGCAGGTAAGCATGAAAATACCTTCTTTTTCTTCTTCTTCAAAGTGTCGTTTACTTCGACAGGGGGATTTGTAGTGATGATGGTCGGTGTTTGAGAAGTGGAAGTTGAGCCAACTTTAGGCGCGACTTTGTCTTTTTTCAAAGACTTCAAATCAATAGCTGAAATGATTGAAAACATGGTTAAGGTAAAAACAAAGAAATAGTATCTTAAGGGAACTTCAATCTGCTTTCAATTTCGCACCTTCGCCTTCTCGAGATTTAACAGACACGGCTGACAAGTCATAGCGAAGGTACCCTTTGAAATTGTATAAATCCCTTTTTGCCCATGTAACTCTTTGGGCAGGTTTTTTGGCATCATTCTCGCAGCTACGAAGAAGATCCCAAAAACACAACCACCCAGGGTATGGGGAAAAAAGGCAAGAGCCAACTCTGAAGTAGGCAAATTGGGAAATTTGGGAGTTTTATGTTTAAAAGCCCATTTATACCTATCTTCAGGTTTTACGTAGGAAGGACATCGAACTGTTGGGAGTTGTTTTTCAAATTTTTCTTTTAAAGTTTTTGCTGCATCAAAAACAGTTCGATGTATGTTCATTGGGTTATACACAGTTTCAAAGTATTTTTGGAAAGCTCGAATTTCTTTGACATGAGTAAGCCTACCTTTCTGGATGTTTTCCTGCACAAAGGAAAAAGCTGCTGTTAAACGTTGTTGAATTTCGGTAGTATCAAACATATTATTCGAATAATGTTCTGTCCACCAGGTATGGAAATCTCTTGTTTTGTAGAAGGAGGGAACGAAATAAACTAGTGAAAATTCTGCGAAATCTTCATAACGCTTTTGTCTGATTTCGATTTCTTTGGAGAGATAAGGCACCCCTGCTAGGCATATTTCTCTCTTCTTGTCAAAAAGAGGTTCAGGAAGAATCTGACATAGGCCAAACTGTCGAGCTACAAAATTGGGTTGATAAGCAAGGATATGTGCTTTACTCTTGACAGGGGTGATCCTTGAAGCAATAAGTCTGGGAGTTAGGAAAGCACTCCAGATATTTTTTGTTGTTGTTTCCAAAATAGCTTGCTCCAGAGGCATAGTGAACCAAGTTGGTCCACAATTTCGAGTAACAAATGGAGCCATCGAAGGGTCAAAATTGTGCCTTTTCGAGAAGATCATCATGTATTGAACGAAACTGGTTTGGAAATTCTCTTTCTCATCATTTGGCGTGAGTTTCAATAACCTGGTTCCCTCAATGTTACGATTGGCAACATCAGGATGATCTTCATTAAGAGTTCCTGAGGTTGATAGAGACGATTCGAAAGTGGCATTCAGCCAAAGTTGCAGCAACCAAAAAGGGCCAGCCAGAAGAAGATTTGTGTTGGCTTTGTAGGTTTTTAATTTCAACACAGCAGCACAAATGCTTTCGTACAAGCTAGACAACAGCAGCTCGCTAATGCAGACTTTTCGACCATAGTGAAGTTGATTGGCTAAGGTAATGAATCTACTAGCCACTTGAAGGGATGCGCTGCAGAAAACATATTTCGACAGCCATAGCGCTAAGAAGGCTATGTGTTCAACTTCTGAGACTTCTTCCTCAGCAGAATGGTAGAAAGCAATATATTTAGAGAAGCTGGCATGCTTGAGCTCAAATTCAATGAGATTCTCCGCATCCTCATTAGGGTCAAACGTTTCTCCAATAGGAGAAAGCCCAGTAATGGCGGCTATGTCAAAGAAAGCGGGTGTTACCATCCCGCAGGGAAGATGGAACGTGTTGTAAGTGCTGTCCCAGAAATATAGAGAAGCCAGCAAAAAGGGGTGGCTATAGCTAAATCCTAATTTAGACATTCGAATCAAATTGAGGATGCCTAAATTTTCCCATTCCTGAGACTTCTTGCTCTCCACCTTAGCAAGCCAATATTGGTACGACTGGTCAGATGTAGGACAAGAACGGAAGGGTTTAAAGTTAACAGTGACGTAATCCATGTTAAAAGGGTCCCTTGTTAGTGCCGTTACTAGGCCGTCACTAGCTCCCTCTAGGGTTTTAGGCAATTTGGCCACAGAATCATCAGTTTTCAGTTTTGGTGATACAGACTTATTGAGAATAGGTTTTGTCATGAAATAGGCGGGAAAGAATCCCTTCGTTTTTTCCAAACGCTCTGTAGAAATCAATGGACCCATTACCCCTAGGGTTTTATCAGAAACAACAGTAGGGATGATTACCTGAGAGGCATAGATAGCCTTTTGCTCTGGAGTCATCTTGGGAGTGGAGATGAACTCTTGATTACCCAGGTTGATGATCTTGCTCGCCGGTGTTTTGTTGGAATCCATGGCTTGCTTGGATTTTTCAGATTTCTTGGAAGTTGTTGGCATTGTTGATGAAGACATGATGAAACAAATCGGTTCTTCTGGTGGTAAGTATTTGTTTTGTTTAAAGAAACTGAGAATGCAGAATCTGGATTGTTTGAGAATCTGGTTTGTTTGAAAATAAGAGAGGTTTGGGAAAAGTTCAGAATGAGGAAGATGAAGTGTTTTATAGCTTCTTCAACGGTTAGAAATTTTTGACCTTTGGAGAGTAGTGGGACACGTGTAAGCAGTTTATTGAAAAGACAAAAAGGTGAATTTTTCAACTTCCTAAGAAGTGACGTGGTGTTACTTAAGACATGATGTGTTGTCATTAATTATTATCATTAAACTGCTATGATGGCACGTTTAGGTGTGTTGATTAGACATTAGCAGAAAAGTTGGATACCTACTCTGACATCATGTACAGTGAAATCATCATTACTGTATCGAAATTGCATGAGATATCCAAGAACAAGTATTTCTCTATATCCATCGAAATAAATGTTCTTGAGGGGCAATTTGTTAGCTGGCAATTTCGAAAGGGGTAAAATTGGTATAGAAGAATAATAAATATGTTTACTATCACATGGAAAAGAGATTAATATTTGGTGATAGGTGAACGTAAGGCCTTTTTTATTTCATAGAGAAAGGATCCTTCGATTGCCAATGGTGAATGACATTTCGATTAAAATCCTTAGTGTTTAAAGTATGAGGAAATTCTCTTGGTAAAGTATGTCAGCATTGGAACGGTCCAAATAAAGGATTAAATCGAAATTCAAATGACTTGGGAAATTCGAATTTCAAATGAAAACTGAAGATTCGAATTTTGAATAAGAGCGCCATTCTGAAAGACACGTGGAGATTAGCGAACGAATGAAGTTTGCATGTCTTAGACGTGGCGCAATGTTACAGTAGGACCGTTAGGGTCAGAACATTATAAATAGATGTTTTCTATTAGATTTTAGGTGTGTTCGTTAGATGTACTAAAAAATTCTCAAATACTCAAACTACCGTGATCGAAAGGGAAACGAGTCAAGGAGATATCATGTACGTTAAGAACATCATGTTGTTTTATAATTTAAATGCCAGTTTATTTACATTCATTTCCAGTTTCCTGCACTTTTACCCTTAAAAGCATTTCGATTCTTGTCTTTGTGCCTTTATTCCATTTACCTTTAAAACACTTATTGTTCCAGAAATCCATTTACTTTCAAACTTTTATTATATTTCCCAGAAATTGTTACTTTTTAAGAGCGTCTTTATCTTTTCATTTAATTGTCAACAATCAAGTTTAAGTTCGAAATCTGTACACAAACAGTCAGTATATTTCCATAGTCAGTTTTAAGTAATTGCTTTAAGAATCAATTAAAGAGCATGGATATGAACATAAAAATCTATTATGACACATGTGTCCTAGGATCAATCTAGTCGATCCTGTAAGTAACCAATAATAAATAGTAAAAATTGGAAGACTAGCGGTTGTTTGCGAGAAATCACCGTAAACAAATACATAACCTTAAGACAAAAAGACAACATCCCAAAAGTGGTTCAAAATACAAGTAAGACCATTAAACATACAACATCCCAAAAGTCGTTCAAAATACATGTAAAGTACAAGCTAAATGTTTTTCTTCTGTGTGGTCCTCTTTGTTGAGAGGTCCTTCTTATTGTTGGACCAACCAAGTTTTTTGTTGCACTTAATCTAGTTATAGGTCCATGGGTACAAATGGTGTTGATTCTCTCCTAAAGACCAACTTCTCTGGCTTTCCAAGTGTTGATTTTTGAGTAGCATGTGAAGCACGTCTAGTTCTTGATGTTTAACTTCCTTGAATAGTTTGACTTTCTTGACTATCTCTAGTTCTCAGTGTTTAACTTTCTTGAGTGCCTTGTGTTCCTTGAGTACTTCTAATTGTTACTCTTTGCATTCCTTAAGTACTAATGAGGCTGAATATTAGTTGGCATGAGTTATTACTTATCATTTACTTAGACAAATTGTTAGTATCAATTATTGATTTCCTCTATTAAGAGTTAATCCTTTATGTAGCCTTAGATTGATTTACTGCCTTAAATAGGTCCATTGATTGTCTCTTGTACAACTATATATTACTTGTCATTGTATTAAGAATATTCTATTTGAATAGAAACATTAAACACCTGCCGCTATCACAAATACATCACCATATTACCTCAATCCCTCTGACAATCCAGGAACGCCACTTGTAACATCCCAGACTGACTTTAGGATTACCGACTAACCCCACAGACCAACACGAGTCTTTTCAGACTGCTTTGGCCTCACTCGCACGCTTTTTGAGAAACTTTCCAGAAGGTCACCCATCTCATTACTACTCCAAGTCAAGCACGCTTAACTATGAAGTTCTTATGAATGAGCTACCGAAAAGAAGATGCATCTTGTTAGTATAGGTAGTACCGATTAATCCTTGTAAGCCTCATTCAACCATGCAGTCTTATACCTGCATAGTCTCAGGATCCCTCTCATTCCGATGTGGCGACCACTCTTAGCCCTCTTCGGCCTCAGGTGTTACATGCGGTGTAACCACCCCCGCCTTCTTTGGACTCAGGTGTTACATGCCCACCAGCTTCCGCATGGTTCGTCCTCGAACCACATCATATTGGGAGAGGTCTGGCTCTGATACCATTTGTAACATCCCATACTGGATTTAGGATTACCAACTAACCCCACAGGCCAACAAGAGTCTTTTCAGCATGCTTTGGCCTCACTCGCACGCTTTTTGAGAAACTTCCCAGAAGGTCACCCATCCCATTACTACTCTAAGTCAAGCACGCTTAACTGTGGAGTTCTTATGAATGAGCTACCGAAAAGAAGATGCATTTTGTTAGTATAGGTAGTACCGATTAATCTTTATAAGCCTCATTCAACCATGCAGTCTCATACCTGCATAGTCTCAGGATCCCTCTCATTCCGATGTGGCGACCACTCTTAGCCCTCTTCGACCTCAGGTGTTACATGCGGTGTAACCACCCCCCACCTTCTTTGGACTCGGGTGTTACATGCCCACCAGCTTCTGTATGGTTCGTCCTCGAACCACATCATACTGGGAGAGGTCTGACTCTAGTATCATTTGTAACAATCCCAGACTGGCTTTAGGATTACCGACTAACCCCACAGACCAACACGAGTCTTTTCAACATGTTTTGGCCTCACTCGCACGCTTTTTGAGAAACTTCCCAGAAGGTCACCCATCCCATTACTACTCCAAGTCAAGCACGCTTAACTGTGGAGTTCTTATGAATGAGCTACAGAAAAGAAGATACATCTTGTTAGTATAGGTAGTACCGATTAATCCTTATAAGCCTCATTCAACCATGCAGTCTCATACCTGCATAGTCTCAGGATCCCTCTCATTCCGATGTGGCAACCACTCTTAGCCCTCTTCGGCCTCGGGTATTACATGCGGTGTAACCACCCCCCGCCTTCTTTGGACTCGGGTGTTACACCACTCATGTTGTGACGCTCAAAGGCGAGAACTACCGCAATTGGGCACGTTCCATGAGGACGACACTTTGAGCAAAAAACAAGTTGGGTTTCATCGATGTAGCGATCAAGAAACCTGCGAGAACAAACCCAGATTTCTACAATTGGGAGAGAGCCGATTCAATGGTCATGGCGTGGATAATTAATGTTGTAGATCCAGTTTTGCATGGAAGCATCTCTCATGCATCAACTGTAAGAGATATATGAGAGGATCTGGAAGAGAGATTTGCTCAAACTAATACTCCAAGAATCCACCAATTATGGCGAATGTTATGTTTGATGGAGCATGAACCAAACATGACTGTGACAGAATATTACACCAAGTTCAAAAGTCTCCTTGATGAGCTAGGTGAGTTACAGCCACTTCCAGAGTGTACCTGCGGGGCATCTAAAGAGATTCTGAAGAGAGAAGAAAACCAACATTTGCACCTCTTCCTTGGAAGTCTTAACAATGAGCGATTTGAGCATGTTAAGGCAACCATGTTGAACACCGAACCTTTGCCTCCGCTACGACGGGTCTCCAATCATGTCATCAGAGAAGAGGCTATGATCACAAGTGAAAAAGATAATATGGTCGCAATTAAGGGAGAATCAGGAGGATCTGCTTTTTATGCTCCAAATCAGAATAGGCTAAGAAGAGATGGACAGAAGCCAAAATGTGATCATTGTGGAAAAGTTGATCACACCAAGGCAGATTGCTTTGAAATTATTGGTTATCTGGAAAACTAGGGCACGCGAAGGACGCAACGTTATCCAAGAGACAATGGAGGACAACCCAGAGCTCACCATGCACATTTTACTAAAGATCAAAAATAAGAGAAAGAAATAATATAGGGGCGAGCATTGCTTGGTTCACATGTGATGCATCATGACTCTTTTGATGTTGGTAATGATATGTTATGCAAGGATAAAAAATGGATCTTGGACAGTGGTGCATCACACCACATGACTCCTCTCTTATCCTTAATGAGATGGGTAACCAAGATTGAGAAACCTTTCTATATCACTATTCCTACAGGGAATGCAGTGTTAGTAGAGGAAATTGGGATCATTGATCTTAGCAAAGACATGACTTTGCACAATGTTTTATTTGTGCCTGAGTTTGATTGCAATTTGATTTCAATCTGTCAATTGACTAGTGATTTAAATTGCTTTATAACTTATCATTCTAATCATTGTTTGATACGGGACCTTGTCACGAAGAAAAAGATTGGTTTAGGTGATGTACAAGGTGGGGTTTACGTGCTAAGGCAACAAGTTCAAGGGTCATCTTTCAAGGCTCATCATATAAGCGAAATTGCTCTCTGGCATGCACACATGGGACATCCCTCTTCTCAAGTCATGCAATGTATATCTCAACTAGTGAATTTTAATTTCAAAAATAATGTAGTCCATTGTTGTGACATATGCCATAGATCAAAGCAGTGTAGACTTTCATTTCCTACTAGTTATAATAAAGTTGAGAATCCTCTTGACCTTATACATTGTGACTTATGGGAAAGATATAACACTAACTCTCATAATGGCTGCCACTATTTTCTTACGATCGTTGATGATTATTCGCGTGGAACATGGGTATACTTGATGAAAGAAAAAAGAGAAGTTCTAAAAATCTTGATAAATTTTCTCAACATGATAAGGACACAATATAATGGAAAGGTCAAGATATTGCGTAGTGACAATGGGACAAATTTACCAACCATGCTTTTCAAGAAATTCTTCACCAAGAAGGAATCCTACATGAAACTTCATGCGTAGGAACGCCCCAACAAAATGCAAGGGTGGAAAGGAAGCATAGAAACATACTCAATGTTGAATGAGCCTTAAGGTTCCAAGTTAACTTGCCCGTCTCATTTTGGGGGGAATGTGTTTTGACAGCCACCTACCTAATCAATAGAACGCCTACAATGGTTAATGAGGGAATGGCTCCATATGAGAAGTTATTTGGCAAACCTCCATCATATGAAGATATCAAAACTTTTGGGTGCTTGTGATATGTTAAGAATTTAAGCAAACAACGAGATAAGTTCGACTTTAGAGCAGAAATATGTGTCTTTGTGGGATACCCTAAGGGTCAAAAAGGTTAGACGGTGTACAATCTACGGACACGAGAAATTTATGTATTGAGAGATGTAGTGTTCTATGAGAATGTTTTTCCTTATGCATCACGAGAAGAAGGAAATAATGGAGATGACCCTCCACCAATGTTTGCTCCTAATTCTATCTCTGTTGAATAGGAAACTACACATACCCAAGATAGGTAGCAAAACCAGAATGATCTCCTCACTCAACCAGCAGAAGATCAACAAGTTGTGGAAGTAAATTCTAATGTGGTTGATGTTGTCGAAGAACCTTATAATAAAAGAGAAAGTGAGCTCACAAACTTGGGGCCAAGAATTAGAAATCCACCTAAACATATGAATAACTATCATTGTTATTCGACAGAGAAAACTCGCACTTGTACATCGCCAAACTCGTCAACTTCTTTAGGTATGGTATATCCTATATCAAATTATGTATATTATGATGAGTTTTTAGAAAAACATCAAGCTTATCTTGCAGTAATTGAAAGCATCGAAGAGCCACAATCATACAAGCAAGCAACTCGAACGCAAGAATGGAGGGATGCCATGTCACAAGAACTCGAGGCCTTAGAAGAAAATAAAATATGGGATTTGGCAATGCTTCCGAAAGGAAAGAAGGGAGTGGGTTGCAGATGGGTGTACAAGGTTAAATACAAGTCATCCGGTGAAGTTGAGAAGTATAAAGCCCGACTCGTAGCAAAGGGATACACACAAGTTGAAGGAGACGACTTCAATGAGACTTTTGCACCAGTCGCCAAGATGATAACCGTAATATGTTTGCTAACTGTTGCAGTGGCCAAAGGATGGGAACTTCACCAAATGGATGTAAGCAATGCATTCCTACACAGAGAGTTAGATGAGGAGGTATATATGGAAGTACCACCAGGTTACAATGCTCTTAATGACGACATGGTGTGTCGCTTAAGACAGTCATTATATGGTCTTAGGCAGGCCTCGCACAACTGGTACTCAAAGTTGTCCTAAGCATTAGTGAGGTATAGTTTCCAGGAATGTGAAGCTGACCATAACCTATTTATATACTCGTGTGAATCTATTTTCATGGTTGTGCTCATTTATATTGATGATCTTATTGTGGTTAGGAATGATGCAAAATCATGTGTAAAATTCAAACAATATCTCAGCGAGTGTTTCCACGTGAAAGAGTTGGGAGGGCTGAAGTACTTCCTCGGTCTAGAACTGGTTCACGATCCCTCCGAATTGTTCATATGTCAAACAAAGTATACCTTGGATATACTAAACAAATGTGGGATGCTATCTTGCAAACCTGCATCTTTGCCACTTGCACCAAATCATAAATTAGCATTAGATTCGAGTATCATATATGATCCTTCAAAGTACCGCATATTGGTGGGCCGACTCATTTATCTCACAATCACTAGACCATAGTTGACATACTCGGTGCATATTCTTATCCAGTTCATGCAGGAACCTCACCGAGGGCATTGGGACGCAACAATGCTTGTCTTGAGATACTTAAAGTTTGCACCAGGGCATGGTATTATCATCCCCAAAGACAATGATCTCAAGCTAGTTGCATATTATGATTCTGATTATGCATCATGTCCACTAACCAGGAGGTCAATATCGGGCTACCTAATGAAGTTGGGAGCAACTCCAATATCATGGAAAACCAAGAAGCAGACTACCGTATCGAGATCCTCCAGTGAGGCGGAGTACAGAGCAATGGCACACGCCACAAGCGAAATCATATGGCTGCGAAGATTGGTTGCACATATGCAAATGGAATTTGATTCTCCTACAATTCTACATTGAGATAATCAAGATGTTATTCATTTAGCTTCCAAGCTGGTCTTTCACGAAAGGGCGAAGCATATTGAGGTGAATTTCCATTTTATTAGAGAATTCATCAACAAGGGAGTTATATCTACTGCTCACATACCAACCAGATCACAACAAGATGACATCTTCACAAAATCTTTAGGGACTAAGTAGTTCCATGAGTTATCTATCAAGTTGGGATCTCACAACCCTCAACCTCCAACTTGAGGGGGAGTAACGAGGCTGAATATTATGTTGAATATTCTGTTGAATATTCTGTTGAATATTAGTTGACATGAGTTGTTACTTAGCATTTACTTAGACAAATATTTAGTATCAATTATTGATTTCCTCTATTAAGAGTTAATCCTTTATTTAGCCCTAGATTAATTTACTGCCTTAAATAGGTCCATTGATTGTCTCTTGTACATCTATATATTGCTTGTCATTGTATTAAGAATATTCAATTTGAATAGAAACATTATAGTAGTTTCTGATCGTACCTGACCAGAAGGTTCGTCACGGCCCAGGCTGCAACGGTGGTTGAAGGAGATGGGGGAGGGTACCTGCAAGATACTCCGATGCCAAAGTAAGTATGGGCAAGAGAGAGAGAGAGAGCAAGCAAGCAAAAGGAGAGAACGTATATGTTACCTGACCCTCTCTAATGAGAGGGTATTTATAGACCTCTAGCGTTGGGCTAAGGTCCAGTTATTTGGTAGTTGGTCCAGGCCCACTAACGGACTACCAGGGTTTGCGTGAGCAAGAAATCCAGCACATGGGCTCCTCCCTAGTCTGTCGCTCTGTGATATGCGGGGTGTTTGACCCGGTATTTACGGAGGGCGGGTGACGGTTATGTTCCGGGATACGCAGGGTGCTTGACCCGGTATTTACAGAGGGCATGTGACGGTTGTATAACCGTTGGCCACGTGACCCTAACGTGCACCGGAGTAGATCCCTATCCGTTATGGGCAGATGGGCCTTCAGACATACGCTTATTGGATTGGGCCTCAATGGCAGTGGGTCAGATGCTGGGCCAGTCTAGAACAGTTTCTGTCATTTCAATAAGTACCTTGAGTCCTCCACACCAACATTATCATCCTCTACACCAACATTATCATCCTTAGCTTCCTTGAACTTATATTCCCACTGACTACTTCTTCATACATTTTAGATAGTAATTATTCTTTCTCATTAATAATATCAACATAGTCTACTTCGCTTCTATGTGTCCATCATAATAATCAAGCTGTGGCAACGTGTGTTGGATATAAATGTCAAACCCTTAGATGAACCCTGTACAAATCAACTATTTATAATGCATCCTTATCATCAACCAAAACACTCATCCTAAATGAGGGGTCCTTGTAATAGATTATCTCAAAATCCGTATAACATAATTCATTCAGTACACCCACCAACTTAAAATAACTCTATTATCAACATCTATTTTCAAATAACCAATTTTCCCTCTTTCATACACACTAAGTTCACCATTAATGATTTCACCACTATGATGAATTCTTAGTTTTAAATACTCATCCATTTCACCTACTCATATTAAATGCCAAATTAAATTGTGTTCTAATAGGTTAATACACTTACAACATAAATTAAAAAGCCCTAAAACAAAATAAACATGTATAACGAAATCATGAAAATCCCTAAATTTCTACCACTCTCAGAACAAAAACAAGAAAAGTCATACATTTCTTCCACTCTCAGAACGATTAAATGCAAAAATATCTAACGTGTACTCAATGACGCTTTCAATCCTTCTATTTGCCTTCGATTGCTCCTTCAAACACGCATGCAATCTACCAAAACGATGTTCCGTTTGACACCACCAGCGCAATGTTGAACTTTTAGACTTTTAGGGTTCACGTTTTCACTTTCTGAAGCCATCTTTTCATTTTTGGAAATTAAAATCCAAATTATATCTGCATCATTATTCATCTAAGTCATGTGGATACCTTTTTCTTTTTCTGACCCTGAATAACGAAAATAAACAAAAGGATAAACATACCATCAATTTTATAGTTAAGGAATTATTAACGTTTCAAAAATGAAGAGACAAAAATAGGTTCCAAAGTAAAATTAGGAAAAAAAAGACAATTTACCTTTAATTTATTACTTTTTTTGATAAATTGTACAACCCAAAAATCTATGGAAAAAAACAAAAAAACAAAAAAACAAAATTGAGATTCATTAATGCAATGTTATTATTCAACTAAACTTTAAATTCGGGCTTAATGATAATCGTTCACAAGTAACGATCGCGCGCAACATGTGTTTCCCACTCACGCGTAGAGAAATAACCGTTTCGTTTCGCAAAACGCGGTGCGAACTCGAACTCGAGTTTGAACAAGTAAATGCAGATCCAAAAAACTTCCATTTTCCGTATCTTCGAATTTGCGCATTGCAGTTCTGAAACTGAATCGAGTGATGGAGGAAACCACATCGATATTGTCACCTTCTCAAAGACATGCAGCGGCGGCATTGTTCGCTCTCGCATTGAATCAGTCGCAGATTCATCAAGGTCGATCTCCGACCACTCCTCGCGGCGCCGGTGACGCTTCTCCGACCACCGGCCAAACTTCTCCGAGGATTAACGATAATTCCGGTTTGCTTTTCCCTATTTTTAGGTATTCAATTCAACGAAACTAACCTGATGTTGCAACGGGCTTGATTCATGATCTGATTTTTTTGCGTTTCATTTTATAAGATGAAATTTATTTATAGGCTTAATATCCTTTTTGTTAACCTCGGATACGTCAACACTGAAAACGCGACACCGACACGCAATAGTGATACTTCGATACAGCTAATAATTTTGAAAAAAATAAATTAAACATAATCACAAATGTTTCGGACATCGACACGGATAAAGATACACACGAGTTGACATTGGTAATAAATTGGAAAAAGAAAACATAAATTGAATGTAGTCACAAGTGTCGGTGTCGGTTTCAGACACAAACGCACTTTTTCGGAGGTGTCGTGCTAATGAGGATATGGTTTCATTAAGCAAGTGTTCAAGGGTTCGATCCATTTGCATATAGAGACATTTCGGTTGGGAAGGAAGAACAGAACCCACCTTGTGTGCTCAATAGGATCTACGATGAGGATTAGTCATTGCGAATCCACGTACCTATATATGGCAACAAAAAAAGAATACTAGAATTGAAATCGATCTGAATACTTCATTTGGTTGGTTTATAGACTAGATACACTGATACTTCAATGAATCTAAAAAGTAAATTGTCTGTTATAAAAAGGAACTGAGGTAGTATTAGTTGGCAGTTAATCAATCTATTTTAATTTTTTTAAACTATTAAAGAATATCAGATTGTGAGGACTTGTATAAAAGTTGTAGGAAATTACAAGATTTTATGGAATAATTTGACATCCTCCACCACTGATAAGAATCCATGGTAAAAATAATAGGTTCCTTGGAGTGGATGAACAAGCCTGGCGTGACCTAAAGGAAACTACTGGTTCTTCTTCCCAATTCAAGCATAATTTGAAAGATGTATGTTGTTCATTCTCTTCCTTCTTCATTTCCTGACTAAGGTTGATTATTGGCATTACAAATTCATTCTCTCATGCCCTTCAACAACAAAAAAAACTTCATTCTCTCATATTGGAAAAGGAAAACACTTAATGGATAATTATGTTATTCCAGTTCTTTAAATTACTGTCCGAGGAAGGTGATGCATCTTCTAAAGGAAGATTAGAGAAAGAAGCTGAATTGACCAATGCCGTTGATTCAACAGAGGTGGGCATGAAAAGTACTGCTGATTCGTTGTCCGGATGCCATGAGCAGAAAACTAGAAGCCCAAAGAATTCAAATGATGCTGAGTTAAAACTATTTGCTGTAGGTTCTGAGCCTCATGGTGAAACTAAGGAGATCTCAACTTTGTTTCCTCTAGAGACACAATCTTCCACTGCACTTGAAAATGGAAAACCTTTGGAGGAGGCATCAATCATCAGTTACCAGAGAAAAGTATCAGTTCTTTACACTCTTCTTTCTGCTTGTGTAGCAGATACTGCTGAGGTCGACAAAAAGCACTTCATGTCAAAGCAGGGCTATGATGCTCGCCACCGAGTCTCTTTGCGGCTGCTTGCTGTATGGCTTGGTGTGGAATGGAATGAAATGGTTTGTGTGCTTGGAACATGTGCTTTGCATTTTAAATATCACATGGTATTATATTATGATGTGTGAATCTTCTTGGGAAAAAAGTCTCTCGTTGTTGATGGGGGTATAATTATCAGTATGTCTATGGCTTGGTGCATGTAAGAAAGCGGTTCTTGGGAAGCACTGCATTACTATAATTTACCCTCAACATAATATTTTGCAGGAAGTAATAGAGTCTATGGTTGCTTTTTCATTAATGGAGGCTGTGAGTAAAGCAGGGGAGAAAGATCAAGAATCCGTAGTTTCAGAAACAAGTTGGGATAAATGGAAGCGTGGAGGTATTGTAGGAGCAGCTGCTGTGACTGGAGGAACCATAATGGCTATTACCGGGGGTATATATTTGTATATCTAACATATCTTTATCCAACCCAGGTTTGAGACAGTATCAATATCTTAGTTATTTGGATGCTATGGCAGGCTTGGCTGCCCCAGCAATTGCCCATGGATTAGGTGCTTTAGCCCCTACGCTGGGTGGTATTATTCCTGCCGTTGGAGGAGGATTTGCTGCAGCAGCAACTGCTACAGGATCTGCTGCTGGATCTGTAGCTGTTGCTGCATCATTTGGAGGTATGGAAGATCAGATTTTAATTTACATATGTTGTGATAGCACTTGCCATCAATATATATTTTTTTTTGGATAAGAAGAGTGACGTATCCAGTATCTACAAACCAATGCCTGCTTATAGGCTGTCTTTTATAAATCAAATATTCTTTCGACATGATTATATAATATATAAAGTATTCTGAAATATATCAACTCTTTACTGACATAATTATAGAATCTTTCTTCCATTGGTAATTAACAGTCACTAAAGTCACTTCTCTCTCTGGGTGTTGTGTGTCTGTCTCTCCTTTCCTCCTCTCTACCTCTGTCAAGAGGGACTTTGACATTTTTTCATTTGTACGGATAAATCCTCAGTGAATTGTTCCTTTTGTGCCACAGCTGCTGGAGCTGGCCTTACTGGTAGTAAGATGGCTACAAGAATTGGAAGTCTTGAGGAATTTGAATTAATAGAAGTTGGAGGCACTCAGCAAGGTGTAAGTTCCAAAATGTCAATACGTTATATGAACTTCTGTGGACATGTAGAAATTTTGGGGAATGGTGGATGTTTTGTTTGGTAGGTTCACTGGGCACTTTGTGCAAAGACTTGATGGTGAACCTAGCAGTATCTTAAATCTTAATTGTAATGTACACAAATATGATTGTTCATATTTGAAACAAAACTTTTTCTTTTCTTTCAATTTTCAGCATCTAGCAGTTAGAATCTCTATTTCTGGGCTTGCATTCGAAGAGAACGATTTTATAAAACCTTGGGAAAGTTACGAAGATAACATGGAGAGGTATATAAAAATGATTTCTTTCCAAACTAGAAAGTCTTAGTGTGTGATAAAAATGTGTTCTTGCTGTGGTCAAAATGCAGTTTGTGTTTGTATTCCTCTATGTAGCATTGCTTTTCATGCAGATGTGAAATTATTCTACAATTTCTTACCTTCCACTTTACAAGATAATCAACTTTGTTTTTATTATCTTCTATTTTTATTAGAAATTTTATTCCTCATCTTTAATTTCTTATTTTCAAAATCCAGTATATGCTTAATGGAAGGTTGTGTCAATGGTCACAAATCTTAAAGCATATGATTTCCTTCTATAACCAATAGCTTTCCTTTAATTAATTATTAACTTTACTAATGTTATATCTGAGGATTCAAATTTCAAACCCAGTCTGCTTTCTATCAAAAGTAGCATTCTCAATATTTCTATTACTTCATTTACACTAACAACCTGTATGTTTAGGTATGTGCTCAAATACGAATCTAAAAATTTGATTGCTCTAAGCACTGCCATCCAGGACTGGCTTACTTCAAGTAGGTTCATTGAACCCTATGTATGTTTGAGAATGATCAAATAGATTTTACATATTCAAACTGAAAGTATTTGATGGTCAATATTGTAGAAATTATGACTGAGTTGATGAGAGGAGGTGCCATGCTGACAGTATTAAGCACACTTGTAGCAGCGTTAGCATGGCCAGCAACATTAGTCACTGCATTTGATCTTATAGACAGCAAATGGGCAATTGCAGTGGACAGGTACTTATTTTCCTTGGTTGTAGTACTCCTATTATATCCTGTAAAATGATGGATGTTTAAAGTATTAAATGTGGTGGTCTAAATTTATCCCAAGTAAGACGACACAGTGCTCTAAGTTTTCAGTTCTCAGCTTGTAACATTACTCATGATATCACGGATTTAACATTTTAGACTTATTCGAGTCTGTACCCACTAGTCTACTCTGATCCATTTCATCTCCTTTATCTGACTTGAATCTATTGTCTCAAAATAGATAAATATAATACTACCAAAAATTATGTTTCACACATTACTGCAAAATCAAGTGGACATCAACATTTAGTAATTCTTATGTTGATAATTTTTTTGCCTGGTCATAGAGAATATAAACAAATTTAACCTTTGGCTTTTGTTGAATATATTTCATATGACAGCAACTCCAATGTTGTGAGACATCTATTGTTACCATTTTTTAATTTTAATGTCATATTTAGCCTGCCTTTCCTCTTTGTTGGGTCAGATCAGAAAAGGCCGGTAAGGTACTTTCTGATGTGTTGCTGAAAGGCTTGCAAGGGAACAGGTGACACCATCTAATGTTATTGCAAAAGGTTGATTATAATGTTTCCTAACCTCATTGTATAATTCATCATATTCATGGTTTTTTGTTTATGATCCAGGCCTGTGACACTAATAGGTTTTTCATTGGGAGCAATTGTCATTTTCAAGTGTCTTCAATTTTTGGCCGAATCCAAAGAAGACAATGGTAATATTTTCCGTATGGTTTTCAATTATATGGAAATTTATATTGGTTGGATTATAAAATCTAAATGACATGCTTAATTCTGCAGCTGGACTAGTGGAGAGGGTTGTTCTCCTCGGAGCACCCATCTCAATTGAAGATGAAAAATGGGAGGTAGCTAGAAAGGTACCTGGAACTTGTCTACACTTTATAAAAAAGCACCAATCAATCCATTAACTTTTGAGATTTTCTAGCTACATTTCTTATTTCTCCCTCCTTACTAAATTAAGTGCTACACTTGACACTTTCACACAAATTAAGAAAATGTGATAAATCAAATAGAGACATTTATTATGAATGAGATGGATGAAGAGGAAGTATTATCTTTCCAACAACTCTGCTTTTGCTTATCACTTTCTTTCCAAAACTTTGTCAGAGTGTGAAATTAACATAGCTCATACTTCTTTGGGAATAGGCACAATTAAATACAAAATGTGACTCACGTATTATAGTGGGAGTCATCCAAATTTGACCTCAGAATAGTGTTGAAAATAGGGCATTAGAGCGTGCGATGCTAGAGCTTTTTCTTCACTTTTACCTATGTTTCACTGATCCTGCCACTACGCAGATGGTGGCTGGAAGGTTTGTAAATGCATACTCTACAAATGACTGGACACTTGGTATAACTTTTCGTGCCAGGTATGGGTTATCTATATGATATATGTCAGCTAGGTAAATGTTCATATTTAGCTAGTTTTTGTTATATCTAAAATTAGAATAAGGGGAAAGTTATATTTATCATAATGATAACAATAGATTCTTATAAAGGGACAGTTAGTGGTTATTAATACGCTTGTGGCTCGTTTGGTTTAGATTCCCCTCACCAGACACCACTAATGAAAAAAAAATATACACTTACTGAGGCGGCAATTTAACAAAAGCAACTCCTTTGTTTCTTCAAGGAAACACCATTTCAGAGGCCTTGCAATCTTATAACAAACATAATTTTGGTCATCTACTCGGTACTACTAATGCCCCAGTCTTATTTTGTAATTTCGAATTACATCTATAGGTATAAAGTATTTTCTGTTATTGAAATTTATATAATCCTTTGATTCCTTTGTATTGTTATTATGATGATCTAATGGAGAATCTCAAATGATTGCTATCATTGGTTAGTGTTGAAGTTGGTATTTGTGTTGTTGGTGTTTGTTTAAAAGTCCCACATTGCTTAGGTTTCTGGACTAGCTTTTTGGGTTGAGATCCAAGCATATTTAACATGGTATCAAAGTCGGGTTAAGGACTGCAATGTAGGCATTTGACCCAGACCAACGCTAAGCGTGAGGGTGGGTGTTGAAGTTGGTACTTGTGCTGTTGTTGTTTGTTTGAAGTCCCACATTGTTTAGGTTTCCGGACTGGCGATATATATATATATATATATATATATATATATATATATATATATATATATATATATATATATATATATATATGAGGGCAACCTCACCCTTTGAGCTAGCTTTTGGGGTTGAAATCCAAGTATATTTAACATGGTATCAGAGCTGGGTTAAGGATTGCAATGTGGACATTTGACTCAGGCCCACGCTAAACATGAGGGTGGGCGTTGAAGTTGGTATTTGTGTTGTTGGTGTTTGTTTAAAAAGTCCCACATTGCTTAGGTTTCCGGACTCTCAAATGTATATATATGTGAGGGCAACCTCACCCTTTGAGCTAGCTTTTGGGGTTGAGATCCAAACATATTTAACATGGTATCAGAGCCGAGTTAAAGACTGCAATGTGGGCATTTGACCCAGATCCACGCTAAGCGTGAGGGTGGGTGTTGAAGTTGGAATTTGTGTTGTTGGTGTTTGTTTAAAGTCCCACATTGCTTAGGTTTCCGGACTGTCGAATGTATATATATATGTGAGGGCAACCTCACCCTTTGAACTAACTTTTGAGGTTGAGATCCAAGTATATTTAACAGTTAGGTTCTAATTGCTCGATTCTTCAAATAGCTTTGCTGAGCTGAAAATAAGCAGGAAGAAAATAAGGACACATGGGAAAATTACTTACAATTGACTGTTACATCAAAATTAGAGTTTAAAAAGAAGTTTAATTCATTTTCATTCTACCCTTCCTATCTGAGTTTGAAAGCAAGAAATTGGAAAGTTGTGATTTTGCTTCCATTTTCACTCTCTAGTCTCTGTAGAGCAACAATGAATGAAAAGAAAAGATTTTCTATCCTAATCAGTTATCACTCCTTATTTTCCACTTTACCTACCAAGCATACTAATGGAAACAGCCAAACAACATAGGAAACAATGTTACAAGAGGAGAAACAATGTTACAAGAGGAGTATCTTCATGATTGAAGGCATTTATGTTTAGAAAATAGTAAGTGGCAGAATTAAGTAATGGCAGTTATTAGGAACCTTGATATCAGTTATTAGACAGGTATTCTTTGAAGAAATATTTGTGTTAAGAGTTTCACATTGGACAACATATGGCCTGAGCATGTGTTTATAAGCGGGGACATTCGACAACTTACAAGCCGGTTTCATAGGATTGAGTTAGGCCCAAACGCAATTCTTAAGATGGTATTAGAGCATGTCCAGTCCTAGGCGTGAGTTGGTGTGTTAAGAGTCTCACATTAGACAACATATGTCCTGAGCACGTGTTGTTTTCTAATTTAGAGTCTCACAAATCTTAAACCACATTCATTTTTGAAACTAAGGGAGTATTGTTCTATATTAAGTAATTTAGTGTGATAATCTCCTGTTCAGACTAGTGTCATTAGTTAATCATATTAAATTGATGTTTTATTACATCACTTACCCTTAAAGAGAGAAAAAGCTTGTAACTTTACTGTGACATATTTCTGTGCATGTACAGTTTACTTTCCAAAGGTTTAGCTGGAATCCAAGCTGTTGACCTTCCTGGGATTGAGAATGTAAGCTCTTTTCCAACAATGCTTTGTATAATTTCCTTACTAAGTTATAATGATGAATGTGTGATCTCCTTTGTTGATTTGCAGGTTGATGTGACCCACATTATAGAAGGCCACTCTTCCTATCTGGGGATGACACCGAAAATTCTGGAGCAGCTTGAATTGGATAATTATTTTCCTGTTTACAAAGGTGAACATGAAAACTCCCGGGAAGAGAAGAGTACCATGAACTAGCTTTATATTCTATCTCTTTTTTTCCTCATTGCTCCACTCTAACCTCTTTATTTTAGTTTTTTTCTGAGAATTACTATCATGCTATAGGTAAGGTAAATAAGGGAAGAAGCAATCTGACATGGAAATCTGGAAAATATTTAATGTACAGGTTATTAGGCATAATTGTAAATTCAACAGTCAAGAAGTGTCTCTGCATGTAAATGGCAGTCAGATAGAGCGGGAGCAGCTTCAGTGACAGTTCTTATGGTACAATGATAGAACTAAATCTTCTCCTTGGAATTTACCAAAAAGTCTGTCAAAGAAATCTTGACATCATTCTGTTTGACCATTTATAAATAAGTGCACTCGAAGTTTAACGTGGCAGAGGCTAAATATCTTCAACATTCTTTTTGAAAGGGAAAATGTTCATATAGTTGTTCTTTTTTGAAGTTTATATCAACCAACAATTCTCTATGATGGAGTTTGTAGCATTTCTTTATTTGTCGACTGTGCTCCCACAATGTGATTAGTATGATTCTTTATTTGTATAAATTGGCAAAAGTTGATGATATTTCATATTAGGACTGAGGTATGATACCTGATTAGTATTACGAGGAATACAAAGGTGCTTCTTTTTGTTACTCCATCTATTTTTCGTAGTCATTTTAGGCACTATGGCTGTTTTAGTTTGACATTGGGTTTCACGTGGTTGGTGGGAGGCATGTGGATTGTATAAGTGATTGGACCTATTTAGTTTGGATGATAGCTAGTTAACTTTACCATGCGTCTCCACTAATCCATTACGTCTTGTAGGATATATTCTATGGAATCGTTGCCTTAAAGACCAAACAATTGTAATTTATATACAACTCAGGGTAGGTATTAGGGCGTATAAGGTGACGCGGGGGTAAGTAGTTAAATACACCAACCAGTGCCCTGATGATGTTTGATATTTCATAAGTGGCAATCATGATGTATGTTTGATCATGATGGGTCTAAAGGATTTCACAAAGGACTTTGAGTGATCACACAAGTGAAATTTGACATTATATTTTAACTTAAAAATTAAGATATTAAGTATACGAGTCTATTAATCTAAAGGACAAAATTCTTGTATGTGTGAATTAGAAATTTTGGTTTGGATGGAAAAATAGATGTTGAATAAAATATAAATGAGAAAACTCAAGCAAACAGAATATACTATATTTCTCAAAGCCAAGAGGGACCTCTGCAGTGTTATAAGTGGGGAGAGGGTAGTGGTTGAAGGGTATAAAGTGAGGACTAAGTTACCTTAACTAAACATCAAACATAACTGTTAAAATATTTCTTATAGATCTGATGAAGTAGGTGGGTTTGAATATAACATTTCATAATTAGTGTACATCTATATATAAGGTTGATTTGTAGAAGCATCATGCTTAGCATAACATTTCGTTTTCCCAGAGTGAGATATTGCAGGTTGGAGGTGAAAGATGGAGTATTCCTTTTATGCGGTCATCTATGTAGTATTCCTTTTAACGATAATTGTTGGGCTCAAAGGTGACCAAGAACAAACAAATGTCAATGTTTTTCATAAAGGCAATGACACTTTCGTAATGCTCTCTAACTCTAGTCAAAGTATAAACGAAGAAGGGAATGAAAAACAAGATAACTCCAACAATAAGGCTGTCAAAGATAGTTTGTTGTATAATAGAGATGGTGGTGGTGGTGGGGGAGGGGGAGGTGGGGGTGGGGAATGGGGTGGTGGAGGGGGTGGCGGAGGGGGTGGCGGAGGTGGATGAGGATGGGGTTGGGGAGGAGGGGGTGGTGGTTGGTGGAGATGGGGGTGTGAAAGCAAAGCAAGACATGTAAAAAATAGCATACCCCATAATAATAAGGTGGAAGATTATATTGTGGGAGAGTATGGAGAATGCATGAGAAAAACAAGATGCAAAGGAATGAGATTAGAATGTCCTCTACATTGTGGTGGACCATGCTATTATGATTGTCACCATATGTGTAAGGCTCACTGTCGCCGGTCTTGAAACAAAATGCTTCCGTAGATCTTTCTGTTTTTGTTTTCTTGTACCCTAAGTTTTTTGTTGTGTTGACAATGTTCTCTTAGAATATATGTGCTACTTACCAAACCTTTATTTTTTTTCTAGTGTTGGTATGTTTCTTTTATTCATCAATATTAGAGATTGTACTAGTAGTTTCCTCTGGGTAAGAGAAACTTTTGTAGCACATATACTCTAAGAAAACATTGTCAACATAAAGAAAAACCTAGAACTTCCGTTCTATTCTAATAGAGGGCTGCTATTTTTACACCAAAAATTTAACCTTTGAAAAAATAATTATTAAATATTTGAAAAAAGAAAAATTGTATATATACTGTGTGAGTGTCATTGCTACTGTAAAAGTATCATTTTCCATTCTAATACCTCAAATCGATGAAATGCAATAGAATTTCCGTTCAATGAATTAAGAATAAAGTGTAATGGAATATGATTTGGTATGTAAGCAATGAAATAAGTTTTTCTTAAAATAAAATACTCAAATTATTAAATAAATATTAGTTTTATTATAGTCCATTTCATTAAGTTAGTTTCAGTTCTATTTTTTTTTTTAATTTCTTAATCTACCGTAGTTTTTTTAGTCATTCTTGCGAAATTTCATTGTGCTAATTTAAAAATGGCTCCAATAATAAATTTGTAGATATCAAGATTGAACCATTAACCTTTAATTTAAATAAAAATAAAGGTTTTTATCACTATACTAACAAACTTACACTACACATTAACTTAAACAAAACATATTGATATATTTAATTTAGATTTTTATACTTTATAAAAATAACAATTCGAGACCCCTGTTTTTTGGAGGTCCTGGGCCATGGACCATGTTGACCGGGCCCAAGGCCGGCCCTGAGCAGAAGTATATTTCCGGTTTTAAACTCTGTAATATTTCAATAAAGCGTGTATGTGAGACCAAATTCCGAACCAGAAATATATTTCTAGTTTTCACCCAAATATTCTAAAATATGGTGCGTACCAGAAGTATATTTTCGATTTTCCAGGACATTTTGAGTTTTCATGGGATGCACCCCACCCTTATGGGGTGGATTAAGAAATCCACATTTTTTCTATCAATCCAAATACAAATTAAAAGAGTTTGATGTTTTTTCAATATTTTTGTATTGAAAAAAATACACATATAACTATGTTTTAGAGAAAATTACGCAAATAATCAAATTTCGAAAAAAGACTAACAAGGAAGAGCCATCTGAGATGACGTATCCTCACTATTTTAGTCTTATTTTAGTCTTAGGCGTCATCACACTGATAATTTGAAAATGCATTGTATTTTCCTACTTGATTCACATGTTTATTAGTTTCTTTTCTTAATTTTATCACACTTTTATGTCAGCTTTGCATTGTGCTTCAGGTACTTTGGTGTCCACGAAGTAATTTGCATCTAAATCGGAATAAATGAAGAAAGAACAGCAAAAATGCAGAAATTCAAGGTTACTCGTGTGTGGCGGTTGCCATGGGCAGCATGACACTCGCCATGACTGTCTTCCAGATCAATTAATGAAGAGAATCTCATGGCGGTCGCCATGAGCCCTAAGGCGATCCCCATGTACCAGAAAGTGCAGTAGAACGTGTGCAAGCTGATGCTAACCCATTCTTCACCACTTCCCTATTTTTTCTCAGGCAGTTTGACACGAATTTGAATGTATCCCATACTTGTAACACTATATACAGGCCTTTAGTTGGTTAGTTTTTGGTATCCATGAATTGTAGCGAAGCTCTGTTGAATTGAATACTACTTTTTAAAGTCTTGGATCACAAGCCTGCCGACATTAATTGAAAGCTCCCAGTTTCTTTTATTTTTGTTCTACAAGTTTTATGCATTATTACTATTTGTTTGTTTAAACCAATTGCAATGTTATTTCCTAATGCAATAAGCATGGCTAATTATTTTCGATTAAAAGTATGTTTGACTAAATATTTAGAGTCCGATATGTGAGGATCGTCGTTTTCGAAGGGATTCGGTAATAAAGTTGGCCTATTATTTAATTTGAAAATCCTGGTTTTGATTATTGTTTTCAAACTTAATTTCAATAGCTTTGTCACGAGAGTGAAAGGTTATTTAACACGATTTTGTCTCGAGAGTGAAAAATTAACTAAGGTTCGAATCACAACTGCGAGAGCGTGGGAATCGAATTGGATAGTAGAAATGGAACATCGATCTTAAAGAGGGCAAGAGCGCTTTAAATATTGATTAAGACTTGTTTAATTTTCAAGATACAATCCTTAATTAAAATGGACGAGCGAGAGCAAAATCTCATGGTTAAGGAATATGATTTTATTCAATACCACGAGAGTGTGAGGTTTAGTTTTAAATTGATATTTTCTACTAAACACATTTTTAACATCAGTATAAGCCAACGAGTTACAGAGTCTCTGAGGTACGCGGAATACACTTTCCGGTCTTTCCTCATTGTCATATTTTTTAAAGTATTTTAATCTTAGTTTTAATTCTGTTTAACCATAAACATCTTTAGCCTAAGCTTTACATAGTAACGATTGATAATATTAGTTTGATTATTAGTCTTTGTGGGTTCAATATCTTTTAAAATTACGCAATAAACAGTGCACTTGCAGAGTTAATTAATCTGATAGACTCTTAAAGTCGCGATCAAGTTTTTGGTGCCTTTACCGGAGACTAATTTAGTCAATATTGTGATTCAGTTGTTGCGTTGTATAGACAAGACAACACGTTTTACTTTATTATTTGTCGATTGCATGCCAAGCACTCGCTCTCAAGGCAAGGAATTAGAGCAACCAGCTGACGTAGTCGAACATTTTATTAATTAAGATGCTGAATCCAAGAATACCGTATTAAGTATAATCTTCCTGATCCTAATATACCTTTTCCGGAACCAGAACTAGTTATGGCTAAAGGACCACAAAACCGTCCTGTCAAGTATTATGTTGTTCCATCATAGGAAGAATCACACAACAACATTTCTGTCCTTGCTATTGATCGAAACGATTTTGAGTTGAAACCTTAATTATTGCATGTCGTACAAGAGAACTAATTCCGGTAGTCCTACAGACGATCCGAACTTAAATTTGTCAGTGTTTGTGCAGTACACAGACACATTAAAAGCAAATGATGCCAAAGCCGAAGTAATAAGACAACATTTTTCCCTTTCTCTTTAATAGATAGAACTAGAGCTTGGCTCCAGTATATATCATCCAACTCTGTCACTACATGGGACGAGTTAAAGAAAGTTAAATGGAAGAGACGCTTGCTTACGATGGAAGAAGTCACAAGCAAGATCTAAGAATCAAAGTTCATCCTAATGAGATTAATCTACACACTTGTGTGGAAATAATTTGCAGTTTATAGGTACAAAACAACAACAACAAAAAAACAGAAAAACAGAAAAACAAAGAAACAAAGAAACAAAAATTCATTATATAATTTTCTTCAAGCAAAACCGAATGATTTCATACAAAGATAAATTCTCCAACTAGAAATTAAAAAACCTCAATCCAACTAGAACTTGACATTTACATTTAGAAAATATGAAAGATAATTTACACCAAATATTGAACAACGTACACAAAGTTGAGAAGTAACACTTGATCAGTATAGTGCTCAGCCGTAGAGGATCCTTACTTGTAAGTAAAAAGATAGAATGTGAGTTAAGAAAGCATTGGAATAAGTTACCTTCAATCATCAAGAACAAGAGAAAGTAAAACTTTGATGAAGTAAGAGAGCAAGAGTTAATTGGGAGGGTTTATCATCTGTGGAACTGTGAAATTACTATCATCCCTCAGGCTGCTGCTGCTGCTGAATAATTTGATGTTTGTGTCTGATGATCTTTTATATATCCATTTTTGTAGAATAATAAAGAGAAGAAGTTGGTGCTTGAGGAACCCTAATCCCACCCAACAAAGAAACAGCATTATCTTCACCAACATGATTCTGAAGTTGATCAAAGGGAACAGAAGAAGGAGAATCGAAGAACTCTTCAAATTTCCAACCCGGTATAGTGTTTATCAAGTACTCAGATATGGAGAAACCAGCACCAGTTTCTTCATTTGAAGCCACCTTGTTGAAAGCTGGAGAGTATGTAGTATGACAATCTATTTATATTTTTGAATCTCATCATAAATATGGATAGACAACAAAGAATGAAGAATTTTAATTTAACACTTCTAATGCTTTTATGAGCATCTCTAATGGAAGAATATATTATGGTTACTTTGTCATAGTTTGTAGGTTGAAATTATTTAATTGTATTTAAGAAATTCATAAGAAATATCAACTATTTTTCTACAATGATAATTATAAATAAACAATGTATATTTGATCTTATCATTTTGTTTTATTATATTTGCACTACAATTGACCATCATCTTACATTATTATTTCAATTGAATTGTCTAAAAAACTTAAATATTTAATTCTATGTTCTCAACTTTTTAAATTGTTTCATGAAGCTATATCTTTTATATTAAGCAATCAATGTTTTCACATCATTCCACTTCAATGAAAAAAACTAAGGAATATAACTTAAAAATTAAGTAATCTCTAAGTTTACACGATTAAAGATGTTCTAAATAGGATTGTTTATTTGTAACTTTCTTTTTTATTCATTTTAATATATGATTTGAAAGAAAAACACAAACAAGTATTTATTTATTCTTATTTATATTACAATTACTCATGTTTCAAATGCATTCGCTATTTTTAGTAGAGAATTTTCATGCTACCCCACTTGTATCTGTATTTGACACTCTTTTAATTAGGGTAATTTTACTAAAATATCTCTTTAAAATATTGGATGTTTTGAAATTTTTGGTACGCACCGGAAATTTTGCTATGAATGTCATAAATTTTGAGAAAGTTACCGTTTTACCGTCGTTGGTGAAATTTTCCGTAAAATTCAAATTTTTGGTACAATATATTTGAAATTTCCGAAATGTAAAGTTAGTTTAATAGCATACCAGAAATTCTAAATTTTCGGTACAAAAACAGTATCGGAAATTTCTAATTTCATTATAAAATAGACCGAAAATTTAAAATTTCCAGTACCTAATCCGTATCGGAAATTTCAAATTTCTGATCTATTTTGTAATGAAATACATACCGAAAATTCGAAATTTTCGGTATTACTGAGTCTTAAATATTTTACAAATCTTTTACATTTTTAAATGTATACTTAAATAAAATACATAAAGTATAATTAATGTCATACATAGAGGCATTACAAGTATAATTAATGTCAACAAATATAATTAATGTTATACATAGATGCATTACAAATAAAATACAATCACTCCCCGGACAGTACTGTCCAATGTCTGATCCGACCCGCATATGCTAATTCTCATCCTTTTGCAACATCAGAACAATTATTCCTCCAACGCTCTATGACGGGAGGCAATAGACAACCGAGTTTCAATTTTACCAGAACCCAATAATTTGTGTTGACAAAACCAACCGCAACAATTGTATGACGACTTGTATACAAAGGTGGAGGTATGAGAAACGGAAAAAAATGTCCTACTATCACTCATGGATAAAGAAACAAAAACAACACCATATCTACAAGCAATAGGGTAACCCATATCTAGAATCGACATCCATTTCTCCCTACCCTGAGGACCCAAGTGTTTCACGATTAATGAATTCCTCACATAAGACACAGTGTCGTAGAACACCTTGGAAAATAATGTTTCATGTTGATGGATATGAGTATCCAACTGCCTCCTAACATCAAAACATGCATTTGTGTCCCATCCCAACGCAGTTGCAATACAACGGTAACGACATTTCCCATATGGTTCTACATCAATAATATCTTCAATGTATTGATGAAAGAAAGCAGGAAACAGTGGCAAGTACTCGTCTTTTGCAGAATTGGTACAAGGTTGCCTATGAATCGATATGGTTGACGATTGACTCTCACTTGGTTGTGTGCATGATCTCTTTGTAGTCTGACTCCCTTGCGAAGCTTCCCAGTGAAAGGTACACAGCATATGAGAAGCATTTGGATACATCGACTCAATAACATTCATTAATGCAAGCTCCTGATCCGTCACCATGACATTTGGTAGTAACTTCTCAGAATAAAATAACTTTTTCAACCTCTTCAGCGCCCATGTGAAGTTCTCTTCCCTTCCATGTTGCAAATAAGCAAAAGCAACTGAAAACATCAATTTAGTTGATGAAATACCAACAACCTCAAGTAGTGGTATTAGGTACCTGCACAATTATAAAACACAGACGATTCAGCAACTAACTCAGTCATCATATTTTTAATATGTGATAAAATTAAAATTAAAATTAAAATTCTTACCTATTTATTTTGTAAGTGCAATAAAAAATCAACACCATCGGAAACATATTCAACAACTTCATAGAATCAGCGTGTGTCTAGAAGATATCAGCCACCATATCTAAATTATCCTTATTTCTAGACTAATACAAGTATTTATCTTGGTAAACAAGACCCAATAACATTTTCATTTCTGTCATTGCACCTCTCTTGTTTATTCTATATGTTGCTCTAGCTTTATATATCTGGGTAATACTCGTGAGATTTTCTGGATCTTTGTCTTTCAAAGCAGAAATGATGTACCTTGGAGCCATGTTGTACTTTATCATGTCATTCACAAACTTTCTTTCTTCCTCTTTTAGACGGTCCAAAATTTCATGCCCTACCAATTCTTTGTCTAGTTTATGATTGTGCATCCCGCATCTTACCATCACCTTTCAGCCATCACCACTCGGAACAGATCTCAGCCTGAATGGACATTTAACCTTCATAGAATAAGTGTCATCAGAAGGAGTTGTGACCACATTTTTCTTTTTGTAATTACCTCCTTTGTCACAACCCATAATCAATTTATCCCTCCTCCCTCGCATACCATTAACAGTGTTGAATCGGATTATAACAACAGCAATACCATGAGTTTTTCCAATTGACTGTGCCCATTCAAGAACTTTATCTCGTGATTCAAAAATCTGACAATCGCATTAACGTTTAATTAGCTAAATTAGATCAATTTAGAATAAAATATAAAAATGTGTATAAAGTCAAGAATAGTGTACTGTATCGGTGATGAAGTAATGCGTAAGATCAGTACATGAATCCGTAGAAGAAGCTGAAGCAGCCGATTCAGGACCACAAATATATAATATTTGATCTGCCATACTGGAAATTTCAGACTTCAACGAAATTTCCGGTATTACTTTATACCGAAATTATGGAATTGTCGGTATGCGAAGTAATGTTAAAAAATATACCGGATTTTTGGCAATTTTCGGTAAATCGCACAGGAAATTTAACAAATTCCAGTAAATCACGCCGGTAATTTGTAAATATCTGGTATATTGGTACCGAAAATTTGAAACTTACAAAGAATTTCCGATATGCGCCAAATAACGGTACCAGAAATTTGCTCTGACCTACTTGAAATTTAGTTTTTCGTTAATTTTATCAACAGTAATTTTTTTTCTAAAAACTAATTTTTTTGAGTAAATAGGGTCAGGGGTATTTTCGGAATATACAAATATAGAGGGTGTCAGGTTAAAAAATGAGGGTGGCAGGAAAAATTCTCCTTTTAATAGCTTTTTGGGTTAAGAAGTGGGCTCTAGCGTTTTGCTCCCTTCGAGATTTTAATTTGTCATCTCTTAAGTTGTAGCTGTCACCTTTCACTTACGGTGTTTTTACCATATTTTCATAATTTGTTATCAATAATTTTGAAACAATATTGGAAATTTACAAAAATTTATAGTTTTTACCGCAAGAGACGTGATTCTATCGGGAATTTGAAATTTTCGGCAAGAAGATGCAGTTTATCGGAAATTTCAAATTTTCTGGTATTCACCAAAGAATTATGAAAATATGGATATTCTAGTATAGTGTCAAATTGCCAAAATCCACTTTTTTCCATTACTTTTTCTCGAATAATTGAATCGATAAAAAAAGATATCCGATAAAATATATGCATATAAAAATTGTGTTACGTATTAGGATACAAAAAAAATTAAGATGACTTCCTAACTTTGTCTTGTTAGTGCCTAAAGCGACCCGCATATGCTGATTCTCGTGTTTTTGCATCTTCAGTACAATTTTGTCTCCAACAGTCAGTGACGGGAGACAATGGACAATCAGGTTTCAACTTTACCTGAATCTAATGATTGTTATTGACAAAACCAACATCAATGATTTTATGTATGCTCGTATACATAGGTGGAGTTAAGGCATGAGGGGGAAATGTGATGTTAAGTCTTTTGGAAAGGGAGACAAATACGACACTGTATCTGGAAGCAATAGGGTAACCCATATCAAGATTTATAATCCATAATTGATACCCTACACACTCAAGTGGTTTACTTGTTATGCATTCGTAACTGTAAAAATTGTGTCGTGGAACCACTTGGAAAATAATTGTGTATTGATGAACTTAAGTATCTAACTGTGTCTGTATCAACGACCATGACTCTTTGCTTCGTCCAAGTAAAGTTGCAATAGCACAAAAACCACAATTTCCACTGTCACCAACATCAATAATGTCATCAATGTATGAATGTAAGAAATCAGGAAACTGGGAAAAGTAAACATGTCTTGAAGATTCGGTTGACGATTGATTACCAATTGGCATACTTGATAGTTAACTTGCAGTTGGTTTTTTACATGATCTCTTCGTTGTCTAACTCCCCAGCAATCCCTAAGCATACTCTCATTGGCTAGGATCATGATGCACATCACTATCTTGACTCCTTTTACTCTTCTTATTTCGCTTATTAGACTTGTACTTCACTAACGGTAGACACATAGAAGTTGGGGATGGACGTGTTAGTTCCCGAACCCTTTTCTTCAACTCCATTTGGCCTACAATATCCAAAGTACTTAAATATGTCTTCAAACCTTCAAACTCTGCTTCTAAATCTAATTGTGTACCACTTTCTTCATGACTGACCTCATGTTATTCATGTGTAATTTATTCCAAAAGTCACTAATTGAGTCTAAAAGAATAGGATTGACTCATAGATGGAAACCAATAAGCAGGAACTTACACAGTAACTCATGTGTTGTTATAATGAAGCAACCACATATTTCTTGGCTTGTACCAACAAATTTTAACCTTTCTAGCTCCTTTCGAATGAGTTGTATATATTATCTTGAAACAAAACCATGCAAGTTAGCATAGAATGTAGTGTTATAGTGATGATCAATATTGACGATACTTTTTTGAAATGACACTCTGATTGAACCTAATTGCCACTTCAACATTGTGTTCACAACATCTCAACTTCAGCATAAATCTCCCCAGCTTGTAGTCAACATGCATTTTAGTCTCCAATGAGAAAACTCCACCCTAAAAACCATGTGTGTGTGTGTGTTAAAGTATGATTAGTAATAACATCAAAATGTCATGTTCCTTGTACATGTTTGTTGTTGTGTTCCCTAAATGAGTGTCTGTGTTAGTCCAAGCAGCAAAAAACCTTTCTTTATAAGGTGTCAATCATGTTTCATTCACATACTTAACAAATAAAGGAATATCAATACAAACAGTCCCAAAGTGCTTGATGCTTCAAGTGTTCGACAAACTCAATATCTCTATTTAAATACATGATGTTGTTCCATAGATCCATGACATATTATTGTCTTTCTAATTTAACATACTCTTTACGTTTCATACTAACGTGTTTTGAGATATGGAATGAACACAACAGATGAGTTGAATTTGGGAACACGTTCAACAACGTAAGTTCTTGGTCCGTCACCACAACCTTTGGTACCAATTTCTCAGAAGAGAACATCTCTTTGAGCTTCTTCAGTGCCCATTTGAAGTTCTCATCCCTTTCATATTCAAAATAAGCAAAGTCAGCGGATAACGACAATTTGTCTTGTATGTGCAATAGAAAATCAACACCAAATGAAACAAGTTCAACAACTTTAGTGAATTTGGATGTGTCCAAAAGATATCATCAAAAACATTTGAGTTGTCATTATTTCTAGTCCAACACATGTATTTCTCTCTATAAATAAGAGTCAACAACATCTACATTTCTATCAATGAACCATTCTTTCTTGTTATGTATGTAGCTTTAGCTTTATACACTTGGGTAACACTCGTGATATTTTTTGGATCTTTGTCTTTTAAAGCAGCAACTATGTACCTTAGAGTCATATTGTACTTCGTCATATCATTCAAAAATTGTCTTTCATGATCTTTTAGACGGCCCAATATGTCATGGACTTCCAAATTCTTAGATAGTTTATGATTGTACATCTTGAATCTAACAATCACCTTCCAACTGATACCACTTGGTACAAATCTCAGCCTAAAAGGATATTTAGCTTTCATACTATAAATGCCTTATGGGAATTATTTCTTTCAAATGCATTCTTTCTTTTATAATTTTCTCTTCTCTCACAACCCATAATCAATTTATCTTTTCTCCCTGGTTTTCCATTAGCATAATCAAAATGAACTGTGACAACAATAATACCATGTCGTGTACCAGTAGTCTGTGTCCATGCTAAAATTTCATATTGAGATTTAAATATTTGTCAATTACAACACATAAGTAATAAACTATCAATATCATAGAGATGGAAAAACCTTTAAAAATTGAACTTGTTACATATAAAACATACAATATCAGTGGTAAAGAACTCTATAAAATCTGTACAGGAACCCGTAGAAGAAGTTCCCGACTCTAGACCACACAAGTAAAAAATTTGTCTGCATTACTACCGAAAATTTCAAATATAAGTAAAAAATTTGTTACACACCAGAAGTTTTAGAAATTTCCAATATGTTTTTTGCTTTTTCATATCAACACCAGAATTCTTGATTGGATATCAGAAATTTTGTTTTTAATTGCATCGACATAGTGAATTTTTTTAATGAAAGTGATTTTTTTAGGATAAATAATAGAAAGGCCATTTTTGTCATTAAAGAAATATGGGGGAGCCAGGGACAACTTGGGGTGGCAAGTTAAAACCCCGCCCCCTTCCAATATGAATAAGTGGCCTATTAATGAAACATGTTAGAGTTTGGATGATTTCCTTAATCAGTTAACCAAAATGACTTCTATTACTTTCTCTTCTCTCAGCGCCTCTCTTCCTCCACTACTATAAATAATATGTTTTACGACAAAGTATTTATCTCATCCGAATAAACAATGAGGTCAAATTTCCTAGAACGCGTCATTTAATTAATTTTTTTAAAATTATATCTTATTCTCAATTATTAAGATAAGCCCACAGGTAATGTAGCTTAGGGTTTGAGTTTCGATTCTCAGTCCTTTCAATTTCATATTTTATTTAGAACCAAAATGGTGCTCTTATTTTATTAAATTTTTAATTACAAAATAAATCATTTATTCCATCGTTTTTAACCAATCGACATTAAAAAGTTGCTTATTATTTTATTTAATTAATAGAACTCCGCTTTAACCTCAATTTGTTTTACCTCGATGTTTTCTACTAATCGATATATAAACTCCAAACAATAATATATTCCAATATCATAATGTTAACTTTCATTCACGTTTGCTTACTCCTATAAACTTTTTGCACCCTTGCGAACAAACGAAAGCTCCATTCTTCATCTTTTCCACCTAACAAACTGGAACACCATCATTCCTACTCTCCAAATTGAAATAAGTACATAAAGTAGGAAGGAAGCCCAAATAAGGAAACTCGGATCTCAAGTCAACAATTTTTTTTACTCTTTCATCACATTTCTGGTATGTAAAACTTTCTCCATAATTATACCAGTAAAGTAATGTTGTTGTTGTTGTCATGGTTTTTTAGACTTAGGGTATAATGTATTGTTGTTTTTCAAATATTTATAGTTGTAGTTGTTTAATGTTATTCTTGTTTTATTTAGTTGGAATGTTCATTGTTATTGATTGTGTACAATTTTCATTTTTTATTTTCAGAAGTTGTATGTGATTATGGATTGTAGTTGGATGATTTTTTTTTTGCATATTTTGACATTTGGATAAAACATTCCTGGAAACAATGAGAATTTTTAGTGTCCTTGTAAAAAATGTCAAAATATGAAGAAAAAAAACATTCAAACAAAGATATATTTAATCATTTAGGTTGTAACGAAACTATCCAAAATTACACGAAATGGGTATGAAAGTTGATAAATATATGAATGATACCCTATTGACTTTTTAACCATTATCAATGCTCGTTCAAAATTTTCAACACCTTGCGTTCAATTCTAGTGCAGTAGTATAAATTATCAAACATTCTTATAGAAAACAAATTTATCTTCTGTTCGGGAACATACCTCACATATGTAGAATAAATTCACGGCCATCGAACATTTTCATCATAATTGTATCAATACCATAAACTTTGCAAGCTTTATTATTTGTGAGTCTAGCAACTCCATCTTCTTTCAACTCTAAAGTTTCAAAAAAAAAATCCTTAGACACGTGAGATAAGAGAAACCTGATCCCATATCCCAACTCTTCATTATATCCAAACTTGTTACCACTAGCATGAGAGCACTTTCATAACCATTTTCATTTGAGTCAACTGCAACTTGAACAAAATTATATTTGTTCTCTCTTTCGAGATAATTCTTCTTGAAGTCGTTGATTTTGTGTCAAGTGAAACATTTAAACTTAGACCTAAATCTCTTTATTTTCTAGTTTCCTCTACTCTCACTTCTTCCTCTTGAGACACTTAATTCTTCACCATTATCGTCAATCTTCAAATCTTTCATCTTTAACAACTTTGTTAATCTTACGGTTGTTTGAATTTCATCCAAAGCGATAATACCTTCCATATCATTAAGAATGTCATCCTTAAAGTGATAAAAGGATTTGTGTAATGAGATTAACAAGAGTATAACTTTGTCTTCATCTTCAATTTTCACTTTAATATTTTACAAAACATCAATGATCTTGTGAAATTCTTCTAACTCCTCCATTATAGACTTATTATACACCATATATAAAGAATAAAGTTATTGTTTCTGACACAATGGATGAGCTGCTGACTCAAACATATATAATGATTCGAGTTTAACTCACATCTTAGTCGTGGTCTTCTCCCTCGCGACTCCCCTAAATACTTTATCTTCGAGTTACAAGACAATGGCACTTTTGACCTTATCCGCCATCTTTATCTTCTCAATTTGCATTAGGCTTGTCGACGTCAATCCCTTTCCTTCAATGCTTCTAAATATATTTTTTGAATTAGTGTTGTTTGCATCTTCACCTTCCATAATTTGAAGTTATCTCTGGGAAAAAAACTACTTGAAGTCTCATTTGGAACTCATGATTTCCACTTGTAAACTCAATCTCTTTATTCCAAGGTGGACGTCACTTGTTGTGAAAATAAATACAAATAATTTTGAATATATCAAGACTTTGATGTGTGTGACAAAGAACAATGACAACCAACAAAAATCCTTCAAGCAACAAAAAATATAGTCAAGAATATAGAGAAAATTGCTTAGCCAATTCAAGTAGCTCTTGGGAAAATAGCTTTTTGATTCATTATACTTCAAAAGTTAATACAAGATATTACAATATGAGTTACAAGAAAATAAGAATTCGGGTTCTCAAAATAAACTATATAATTTAGCCACGTGTCTCTCATTCTCTCCAACTTCCAATATAAAAATCACATAAACTCAAAATATTTAAAATATTTCCCAAATCTTTTTAATAATCCTATAAAATTGTCAAACATAATAAAAATAATCTTAAGAATTTCAATCTATGCTTCTTATTAGGATTGCCACCTTATACACCACATGTTACTTGTGTTAAGAACAAATGAAGGAGAAGCATATTTATAATTGTCAAAAACATTTCAAGATATGTATGCATCCGCGAACAATTTTGAAAAAACTAATGGTAATGAAAAACATTTTTATTTTATCACTAGGTTTTAAAGCATGCAAATAGATTTTACAAATTACAAATCCGATTTTTTTTTGAATAACCATGTTTTTAAAAAAAAATAAAAAATAACCATGTTTTTAAAATATTTACACAAATTGTCAATTTTCAGTCATTTTTACACTATGTCGCCACTTGGAGTGGCAACTACACCTAATTTAGGAGTAAGTTGCCACTTGGAGTGGCGAGTTCCTTATATTTAAGGAACTCGCATAATTGATAATATACAATAATTAATAATAAATCTATATGAATGATTTTCATTCATGAAATTTATGACACGTTATTTAATATATCATACTACTATTTTAGTTTGAAAAATTAAATCAAATTAACAAATTTAAAATAGGGTGGCGAATTTTATGATTGTGGAAAAATAGAGAGATAGAAATTCTAATTAATCCTATCTATATTGAGTGGAACCCGTTGAGAGAGAATGTAATTGTAGAAGCATTTCCCTTAAATAGCAGCAAGTCATTTGAATGCATCACCTCCCTACGTTCAACTTACTATCACATATTAATCCTAAAATATATGAAAATATGTGTTAACTCATGTTGATATTTCTTTTGGGTTTTTGTTGACAAGATATTAGAGATTAAACTGTACGAAATCCTTATCTACTTTTCATATAAAACAATCGAAAGTGTTCATAACTTTCTCCCCATTTCCTGTTCTTCACATGCTTAGCACAATCGAGGAGATCTTACGGATTCGTTTATCTTGTAAGAAACATAATTCTTTTAGCAAAAGTTGTTTACCTGATAAATTAACAAATTTCAAAAAGATGTACAGCGTTCATTCCAATGAAAAATTGTGCATTCTCAAAGCATTGTGGTTCTCACTAAAAAATAGTAGCAGCAATTAAAGATATAGACTTTTTTTTAGTCGAAAGATGAGAAATTCCATAGATAACAGTCAAAGCTGTAAATTAATTGGATAAAATTTTACAGAACAAATGGGGCACTACAAACACTAGACACAATACTTACAAATTGATACCGACGTTTTCACAAGCTGCAAGATCATGTCGATACCAGACATTAATACGTATAGGTGGTGGAACTCTAACATGTGTCAGTTTAAAGGCGTTAATGCTACATAACTAAAAACTGTAAGGATACATTGTGAGTCCAAAGGGTTTAGGTCAAATTTTACATCCTAGAACAATAAACAACCGAAGAATTAAACTATAGAAGTTAAACTAGTCCTCCACCTCAATACAAGTAAAAAATAAAAACAGCGGAAGAATTAAAAAGATGAAAAAGAAAATAAAGGCATGTGCCTCAAAGACCATGTCCAGATGCAACAGGACAAGGACCATAATACCAAGGACCATAATACAAAAGAGATATAATAAACTCCAATTTCAACTACAAACTTACTTTCTCTCATCCCTATAATTAGACTGGACTAATTTTATCAATACCATTATCCCATCTATGCGAATTCACAATTTGAGATGAGTTAAAAGATTAATTTTTTGTCAAACTCAACCACTCAATGAGTTTGTTAGTTTGGATTGCTGATAAGATTAAAAACAAATTTCAGATAATTATATGACCTTTTATTCTGCAACATAAAGGAGCAATCTTACCTCTAGTTCACATGTTTTGCTGCACCTGTCCCATTCAGTTCCACTGTTTTATCTTGACAAAATATTAGGAAAAAACCAACATAATATTGAAAAAATATTGTACTTTGATCTATCATGGTTTCAATATAATTGGTAAACAAACTGAGCGTAGGAGTCCAAAACCAATTGAAAACAATGAAAACTTGGTTTTGATAGGTAATTTTTTCTTTTTATGCATGTAAAGACATTGATAAAAACCAGCATGAGGTTTCAAAAGGACTGTGTCTTCATGCAGGATAGTAATGAGATTCAGATTCTGGGTTCTGATAACTTTGACATACTACAAAACTTTTGGGTTGAAGAACTATCTATTCTAGCGGGCAAAGGAACATGGAGGAGAAAAAGAGTCGTGCAATTATATTTCCTAGAAAAACACTTCAGTAAAAACAAGGACACGCAACAGCAGGGCCACTCCTCACCAAAAATCAGAAAGCGCGTACAAGTGCGTACAAATAAGCGCTTCCTGTGTTAATGGGCCTCTTTGCATAGTTTACAAACACACAGAAATGTCGGAAAATTGTCATTGCTACTAGTCAGCTGCTACTGCTTCATACAACTTTGATTTATCTCGAATATCAATTGCATGCCCTTCAACTGCAAAATAAGATAAGAAATCACATTTCCAATCAAAATAAGAATCCAATAGAAAAATTCTGCATTTTTCAGTACTTTCGCAACCCAGTCAAAATTGTTTAATCAGGAGAAAAAAAAAACAATTGCCATCAGATAGTTAGAAGTGAGGCTACCTGTGCCAATCAATCAGATTTGAAAGGAGCTATGAAATCATACCTCAATTAGATGATGGGAAAGCAGTCTTTGAGATTGATCAGTGTGCAACTCTCTGCTATTTACCAGCATTGAACTCTTGCCAATATTTTTAATGTAGAACAATCCATCTTTATCCATCTTAATGATTGCCTAAAACATAACAAGGGAAAAGTTTATAATCGATATGTTGAGGTCAATTTACATTTTGTAGTGAAGACAACACAACACCTTAAAAATATGTCGACTCAATATTCAAAGAAGAATTGACATTGCAGTGTGTGCACCCGATGATGTGGGGGCGGGCGACAGGAAACCAAAAGTTTCCATTGAAGTATTTTAAAGCATGTTGATGTGATTAGTTATTACCAGTGCTAAACAAACTTTCAGATGCACACACAGCATAGTCCAATGCATTAAGTTATAGTTGGTAAATAACTAAACAGAAATGATAAGTTGACAACTTGTTTTGACACCAACACCGTATATTTGTACATATAATACATACAAGCTATTTTTTATTAATTTATGTTGTCTTGGCTTTTGTTAATAGATACGGTGTACATACGGTGTACATACAAAGGGGTGTAAACATAGCATGACTCATAACTAAATATAACTTATGAAGCACGGACACAAGAGACGGACACAACACCAACATTGACATGTTGACACCGGCAATTTAAAAAAATGAATAAATTGAATGTAATCACAAGTGTCGGTCTGACACGGACACTGATACATTTTTTTCCAGAGGTGTCTATGCTACAGAGAATATAATAACCAACCTGGCGTCTAGATATTAGATTGGTACCACCTCCTTTGCCTAAGTCAATATCTACATGAACACCTTCTGTTGCTCGTCCAAGTAAAACCTGCAGGATGATTTAATTTGTGATGTCACAGGAAATATTGACCCCTCCAAATTTATAAACATAAACAAATTGTTATTTTAGCCGGAGGCACTTTTCAAAGAAAATATATGTTTGTCGTTGCAAAACAGGTCGTTTCAACTATTAATTCCTTGATTGTTTCATTTTCATCAGAAATAACTCAAACATAGAAAAAAAGATTACTACCTTAACATAGAAACACAAATGTCCGTATTACTAATAATCTAAGTACTGCATGTGAAATTGTTTTGCAATATATTAAAACATCACAAAATGTTCACTCTTCTAATTTTAAAAAGAAAATGTTAAGTTGGGGCATTTTGCAAAAACCATTGATGTTAATAACTGCATAATAGATCTTTGTTGTTTGACATAACTGAAAATATGAGAACCATGTATTTGAGTTTTTTTACCATAGTGAAAATATTAAAAAATATAACATGAGTGTTATATTTACATTCAAAAAGTAAAATTGAAAAACATCTCCAAACAACATGTAGATCAAGAAAGAAGTTTTGGTGCTTAATTGACAAATACCTCGGGTTTCTTGATGTAGTAATTTGAGTGGCGGCCATGTAATAGAGCCAGTGCTCCGTGTGAAGCCATGGCTCTTTGCGTGAAAGAGTGAACACCCTGCTCCAGCCTTATGATAGTCCGCTTAGTTTCCTCGTGTTGATATCTTGATACTAAATTGTAATCAGAATATAAGTTGTTAATCTATAATAATTTCATAAGAAAACAATGAAATACACTAGCAAATTAAATTAAATCGTTCAATTTTTTGCGAAGATATGAGGATCGTTTTTTCTTGACAGACATGTTGGTTATGGCAAAAACAATCACGAGAGCTGAGCCTATAAAAAAAAGCATCCTCCCATACCATGAGAAAGCATCGAAAAAGCAACAGGAAATAGAAATGTTCTTTAGTTGAGTCACTAATTAATACTAATTGTCTATTTTTTCAATAGGAAAAAAAAAGGCAAATTAGCAAGTAGCACAAACCAATAGAATTACCTTCTTCATTATCATATAAATCGTGAACATCAGGTTCCAAGTCCATATCAAGTATCTGTAGGAGGGAATCATAAATAAGTCAGAAAATTGCAGAAGTTGTAGAAAAGGTAAAACCAAATGTCGACTGAAAGGTCAACACAACATGGCTTACCATCGCTTCTATATCAGAATAATAAGGAATATCATCATCACTTTCGATATATTGCTCTTCCTCATCAAACTTTTCAAGAACAGCCACCAGCTCTGGCATTAGAACTTCTGTAGATCCCATTTTAGCATGTTGCAAATTATTATCTTCAACTGGCAAAGCTACATTTTGTTCCTGTTTCAAGCAAGAGCCATTAGGTTGGACTTGATCTATGAAGCGGTTTCCGAGGGCTGGTTTCTCATGTGAAAAACTTGTCACATTATTGCTTAGATGCTTTCCGAATCTAGCATTGACAAGCTTTTCCTTAGGATTTATATGTAGAGCAGCATGAGTTTTGTTTGTTAAACTGTCGCCTCCACCTAAGCCGCTGGAAGCAATAGCTGCACTCCTTGACAGTGTGTGCGATGAATGGTTATTAGGTAACTCGCAGTTTATTTTAGAACCAGAAACAGGCCCTGAATTCACTCGGGTTCCTGTTGTCTGGGAAGACACATGAGCTCCTACGGAGTTTTTTTGTTCAACATGCATCAAAACTTTACCTCTTCTACTAGCTTTAAATCCACAATCATTAACAGATGAAGGAACTGGTTTATTGGATTTTGTAACAGCTGGTTCGGATGAACAAAAATTTGTTGGGGGAGGCTCATTAAAGGGAAGAGAAACATCATCATTGGATGGAATTTCTGGGTCCTCAGTATTTGTTTTACAGGTAATAACTCCATTAACTATTTCAGGAAATCGAGGGCCTTTAGCTGAGGCAGAAGTTGGCATTTCGAACTCTGATTTGTCATCTGCTTCTGCACGAGCACGACACGAAGCTGACAGATCATTAACATGTGCATCAAAGGCTGCTAACAAATCTGTTTCAGCCATTCCTGCATTGTCAATTATGTGTGTGCGGCGTGAAACACATGGATTTTTAACTTCTTCGGGTGGGATCAGTAATAACTCTGCTCCATCCGTTTCAGGTATCTGATTAGAAGAACCATCTATTGGAGAGTTTACTAAAAGTGAACTCAGACCATCATAATAAGATTTACCAATCTCATCTTTTCCGACATAATCCATCAGATATAGCTCTTCCTCGCCAGTGAAGGTTAAGAGATCATTGGACAATTCTTTCAGGTAACCGTCCTCACAAGCAGTCGAATCTTTTGAGCCATGACATGGAATACCGCTATGTTCTTCCGTTCTCCAGTCCGGAATGTCCGGAATGTCAGGAAGTGAAGATAACTGTAAATCGTCAAATGAATCTCCACAGTCTAACTCAGATGAATCGAATAGATAATCTTCATCAAACTCGGAGCACAAATTTGTAGGGTTATTGTTGACTGGGTGAAACGAAGACAAAGGTATTTCCTCTACATCCTCATCTCTGATAAATCTTTCGATATCTAAGTCTATCGGAACACCCACTTCCTCGACAGCTCCATCCAGAGGCACATTATCTTCAATAATTTGATGCTCCTCCACGGGCATATCGTTTTGGCCAATGAGGAAATTTTCTCCAAGTGTATCATCCACCTCGGTGTAAAACGCTTGATCAGTAACTCCATTAATTGATGCATCAGCATCCATAATATTTTCTGGAAGACCGTAGTTTGCCAGATCATTATTTGGAAATTGATTCCAAGTTGAACCCTCGGGTACATCTCCATTTACCGCATAATCCTCATTTTCTGGTTCAACCAGAAAATTGTAGTCCGTCGAAGTTTGTACCTCTTTCCGCATTCTTTTACGCATAGCATAGTAAGAATCTCGAGCCCTGACAGGTTTTCTCTTAACAGAAACAATATCCTGTTCTTTTAAACGTATCATAGCCGCAGAGGATTCCGAGGATACAACAGTGTCGAAGAAGATAGAATGCCATCTCTCTTTTATTTCCCCAATACTATATTTTTGAGAAAACTGAACCGCACCTTTCGCAAGTGCCTCCAACGAAGCACCATTCTGAAAACACAAAATCATGCAAAAAAAAAATTGAATTTTAAACCAGAATCCTAGAATAGTTATCTTGTCTCTAATATAAACAAACATCAAACAACCTCCGTACCTCAGACACCTCTGACAAAAGTGTGTCATTCCAAAATCGACACGGACACTTGTGATTACCAACACTGACACTTGTGAGCACTGACACTGACACTAGTGATTACATTTAATTTATTCTTTTTTTTGAAGTTATTACTTGTGTCGACGTGTCAATGTCGGTGTCGTGCTTTCGGTGTCTGTGCTTCGTAACAGACGACACAAGAAAAATGAAATATAGATCTATTCAATTCAATTCAAACCTCATATACTCTATCCAAAAAAAACCCTAAAACATCAACATTCAAACACAGATAAAAACCTAGCTAAACAACTTCATACTACAATGTATCACGAATACTAACAATAATCTGAAACAAAATCAATTTCAATTTCAATTTCAATTTACAGTTCATGCAGTATATCCTAAAAACCAAACATAAACACTTCAACAATCAAATTCAAACACAAATAAAAACCTAAAAAACAAAACCTCAACGGAGTTCTTGAGTAAAAGATCGTCTTCATGAGTCCACGGAGAAAATTTAGCACAAGCTCCCATGGCGAAACACCAGCGTCACTTTCTCGCTCTAACTTTCTCGCTCTAAACCTCTCTTCTAAAACCCCCAAAATCTCTTGGCTGGTGAAGAAGGTGAGTGACTCACTCACTGAGTCAGTGTTGAACCTACGAATGTGACGCTTGATTGAAGGGTTTAAGTTTTTTTTTTCCACACGTGTGGCAAATAAAAACCGTTCAACCGTCTACTCGATTTTTTTGCCAATTTTTTCTTTATTTGACAATTCCATTTTCTAGAATTTTGTAAATAAATATTCCTTGAATAATAATAAATGAACTAAATATATTGAACGGTGGCGTTTTTTTTCATAACTGAATTTTAATGAGGACCTCTCTGTCATTAATTAATTTTAGGTGAATCCTGAAATTTAATTCACTGTATTCTTATTCAATCAAATCTTTTTATTTTATTACACATCATTATTTAAAATTATTTTATTTTTAAATAATTCTAATTTTAAATCAATTTACATTAAAAATATTAATATCTAATTATTTATCATGGATATTTAAAATTTTACCTTAATTTTATTAATAGTTACAACTGCACAAAGAAATATTCGTAGTAATTTGAAAATACATATTTTATTGTCTTTTTATGGTGTGGAGTTAATTTCTAAGTATATTATAAGAATCAATTTAATCGATGAAATGAATATAAATATATTACGACAGCTTAATTTTATACTAGTTTGATTATTAATAAAAGTTTAAAGCTAGTGTAGTGACAATGTATAATTAAAACATTTATATTTGTCATGTTATATTAGTATTTTAAACATAAAATTATGTTTTAATAAAATATATGTTTTTAATTAATTGACAGAGTAAAAGTATGTTAAATTATCAGTGAATATTTATTTTTCTTTATTAATAAATATATAAATAAATAAAAGGAAAAACAAATTCTTTATATTTATCTTTTTGGTTAGATGATAGCACATAATATCTACCAGTTTGATATGAAAGTAAATATAAACAAATGTTTAAAAAGAAATATATTTATATTGACAAATATTTTATTGCTTTGTTTTTTTAAACTTTTTTAAAATAATTCGGCTGATAGTTGTGCAAAGAAAAAAATATAAAAAGAATAATTCTTTGTGTCGAATCGTGTAGTTGTCAAAATGTATATAGTAGTCGGATTATGTAGTTGTCGAAGAAGTTAGCATCTACAGAATTAAACTTAGCATTTTTGTATATTTTAGCTTAGTTAATTAGTTAGTTAGAGTTTGTTTGGTGTCAAAGCAAACTCAACTATAAAGAGGGAGATATGTTTGGTTACTTCCGTAAGTATACAGAGTGTATCATAGTAATATAAAATATTCTCAACCCACAGAAACTTAACGGTCAATCTATCATTTTTTATTGTTACGGTGTTTATCTAAGACGGTCAAAAATAAGGATTGGAGTGAGAAAACAAAATAAAATAATAGACTTGAGTTAATTCATAAATATAATATTGGAAAGTAAATCTCATCAATCAATGATACTCTTATTATTCCTGTTGAACTACCTATGAGACAATATTGTCTTCCTTAAAAGATAATTAATTAGAAAGGAATTGTTGCTCTCGCGTATTCGGAATCAATTTTTACTCTCTAATTATAGTGGTCGCTCTCACGTACCCGGTGCACTTTGCTTTAAAGTAGCAAAAACTTTTTTTATAAATTAGATGTGATTTTGATTGGGAAATTTAACTTTACAGGATTTTCGGCTTTTGTTTGGACAACTGGATTCTAAACTTATAAACACATACGAAGATAGTTTTAAAATCCCTTTTGGAAAATATCAATCTCTCCTAACTAATTAATAAGGTGCTCTCGTAGTGTTTATTTATAGAAAAACTTAACGAATTTCGATTTTACTCAGTGTTGCACCCCGAAATTTGCCCTCCTATCTCGATTTCACCTGGCTTAGGCTTCACATTCATCTGCATACGCGTCCATTAGGTCATTGGCATTAAACGGTCATTCATTCATTGCATATGCATCATTTCTTCGTATTTAAATTGACCTAAAGTTAGTTTAAATCGATATCTGAATCGTTTTATAGTTATAAAATACCTGATATTCCACTTCATTCAGTTTTATCTCCTTACCTGTTTATTGTATCGTTTTAAATTATTTATATGTCGATGATATCAATATTTTGGTTTTATAAACAGACTGTTAAAAGCGATTCGACATTGTGCGAAAAATTAGCGGGAAAAGTATTTCAAGTTTTCGCCTCTAACTCACTGTTTTATGAATCTACGTGTCGCGTAGATCATGAAAATGTGCTCCCTCTAATTTTTCGATACATTTTGAAGTCTCGTTTTTTAACCGTAACTGTTTTAAAGTCGGGTATCCTTTATTATCATTTTATTTCGATTTTGATATTTTTAATAATTTTTCTTTAATTTATGAAACCCGTAGTTTATTTTAATATGCTCATTTTTATTTTTTGGATAATTTAGTGTTCGAACTTTTATCATTTTTGACAATTTTAAGTGTTCAATTTTTATCTCCAAAAATCAAAATAAAAATGTTGTTGGGTAGATTATTTTTTAATCTTTTGGGTTTTGTGACCCATTTTGTCAAAAAGGGTATTTTTGACATTTTTAAAAATTATTAGACCTAATTTTTATAATATATATGTGTGTGTTATGATTGGGAGCTAGGGGGCGGAGAGCAGAGGAAAATTAAAAAAAGAAAGTGAGGTGATACTCCCTCATCATAGAGAACCACCATCATTTACTCCCTCTCGCCAAATCTCACGCCCAGCCACCCATAAAAGCTACTGCCTTCCCTTCATCTTCATACTCCATCCATCTCACTACCTCAAAACCATACCCCTGCCATCTCCTTCGATTCAAACATCATCGCCGCCTCACTTGTTCTTGTAACTCCCTCCATCATGTACCGTCTTCTTTAGGATTTAGCTTTAATTTAACTAACTTAATTGTTTAACTACCAATAATTTATCTTTAGTTGATTAACTTAATTGTTAGCATTTTTTATCTAAGTTTTTCATTTCTATTAATTATTTCTAATTAGGATTAGGATTTATGTTTGGATCTCATTTATCTAAGTTATTTATTTTATTTTTCATTTTTATTATTTATTTCTAATTAGGATTAGGATTTATGTTTAGATCTCATTTAGGCCTTCAATTAAATTCCTACTACCATTTTACTAACTACACCCTGTTTATCCTTTCAAACCTCTAGTTTATTTACCTATATTTTTTTTCTTAGCTAAACTATTTTAAATATTTAATTAGAATAATTTTGTTAGTTTTTTTCTTTTCGTTTCATCCAATTAAATTAATTAAATTATTTTTCTCTCAAAAAATTAATTTTATTTTTATAATTAGTTTGTAATTAACTTAGAATTAGTTTTTTATATTAAAATCAAATCACAAAAAAAATACAAATAATATGTTTTTTTTTAATATTTAGGATATTAGAATATTTTGATATTTGAATACATATTTTCTCATCATTATTTTTCTATTTTTCTTTTATATTAAATTCTAGAAATGATGTATAGGTCGCACGATTATTTTGTAATGGCGTAGTTACTTTCTCGCACTTTTTCCTTATTAAGTTCATTCTCATTTGTAAATTGTATCCCCATTCTCCACATGATGTAATAGTTAGTAAATTATTTTATCGCTTTACTTTAATTAATTGTTCGTCACTTACACAAAACCAAAAATCATTTTTAAAACTAATAATTGTGAATCATTTTAAACCCTTGAGTTGACAAAGCTTTGAAGCGTCACAACGGCCACACATTTGTGCACACACCACGCTTGCTCTTGGGCTTACAATGAAACATTGATTGATTAGTTAAACATTATTTAATTATCTAATTAGGTTATTTAAAATTGATTAGCACATCTAATTAATTTTATTAAACTAATTACTTGATTAAATTTTGTTTAATTAGTCGATTAAATTTATTTCGTGCATGCACCTACACAATATAAATTGCCTTGTTATTTGTGCAAGCCACCTTGTATGGGCTTTTAATTTATGTACTTGCTTTATTTCATGCTTGTATACAATTAATCGTTCATTTCCATTATCGCGCCTTGGTCCACATGCCAAGTTTTCATTCAATAAGGGCCTCATGGTAGGGAGTAGACACTTGTCTATTCTCTCGAGGTTAATCAAGCTTTCTTGGTTAATCATAGCCCAAATCATTTCCCTTCTCATCTTTAAGACCTTTCATAATAAATTCTCAAACCTCGATCCAACGTCGAGTTATTTTCAAAAACATTTTCACAAAAAAGAACATTTGGATGGGGTTTGTTTAAATTGTTAGATGTTAGCCTAATGATTTAAACAAATTTGAAGTTTTTAGGTTGTTAGATGATAGCCTAATGAGTTAAAAACTTCTACCCATGTTTTAATAAACAAAAAAACTTAGTGCTATGGCGTTTAATTAAATTGTTGAATGATAGCGCGACGATTTAATTAAATTTAAAGTATTTGGGTCATTAGATGATAGCCTAATGACATAAATACTTTTATTCCATACACTTAATAAATGTGAATTTTGCTTCACCTCACCCTTTTCATAATAAAGATTTTGAATGAGAGATGATTGGTCGAGCTCACTCACCAATTTCGAGTATTCGAATCGTTAGATGATAGCCTAACATTTTGGTACTTATCATCTACAATTAAAATCAATTCAACCCATTCAAATTCTTTTTTTCCGCTCATATGCGGTCATCAAAAACATTTCTGCTAAAATCAACACAACCAATTCAAACATTTTCAACAAGAACTACGGAGTTTTGACTTTCCCATTGCACGAGGGAATACGTAAGCACGCGGTTTCGAAACCGTGTCAAACTCAAAATAATAATAAACAACCCCCTCTTCTTATTTCTTATTCATAATTTAGAAATTAGTGAATACACACACAAACACACATTGGAACTAAATGGGTCTCATCGAGTACGATGGACGTAAGAGGTGCTAATATCTTCCTCTTGCGTAACCGACTCCCGAATTCATCCTTTTTGGTCTTGTAGACCGCCTTATTCGATTTTCGCGGGTTTTATCTATATTTTCCCGTTCTTTTTAGAACAAATAAAATTAGGTGGCGATTTCATTGTTTTTGAAAATTAAATTATTTTTGAAAAACCAGTTGCTTCACTCAGCGTATTAATAGTTCTTCTCTCGTAGTAACCAACCAAATTAAATTTTGAAACATTAAAATAAAACCAAAACAATCCCAAAAATAATTCTAAGAAATAAAGACATAATACTACCGAATCCATGGTCCTCACATTCCAGCACTATTAGATTAGTCAGGCATATTCATAGTAAATAATAAATTGATTGAAACTTAGAATTAAAGATATTAGACAAAGCAATTAAGATTAAAGCATGCAATTGATAAATTGGACTTTGAAATTAAAGTAAAGACAAAAACTTGCATGTATATAAACAAACAGTATAGTTAAATAGTAATAAATAATAATAAAAACTTGCTCCGAAGGAGTCTTGAATTAGGTATAAAGTAAAACAACATAAGGCTTGAAAAGTAAGACAAATGCCGGCAAGATCAACTTCTAAAAAGTAATTGCTTCAAACTCAATACAAGAATGATGCAATAACTCCTCAATGTGAAGAGTTAAAGCTTTCAAAATAGTAAATATATGACTTAAGTTGTACTAAGTTTGGATGCCTTCAATTTGAGTTCAAAATTGTATTTATAGTGTTACAAAACTATAGAAAATGGATTCATAATGGTTGGGTATGTGTGAGAGAAAAAGGGTGAAATGGGAGACTATTCCAATTGCCCTTCCATTTTTTCCATTTCAAGGTGTGGCGAGTACCACAGGTTTAAATTATGTTGGACTTGGTCTTTTGGCTCTTTGAATGTGGCTTTTATAAGCCATGTCATGGCTACCTCTGTGGTGAGGGAAGATGTGTCTTTTTCTCAGTTTTTTGCCTGGTTCATCTTGTTTCTTCGTGTAATAGTTCTCACATGATTAGGTATCTGGAACATATACAAAACACCAACACTGTAAATGAAGGTAAAATGATGCTAAAACATGTGCAAATTGAATCACATCTGTAGTGTGTTTTGGTGTTGTCAATCTCTCCCACGCTAGAACCTTTATTTGTCCTCAAGCAAAACTCATGCATACAATAAGAAAAATAGTAGCTCTCGGATAATTTTTCTAAGTTATAGAGTTTTCTTTGATCATGGTTGTGTTGTTGATAGGTACTAACTCGCAAACTAAGGATATCATGACAATACATTCCTCATTTTTGCGATCATAAATCTCCTTCTCATACAAACCAATAAGCATCATGTTATTATGCTTAGGCCTAATTTACTCGTCCCATTTTCCGTCTTTTTTCATTCAGGCGCAATCACATCAAGCCCGTTATCTGTACATATTCATAGTAAAGCCACCTATTAGTGATTCTGATTCATGCACGGGGTTCTGGTAGTTAAGCGGTATAACCCCTTGTTCACCCAATTGTAATTGTGGGGGATCGGATCGTAATCCGCCCTACCAAATTTTGTACCAAAAACCTCTGAACCAACTAACAACTGGTTGTTTTATTTTGTTTTGGCATGTTCCACAGTCGTTGGATTAAGCGGTCGGTGAGGGTAACTTAACTTAGAAGGCACATTCCCTATTTTTAATCACTTTTTGTTTTATTTAAAACTAGGATCATTCACTTATATTCATCGGCTTCCTTTCATAGACTATGCTTGAGATGGTTCTGACTGCTAAGATAAACTACTTAAGGTCTTATTTAGGGGTGACATTTCAAGGCCATGGCATAACAAGTATTCAGATCGATTTCTATCGTTTGGAGACTTACGGTGTTAAGACGATACCAATATTTTAGGAATTTTCCCAAATCTCTACAACATATCCTTAGCTTGTTTATAGCCTAAAATTCCAAAATAAATAATGTGTTCTCTTTATTTTTCTCAAAAGTTTCTGGTATGTCTCAAGAAAAGGAAAAGTTAAACAAACAAAAAAAACCATACATAAAAGACTCAACAACACATGCAATGACTCGATAAATAAACTAAAGCTTGAGAAAGACATCCTAAGAAATTATAGTAAAAACCAATGAATCTAACTGAAAGCAAGGAAAAGAAAACAGTAAGGTTCCTCTTACACACTTAAACCGAACATTGTCCTCAATGTTTCTATAAAAGGTGAAAAAGGAAAAATATAACCTAGAGTATGCTACTATCGGCCTCCATGGCCATTTCCTCCCTGGTTCTAATCCCGATGGTCATGTCTCTAACAACGACTTTGATAGTTGGTTCAGAGGTTTCTGGTGCTGAACTTGGTAGGGCGAATTATTTAAATGAATTATTAAGGATTTATTTGTTGGAATTAGTCGAAGTCAAGAATTATCGGAATTATTATAAGAGACATTATTGAATTAATATGTCGATATGAGCGATTAAGTGGTTAGTCGAATAATTAAGTAGAAAATTATTAAGTTGAGTAGTATATTAGTATTATTAAGATAAATAGTATTTTTTGTTGGGTGATTAATTGGTAGTATAAGTGGTTTATTAATAGTAGTAATAATAATATTAGTTTTAGTAGAATGTTGATTTAATTGTTGGGCTAGATTGTATGTGAGAAATAGTAACATAGGGGGTGTTATTTCTTAGGCCCATTAAGACAAATTAGTAGATATAATAAAATAAATAATATTAGAGGTAGTGTTATTACTAGTAGCAAAACAAGGAAAATAAAACCAGTACGTGAGATTTGGAGAAAAAAAAGAGGAAAATAAGGGTTTGAGAAGAACTGCCGCCGTGAGAAATTATAATCGGAATCGGAGCGAAATTCAATCGAGAAATTCAAGCTGCTTTCAATCCAAGATAACGGTGGGGTTCGAATTTTATAACCGAGAACATGGTGATTAGTATGTGGGATTGGGGTTAGATAATTTTATGTCATATGTGTTGAATTTGTATTGAGCGAATTTGCGTATGTTGCTAGCGATTGATATTGTGTTGAGGTTTTTGGAATTAATAGTTGTGGTGTTGATATTTGTTGCCTATGTTGGTTATGAGTACGAGTATAGATTAAAGTGTTTGGTATTATATCTCTGTAAAATAATATTGTACTAATCTATGTGCAAAGGAAATTGGATGGAAACACGAAAGAAAAGAACGCATTACAGTGAAAATTAGGGAAAATTGGTGGTCCCCATATTAGAGGCCCTGTCGAATGTGAGATATTGGATTGAACTCTATTGGGTCGAAGGTAGTATCTTGGTTCGACGGTTCGACAGAGTTTAGCATGCAGTCGAAGTTTGCTCACATGCTGTTGTCGAAGTCTTACAAGTTGTAGTCGAAGTGTGTTCTAGCTTGTAGTGTCGATAAATGTTAGGATTATTAGCATCGAATTGGGTCTGTTTGTTATGTCTAAATGGTTAAGTTAGCTTGTACCCTAAGTTAGCTTGTAATGAGTATTTGTGATAAAAGCCCATTAGTTAGTATGTTAGGTTTATTATAAATAGCATACTAGTCTTTCATCATTGCATACTGCAAATCCTAATTTAGGGTGAGAGGGTTATTTGTTATTCTTGTATACTTGTAATCTTGATTTAAAGATAAAGGAAAGAATAACAGTTAATAATCAATCCTTGTGTTCATTGTGTTCCTCATATATTCTACCCTTGTTTGTTTCTTAACATTAAGCAACAAGTTTATATTTTGTTTCAAGGCATCAAATTCACAACAAATTGGTGTGGTGAGCGTGGAGAAGATGCCTTCAACAAAGTATGAGATTGAAAAGTTCAACGGAGTGAACGATTTCGGTCTGTGGCGCTTGAAGATGAAAGCCCTATTGGTTCAACAAGGTTATTTGGAAGCTTTGAAGGGAGAAACAGGCACGAACGCTGCGTTAACTGCAGATGAGAAGACGACGGTGATAGAGAAGGCCCACAATGCAATTTTGTTGAGCCTTGGTGATAAGGTTCTTCGAAAGGTATCAAAGGAGACGACGGCGGTAGGGTTATGGGTGAAACTTGAAAGTTTGTACATGACCAAATCGTTGGTGAATTGACTCTACCTGAAGCAAGCTTTGTATTCATTCAAGATGATTGAAGATAAAGTGTTGGCTGAGCAGTTGGATATGTTCAACAAGTTGATTCTTGATCTTGAAAATATTGATGTGAAGATCAATGATGAAGATCAAGCGCTGTTGTTGTTGTGCGCGTTGCCCAAATCACATGCTCACTTCAAAGAAACTCTTTTATATGGAAGGGAGTCCCTGACCTTTGAAGAAGTTCAATCAGCCTTGTATTTGAAGGACTTGAACAAACGAAAAGAGCATAAACCTTCGACAGTTGGTGGTCGACCGTCATCTATTACATCTCTGACATAGTTGACCATCATCTGTTACATCTTGTACATGATTCCCACATGGTTGACCATCATCTGTCACATCTGTGACATGGTTCACACATAGTTAACCCTCATCTGTTACATCTTACACATGGTTGACCATCATCTATTACATCTGTTACATAGTTGACCATCATCTATTACATCTTGTATATGGTTGACCATCATCTGTTATATCTCTAACATGAGTCGCACATAGTTGACCACCATATATTACATCTCTGACATAGTTGACCATCATCTGTTACATCCCTGACATAGTTGACCATCATATGTTACATCCCTGACATGATTCGCACATAGTTGACTATCATCTATTACATCTCTGACATAATTTACCATTATCTGTTGCATTTGTTCCATAGTTCAAGCAGAGTTGACAATACTTTCAAATTCTTAGTAAAATTATTAATTTTTCAAAAATATCATTTTTAATATTTAATAAACGTTACATTTTAAATTTAAATTTAAAACTTTATTTTTTAAAATTAAAAAAATAAAATTAGCGTCATATTTATTAATTTAAATATTATTTATTTCTTAATCATAAAAAAAATTAAAATTGATAAAATTTAAAAGTTACGTTTAACATTTACTTTTTTGATTTTGAATATTTTAACATTAAAATGTAAGTTGATTTTTTTAAAAAGATTTTAACATTAAAATTAAATATATTTCTTTAACAATTTTTATATTTTTACGTTTAATTTAGTATTTTAATATTATTTGTTTTTTATAATTTTAAAAATGTACCTTAAATAAACATATGTTACATAAACATTATTTTAAAATTAAATAAACATCAAGATTTTTAAAATAAAACATTATTAATTATATGAGTGTGTTCATACCACATAGTGTGCAATTAGCAAATTATACTTCATATCTTAATTTTTTCCCCCAGAGAATATGCAGTATAGAACAAACACTCCTTACCATTCCTTTTCAACTCCAGAGAATATACCGGTTTTAAAAATATAAACTGGTTTTAATGAAGTAGTTTTAAAATCCAAACCAAACTATATATATATGGTTCAATTTGGTTTGGTTATTGATCCATGCACACCCCTACTTGCCGTGCTATTTTTCAATTAAAGTGATAGTCCAACACTATTTAAAAAGCTCCCATGTACAAACTGAAAAAGCTGCAATGTTGGACTATTTGAAAATGCAGCATATAAGGAGTGTTATTGTGTGTGCGATGGTGTAATGTGGGTGTATATCAATCTATGAATCCAACGTTTTAGATTGATTTGAGAATAAAAAAAAGATCCGTGCACCGTAAGAGACCTATTCTACTCGTGCACTGTAGCCTGAGCCATGTTTTTAACGTTATCATCTAGCCATGTTACTTAAATTATCATTTGGTTCATTTGGCCGACTCCAAACTTAAAGTTAACATTTAATTCGTGTAGAAAAAGATTAAGTTGTCATCATATGTGAGATTGTTCCTCTGACAATCTCTAGTAAAGTTTTTTTTTTTTGAAAAAAAAATAATATTTCTGTCCAATGTTGAAATTTGAGAGACAATTAAGCAATAGTATCCAATGTACAATGATACAAACTCTATGTGATAAAAAGTTCAACTTCGTGTTCGACAAGGCGTGCTATAAGCACAAATGATAAAGCTGTCAAAATAGGCTACCTGACTCTAAACGGATTAGTTCTGTCGGACCTCTCGATTTTTAAGACTAGGCTAAAAAAATCTACTGTAATATGGGTTCAAATATTACTAAAGTCCGACCTTGTACAGACTTCAGGCTACTCGATCATAAATGATTTTTTTTTAAATTATTTTTCATACAAAAATTTAAAAAAAAGTCTCATAATATTGAATATAAATAGGATAAAAATTTATTATATTTTAAATATAGTGTACTTTTAAGTACTATATTAATTTTAAGAAATATTTTAATATATTTTTTAATATAACGCATGTCGAAATTGTATAAAATAATACTAAAATATTTAAATTAATAGAATATGAGAAAATTGTGAATAAAATATAAAATAATTAAGGATTAATTTAATTATATTAATGTATAATAGTTAAAAGAGATAAAATTGTCTGAGGTGAGAAATATTTATGTGTTGTTTTGGAGTAAGACAATATTAATATTAATATTTTTTTTTTTAATTTATAATAGTGTGGGCTTCTCGCGGCGCATATTGATTAGTTCTAATGGTTAACGAGTTATTTTAGAATCGGGTTAAAAAAGACTTAAAATTATGAACTCTAATTTTAAAGTCCAAAACTCAATGATTTTTCGGGCTTGGCAGGTTAACACATTTTGATAACTCTAATAACTCATTTATCAAAAGATCATAATAACTCATTTATCAAAAGATCAAAATAACTCATTTATCAAAAGATCAAAATCATCCAACAATCAGAAAAAGGAAAATATATAAAGACTCATCTTGTCACTGTTTATTCAATATAAGGAATCACATTGAAATAACTTTGTGAAATTTTTTTAGAAAACCAACTTGAGTGAAAAAAAACTTTCAAAGAAAAAACATCTAGATAGAAAAGAAAGAAGTAAACAAGTGGTTTTATTGTATGCACTTTATGTTAAAAGGTCCAATCATACATATTTGTGCTTATATTTGTTTACCTCCTCTATTAAGTGATATTTGTAAATACACTGTCAATTATTTGTTTATCTAACTGTATTTCTTCAAAGGGCTAAATGTTAGTAATATTCTTTGAGACAACAATTAAATTCAATAGATAAGAATTATGTGTTTAAAATCTAAGATATATGTTAGTTGGACTATAAATATCTAAGTGATATCGTAATCCATCTGATTTGGTTAAAAATCTCTTTATATGAGGGGATTAGACGTAACTTCGAGTTAAGGGGATGAACCAACGTAAACTATGCGTGTTTAAGCCATAATCAACCCAATTTTAAGAAACCACTTTTGTATAGTATCTCTTATATTTATTCAAAATTAATTTAACTTAGCTAAAAGATTTTGGGCCCATAAATAAGAATAATACTTGATCATCAATGAACAATAATCTTAGAGGATTGCTTTCCTCAAATGTCCAAGAAAACCATAAATGTATTTCTGCGACGCACCAAAATTTGATAAAATGCAGGCTAAAATCAGAGTGTAATATTCGGCTTGTAATTGGACGTATACTGCTGGTACACTTATGAACATAAAACAGAAAAACAACCTTGAATAATACCAATTTCACAAATTAAAAATACAATTCATATCATAAAATAGTTAATATATTAAGGATTGAAACATACATCAAACATTACACTTCAACGTTCAGGTAGATGTTGCAACATCTTGATAATATCACTTATCGATCTCGAAACAATCAAATCTACCTCGATCAGAACTTTCGCTTCAAATTGGAAAAAAGTTTTCCACATAGCCCGTATATCAGCGTCGTTTCTCAGCTCACGATTGATGAACGCAAGCTTCCCATCTTTGTCAACGGATGGTGAGCGGTACTCGATCTTCACAACTTTACAATTGTCGCCATAAGGTAGCTAGTTGGTCATGCAATATCTCTTGCAGATCTTCAAGAGGGGTGTACTCGATGAACTTAAATTTTCGTGATGGTGTATTACCGATAAAGTTGATATTTCCAACATGCCATTTGATGTTCATTCTGGTTTTTGATGTTTTGGTATGAAACAACATGCCAAGTGAGGTTATTTATAGTAGTTGAAGGGAAACATTAACCTTACAAATCCTATCCTGTGACAAAGTGTAAACTAGAACTGCATTTCCGGTTACACCCTAACATAAATCGAAAATATATTTTCGGTAATTTCCGTGGGACTGAAAACCAGAACAGAAACAGAACTATAATACATCTATTGAAATATGATATTTTTGGTCAAACTACAAAATGACAATATTCAACAACACAATACATTGAAAAAATGACATATACAATAAAATGACATATACAAATCCACATGTGCTACCCCCATTGACTTTTTTTTTCAATTTCAATTTTGTTTAACTTGTCGTAGTTTTGCATTCTTTCAATAAATTGGTCCGGATAGGTCTCAGAAGGAAGTGTGTAATGATTCGCCCACTCCGGTGATGTAGGTGGTATTGGGCATCCCGGTTTCAAATATACTTGAACAAAATGCCGCGATTTTGAAACCCACCCAACATAGATGATATAATCATTTGGATTTGGCGGTGGACCGAAGTGGGATTTTTTCCCGAGAAACCATATCTTGTAATATTAATACACACCATCTCATACGCATTTGTCATTAGATGACTCATTTAAGAGAATCACATCCATTTATGATCCGGGGCATGTCCACTTACGCAAGGTACTAGCGCGTCATAAATCTCTTTAAATTTGTTATTAGTATTGAGGACCCGTGTGTATAATTCTCTATTGCTCCTCAACTCTCGGATAAAAGTATCGCGAACAAGTTGGTGATAGTCTTCCCCTTTACCCACTAACCAGAAATATTCCGAAAACCATATTTACCATCACTAGAGACATCGACGATCCGTTCAATGTATTTGTGCATAAAAACCGACATCTCCTCGATGAATTGTGTTATTGGTGGAGGCGGTATAAGAGGTGGTTTGCTAATACAGGCTCATTTAAAAACACTTTTCTGAGATTTCAGAGTAGGTGAATCGGGAAATTTTTCGTCAACGTGTTTAAAATATGAAGAACTCGTCTTTGTTGAATTATCATATGATATTGGTTTCACCTTCTTAGGTGCCCCTTTAGTTTTTATCAGTTGAGAGGGTGGTTTCAAGTCAATGGTCTCTGGGAATGCAGTCTTCCAGAGTTGCTCTTTAATGCGGATTTTGGTAGATGCATCGACTTTCAAAAATACTTCTTGTATCGCTTTCATTCAGTCAAGATGGAGATATTAGATTTATTGTCTTTCATTTTACCGTCATCTTCAAAACTGAATCTCTTCCAATGATTGAAGACATCTTCCATACGTATCGGGCAATCAACTTTCATCTTCTTAGATATAACACAATCACAAGGGAGACCATATGTTTTCACAATTGTGCAACCACACTTTGAACTGTCGAAACCCACATTATCAGCTCGTTTGGCATCATAAAAAATATAATTCATAGCTATCTAGAGATGTTAATGACCAACTGAGAATATAGGGTATGTTGTCTTTGAACCTGTGTTCTAACACCGTGATACTGCGACCAAATGTTGTTTGTATCTCATTATGTTGGTTTAGTATCATATGGTTCACAGAATCCCATTCCATAATCAAATCACCCTTGCTATTTCCCAGCCAATTCTTCAGACATGCATGAGCAGTTTACTAATCGAAAATATATTTTGGGTTTCAGCATAATCTTTTTGGAAATGAATATCAGATTATAATGAGGATTGAAATGAATAATATTTACCTTAAATTCCACTTTGTTGAGCCTCTTTTAATATGATGAACCACAAATGAAGTCTCTAAATCGGTCACTAAAAGCGAATTTTCTAGTAGTGAAGAATGAAGCTTTGAAGTGAAAAATGGATTAAGAATGAAAGGGTATTTGAGGGTTTACGAAAGTATGAAGAGATGAAGATGATCATCTTGACCATGTTGGTTACTATTTTAAATATTTTGCATTTTCCATAATACCGGAAGTATATTTCCAATTAGTATATAAAATTTACAAGATGGTAGAAAATTAAGTATTTCCACTATACAAATCGAAAATAGTTTACCGAATGCAATCATATGTATATTGCCTATTCTATTTTCCTCTTTCAAATATGGTCAAATATGGTGAAACCACAAATGAAGTCTCTAAATCGGTCACTAAAAGCGAATTTTCTAGTAGTGAAGAATGAAGCTTTGAAGTGAAAAATGGATTAAGAATGAAAGGGTATTTGTGGGTTTACGAAAGTATGAAGAGATGAAGATGATCATCTTGACCATGTTGGTTACTATTTTAAATATTTTGCATTTTCCATAATACCGGAAGTATATTTCCAATTAGTATATAAAATTTACAAGATGGTAGAAAATTAAGTATTTCCACTATACAAATCGAAAATAGTTTACCGAATGCAATCATATGTATATTGCCTATTCTATTTTCCTCTTTCAAATATGGTCAAATATGGTGAAACCACATTTGGGTTGTTTGTGTGTGGCGTATGATACTCAGTGAAAATATATTTTTGATTTTTAGGAACAATTTAAAAAATGCATAGGATTTTAAATTATCAACCTTATGGATATATGGACACCTCTTATGGTGTGAACCTATCTTTTTTTCTAGTCTTAAACATCCCTTGAAAGAAAACATTGATTTATTTATATCCTACCCATGCATCCACCAACTTTATGATGGCACCACAATACAATCCATATCACTCAATATTACCATTTGGCCGAAACCAAGTCAACCAAATCCATATTGCTAAGCATTCTAATAAAAACATACATTACATTACATCACATCACATCATATATCATGTTTCAAACCACAAATTACATGATATGTATGATTAGGCCAAACAACATACAGTTAACGATATTCAATGATGAGTTTACTTTGATTCAAACCACAAATTACATGTTTGGAGTTTTGATGAGCATGTTTATAAATGAATTAAAACCAGAATAATGTGTAAAACATATATATCATAAACAGTACTTGATATATATAATTAGTCATATTTATTGTGGTATCATCTGTGTACTAGAAAAGTAAAGGGTAAGTGGTGAGATCCGAAGCAGGTTGTTGTCCAGTATTATGAGGGTTGTTGTTAGCTGGATGAGTAGGCTGTAAGGTCAAAGCAAACATGCGCGGACCTAAATTTGAGAAACCAATCACAGACTCATAATCTGCTCCTCCATTTTCCATCATTTCAAAGCGTCCATCTTCTGCTCTTGCATCCTTTAACAAATATCAAATCAATATATAGTTTAGGTGTTGTGCTGTGCTGCTAGATACTAATACTATTAGGGCAAGAAGAGAAAGATACATATTACATACCAAGTCACGCAGGAGTCTGTTGTGCACTTCTCTCTCATTGTTAAACTGTACACAAGAAAATAAATTTCAATCTTATATAGAATCAATCAAGTACCTAAGACTAAAGAGAAGAAAAAAGTTAGAAAGAGTTGATTTGATACCTTCTTCCTTTGAGTGTCAATCTGATTTGTTATCACCTTATACTGTCGTTCATTGTGATAACAAACTAGTTAGTTAGTATGGAATATTACGTAATAACATCAAAATTTCAAAATAATGAACAAGCAAGCAACTAACAACAATATTTCAGCCAAGTGGAATGTATGCAAACTTATATACATATATATATATATATATATATATATATATATATATATATATATATATATATATATATATATATATATATATATATATATATATATATATATATATATATATATATATATATATATATATATATATATATATATATATATATATATATATATATATATATATATATATATATATAGATTGAGTTAATTTAATGGAACAAAGACTTCTTATCCCACTCTTTTCAAGGGTATTCAAGAATTTGTCTTTATATATTCCTATTTAAAATTTAATATTATAGTAAAAAATTAAACCATTGATTTTATATTAATTAAGAATAATATTAATTTATCATTTAATTAATCCATGATAATTGACACTGTATTTGACAAGAAGAAACAGTTAAATTTCTGCAACTGCCATACGATCCATACCAAACTATACTGTTGATGAAAAAAATTACACAATAAAAATAGGTCTAGTATTAAAATTTGTCTTAAATCCATATAAGTGTTGGCTAATCATCTTTTTCTCCACCGTTAATGTCTTAGAAATTAAGAGTTACAACGCTAATCTCTTGAAAAAATTTCATTAATTATTAATAAAATAACTTGTTATTTTTAATTCTTTGACATTTTTTGTGCAATCAAATCTTTGAAATTAAAATCTAAGTTAAGATTTTTTGATAACCAATAAAGAAAATAGTTTAATTAAAGAGTAGAAACATTCTCGGGGGAGTGTCTTTTCGTTCTATTATGGCCCTTTTTCGTTTACGATCCTTTTTAGTTTAAATAAATGATTAATATACCCAACCGACACATACCAAAATAATAGAAAAACTTCAATTGAATGGACCAATAGCAATTAAAATTAAAGAATTATTGAAATTATGTTTGATCAATTTCATCGGTTTGTTTTGTTAAGTCGGTAAGATTATAAGAGGTTATAGTAAGCGTGTTCAAAACTAAATCAACCTAATAGAAAATCGCAAATCAAACCAAATCGAAACCGTAAAAAATCGTATTTTGTTCGCATTAATTATTTAGTTTGGGTCATTTTTCAACAAAACCGCATGGTTTGTTTCGGTTTGCGGATTATATTTTTCAAACCGAATCAAACAAAATCAAACCGCATTATGTTACAACCTAAATTTTACTTAACTAACATTTAACCTAAACCTAAACCTAAACCTATTATACATTATCATCTTTACAGTTATGGTTTCAATTTCAATCTTCTTAAATATCTCCTAACATTATCACTTCATCTTCACCACATACATCTTGCCTATTCTTCTCTAATCTTTACTCTCTTATATTGTTTTCTATTCACCTTTTCATTTTTTATGCAAATTTTTCCTCTTTCAATTTCGTTTTACCACACATCTTTATCTTTAATCTCTCATTTCTTATATTTTTTTTTTCATCTTCACTAATATCTCGTCTCTTCTATTTTTTGTTTTATTATAATATTTTTGATATTGTTTTATAATATTATTTTATGTTTATTATTTCACTTTTGTCTAATCTAACTTTTACGTATTAAATGGAAAATTATTGTCCAAATATAATTAATTTTGTTGTTATTTAGTAGTGTATGAATGAGTAAATACAAAGTTATATTGTCATTTATATGTGTATGTATGACTCAACAAATTATTTGTAAAAAACCGAACCAACCGCACCGAATCAAACCGCATTGGTTTGGTTTGGTTTTTTTTTCTAAAAGTTAACCAAACCAAACAAACCGCATGCCTTTTTTTCTCACGGTTCGAATGATTTTTTGCGTCAAAACCACCCAAACCGCACCGCGAACACCCCTAATTATGGATAGGCTTGTTTCCCAAACCAATTTCCTTATCTAAAAGGCAGAATATTGAGGGGTAATGTGGTGGCTATGAGTGATATGATTGACTTAGTTAAGAAAGTTAAGAAGTTTGGTCTCATTTTCAAAGTGAATTTTGAGACAAATTTATGACTCAATGAGTTTAGAGGATTTAGAGTATATGTTGGCTAAATTTGGTTTTAACGTTAAGTGAAGTTTATGAATTAGAGCCTATGTTTTTGTTATGAATTTTGCGATGACGACAAATGATTGTCTAATTCAAAAGATTAGCATTTAAAGGGGTCCGAAGTACGAGATCCACTAATTCCTTTTCTTTTCCTGCTTATGACAGGAGGATTAAGTGGTTTAACTAGGAGGGCTACTGCGTTGGGCCTTGTCATTGTTTTTTGGATTGGTGCCTCGTATCTGGTGGTCTAATATATGTTGAGAACCTTTGAACTACAAATACTATTATTATATGGGGTTTGACTAGCTTTGGGTTTTAGAGTGAATTTTTCTAAGAGTAGTCTGATGGTGGTTAATTTGGATTATGGTTATTTGGATTATGCTGATAACTTTCTCTACTATAAAATCAAGCCACCACCTTTTAAATACATGGAGCTTCCTGTTGGAACTATACCTAGTCGTGAAGCTACTTTGGGATCCCCTTGCGTTAACTTATTACTTAGGATGCTTAATCCTTGGAAGCACATGTATGTTAGCTGGGGGAGGGGGAATAGATGGTTTTGCTCAATTTTGGCCAACTCCTATATGTATCTCTTTTTAGAGATTTTTCTAATCTTTGAGAAAAAAGTTCACGTGGTGGGTGCTCTGGGTTTTCAAAAGGAGAGAGGTATTGATTTGGAGTTTTAGGTGGAGTTGAGATTTTCTAGGGTGAGAGGAAGATATTTTGAGGATTGCTCGGCAATATCTCAGGTGTGGTTATGATAAGTTTGGAATATGTGTAAATTTGGAAACCAGATCCAAAATTGGGGTTCTCGGTGATATACTTATCATAGCCTTTTGGCTTTGGTTGGTTCTAGGGATAGTAGGTCGGATAGGGTGGTGTGGGGTATTGCTAAGATTTGGAAGAGTTTGACGTTTTTTAAAGTTGCAGTGTTATCTTGGCAATTACTTCAGAATAAGTTGTCAATTATGCATAATCTCTTGAGGTGTCAAATTGTGTATGGTTCTATTAATTTAGGGTGTACTGAACAAGGCATGTAGAGTCGATATTTCATCTTTTTGGTTTGTGTGAGACTATCTCCTATTTGGTATAAAATGTTTAGGTGGGTAGGGCAGCCTGGGCCATTGTCACATTCGATTTTATGGTTGTTTCAGGATTTGGGTCAAGGTAAACATGCATCTTGACTATTTGAAAATTACGTATTAAAATCAATTTATATCGGAAAAGCTTGTCAATTAACCACTAAATATCCCTATCATTAGCTTGGTGTGGAAGTAGATTCATACCCATACTCTAGATTTAGAAATTTCTTTGTTATACTACGAGCATAACCCTTTTAAGTGGTTGAGCATCTAGGAGTGTGTTGGGTGGTCGCCTACCATCCTTTTTTGTATGTGGTTGTGTCTTTCTCCCTTCAGTAAGTTCTCTCTAAAGGTTTGTTTGTGTCTGAGATTTCATAATAGATTGGTATGTACGATTCGTTTCTTGTTTTTTTTTTATGTGTTATTGTTGATGTTGTTTTGTTAGATTTAATTTGGTCCGGTATTTATCTAAATTTATTGTTCTTGCTGACTTTTCTTTTGTTATACCAATATTTTTTTATTTCTCTTTTATTTTAATATATAGTTTCTGACTTAGTTATTAAAAAGAAATTAGTAGTGCTCATTAATGAATGATGGATATAACTAAGTCACTAAAGTTCATTTTTATGAAGAAAAAAAATATTGCTTTTGTGTTTCAAGAAACAAACAAAACAATAAGTTAACAATTTTTTAAAATTTCAACTAAATTCTATATGCCTCATGATCGAAAACTCAAATAAGACCTCTCTAATCGGTTCTTCATTTATGAAAATTTCAATATAAAGTGCAAATATGTCTAAAATCTAATTGATATAAACTAATTCTTATACCTTACGCTCACGAATAGCCTTAGCAGCCTTGTCCATTTCTTCCTCAAGCAGCCTCAGCTCTTCCATGTTCAGATCGTTCAAACAATCTCCCATCCTCTGCCTAATCTCCTTGCGAAGATTCCTATTCACATCTTTCAGTTTCTTCAAGTTCTCTTGCATATTCTAACCAACAAAACAAACCAACAAACATAACAAACATCATTACATCAAACAAACAAAAGAAAAAAGAAAAGATCCAAAGTATAACTACCTCATAATGAGAGTTCCATAGATCAATTCCAACCGTCATCTGATACTGATCGAAAAACTGCTTTGTTCTAAACAAAAAACAAGATAACATAAAAAAAAGACAATAAATCTAGGATAAACAAACAGTAGAAAAAAGCTACCTAGGGTTAGAGAAAGAAAGAAACAACATACGAGACAGAAGGACTGATATACTCATGAAGCTTGCCGGTGCTGGAGAACATGATAATAGAAACCTTAGCATCACAAAGAACAGTAAGCTCATTAGCCTTCTTGAAAAGACCATTCCTTCGTTTCGAATAAGTAACCTGTCGGTTTGTGGTGTTCTCTATTCTCTTGATCTGGATCTTTCCACGAGCCATATGGATGGATCGAAAACCTAGCTAGCTATATATGTTTTTTTTTTCTCGGTTTGTTTGTTTATGATGTCTTCCTAGTTCCTATACCCTCTATATGAGTTTTCTTGTTTGCTTGCAATCTGAGACAAGGGATGTAGAAAGATAAAGTTGTGCATTGCTTATAATGGTAAGATCTTTGCCAAATTGAAGAAAGGTTTTGCAGGGTTTGTTATAAATGTTTTGGAAACGGCGTTCCATGTTGGGAGTGGGGACACTTGCTTTCCGTCTTACAAACGTTATACATGTCGTTAAGGTTTTCTCTTATGACTCTTGTGTCTTGCTTGACCTAGCTAGATGGGGTTTGTTGATTTGTATATTATTTATTTGACTTAAATCCACTTTTCTGTATTATATTAATTTTTTAAATATTTTAGTCTCGGATAAAAAAAATCAACTATTAAGTTTTTAATATTGCTGTTCACAGTGATTTCTGGTGAAACAACCGCTAGTCTTCCAAACTATTGAATAAGCGTGATGACTGTTATGTTATTCAATCCCTCTGGTAACTCGCAGGATCGACTAGATTGATCCTAGGGGGTGTTGGCCGTTTATGCGAACTTAAGATAATTAATCATGTTAGAAACTTGTCTTTAGAATGTCTTAGATGTGTTTAATTGCGTTTCGATTATGATTTTCAAGTATCTCAATGATAGGATCAAATAAACAAAGTAAGACTAATTCGAATAAGTAAGAACATCAAGAGAGTAAATTGCAAGAAAGTGTATAAACGCAAGAAAGTTTAAAATAAACTTTTAAGGCATAAAAGATTTTCAAAGTAACTGCATGAAACGTAAAATACAAGAAAACGAACGAATGTATAAAGGTTTTCTGGAAAAATAACAACTCTTAATGTAAAAGTTTGGAAAAGTAAAGAACTTCAACAATGGTAAAAATATATTTAAATGCAGAGAAAGTTAAATGACTTTGAATGTAAAGAGATTAAAAGACATTGATGAAAAGCAAAGTTAAACTGGAAATGTAAAGATACATTGCTGAATAATAAAGATTTGGTGCAAATCATACGTACATCATTCGTGCATCCGTTTCCCTAGCCATGTGGTATTTTGAATGTTACTGAATTTTAGTACAATAGATATGACACACGAAATCCTAACATTAAGACTCCTATTTATACTATTTCGACCATAACGGTCCAACTTATGAGATTTTGCCACGTTTAGAACATGCAGAACACCATGCTTCTCTTACTTCCACGTCTTCGAACCGTTTTCCAACGCGCGCTCTAACTCCCAATTATCCCGCTCGCGTTTTGAATTTCAAATGTACCACTTACTTCGATTTCGAACTCATTCCTTCAGATATAATTCACTGCTAGATCGAAGCTCGTTTTACTCATGTCATCATTATTTTCATTCGAAACTCCGTTCTGTCCATTCGAAGAGCTAAACCATTTATTCCAAATGTGTGACCCTCATGGTGTCTTCCGCGAACACTTTATCACCATCTTATTTCGAGCTCCATGGCTCTACTTCGAATCGTAGGCATCAAAATCTTCAGCTAACAATTGTATTTTATATTTTTTTTAAAATTCAGATAATAAAATAGTCTAATTTGCATATGTCATTGAAATTATCAGAGGTGATATTTTTTAATTGTTGTCACGTCATTAAAAATATTTTTTTTAAAAAAATTTAATTCTAAAATATATATTTTTGGGTCTATTTATAATGACGTGACATCAATTAAAAAAATGTCACTTCATAATTTCAATAACACCTATACAAATTAGACTATTTTATTATGGGGGACCACTAAAAAAAGCATGAAATATGATTTTGGGGACCTAATAGTTTTTTTTTTATAGAGGGACTAAAATGCTAAAAAAATTAATATAGGGGACAAAAAATGCATTTAAGTCCATTTATTTTAATGATACGAAGATGTAATTGTATTATGCAACGGTTTCTTCTACTACCTAATTAAGAATGAAAGATGCTTAGACACTTCCATTCGTACTCTTTTGTTGCGAAATTATTTTCACTAAAAAAATCTTTTTTGGTAACTTACAAATTCATTAATTCATACCAATAACATCTTCCCAATCTGCCCATTGTGCAATTTATTTTCAAATTCAAAGGAATATTTGATTATCCTGATAAAACAACATATAGTCCGGGTAATAACTAAATTTTGTTTCAAAAGGAGAAATCCTTACTAAATCAACTCTATTAGACCAATCAATTTCTTCCAAGTGAAACATCTCTTTCAAATATTAGTTGAGACATTGTATTACCCTATAAACAATAACATAAAACAATCAGACTTACTTTCCTCTCATTCTCTTATCTTCATTACCCGGTTGCACATTTCTTTTTCTACGTTCTCTCTCCCCAAGAAAATCACAGCACCCTTTCCTTCTTCCTCGTCTTCCATTCGAAGCGCATTCGAAGCTCTCCCTCTTCCATTCCAAACGCCTTCCACACCGATCAATAATCTTCTTCTCCTGTTCTTACTATTATATGTTACAAACCGGAATGTTTTTGTGGATGATTCTTGCGGCGGCTTGAACTAAAAGGATATCTGGTTTAAGGTTTGCAGTAACTATACTATAGATTTATTACCTTTTGTAACTTTATGTAGTTTTGTAACTTTCAAGTTTGTGCTGAAAGTGTCTATATAGTATCTACTAGCAAACTGTTTGATTTCTTGTATGCAGAAAAGTCGTCTGAATGAGGAAGAGGCCCGACTCTATACTGTTGAAGTTGTTGATCCTGTTGCTGGTGTTATCATCACAGAAGACGCAGGAGACACTGTAACAGATATTAGGGGTCATTCATTGGACTTCTTCTAAGGTAAAACACATTATTATTTCCATGTAAAGCACACTATAGTGATTTTAGATAATTTATTATAGGGAAATTTGACTTTTCAATACTTGAAGCTAACTGCTAATTGCTAAAGCATAAGAGAACGGAGAGGATATTAAGGTACTTTTTAAAATTTTGAGAATGTTATAAAGTTACTTCATGTCATGGATACATGCCCGGTGCATTGGCTATATAGAGTAATCGATCTCTTCAATTCACGGGACTGCTGAATCTAAATGTAGTTGCTCTTGAATTTATATTGAATGGCCATGGTATTTGTTGCGCAGGAGCTGGAAGTGAATTTGTTTTTTAAAATTGATTAATGTCTTTTATCTTGATACCATGCTAAAATCTATAGTTTGATCTTTATTTGTGGTAGCACTATTGTAAGTTTGTGATCATCTGCAGGTAATCAGTCTGTATATCTTGTGGTGTAGGAAATTGATCGATAGCAAGATAATAGATTGATCAGGGATCCGTTGTGGTTTTGCTTGTGTAGTGGATATGTTGCTCATCTGGTTGGTCGTGAATATGAGTTCAAGAGATGTTGGTGCAATGTGCATATTTTGGTTGGACTTTTCTTTTATCTTTACATTGAGTCATTGGACACAATACAGATGTCGACAACTTTACTTTCTTACTTTGTAGCATGTGGCAGCTACTAATGGTAATGAGCATGGTGTAACTTTACTTCTATAGTTTACTTCTATGGTTAAAATCATGAATGTGCTTCGTACATCACAAGTTGGATATGATAATTGGGAGGCCTTGGTCCGAAGCAACACTAATCCACTTAGCAGGTAAACATTTCTTTCATTGTAGAAAAACTGCTTTAACAGTATCGGTTATTTTCTTTTATTTATCATTCAAATAATTTTTCTTCTATGCTTGTAAATATTACAAGATTTGGTACTTTTTTTATATCAGGCCATCTACATGTCAGATTACAGAAAGCCAGAGTATTACTATGATATGCTAAGAAGATAAAAAGGAAGAACAGTAGCAGTAGCACATTGCTTTCAGGTAAAGGAAAACCTTCCTTGTAGTTTGTTTAAGCTTGGTACTCAATATTACTAATGAATGCACGCCTTATACAATATGCTGCATAATTCATACTCCTTCCTGGAAAAAACTGAAAATTTTACTTTACTAAGTAGTGCTATATAGTTACCTTACATTTGACAGGTTTTGAAGATGATATAACTGACTTGCTATGAACCATGGCATAAAGATATGTAAAGCATGGTGTTTTCCTCAGTTTCAATGTTTGGTAAGTTGGCAAATTCAAATCATATTGTGCTCATGTATGCATGGCGTACAACCCCTTTAGGAACAACGTCTTTCTTTTAGGAAAAACAAATATGTGATGACAAATGAATTCTGCATAACTTCTTCAGCATATGCATATGAGAGGTTATACGACACACAATTTATCATCTTTATCTAAATGTATACTTATATTTCTAATCAATATCACTTATGTTGGTGACTTCAATCAAGTAAAGACCATAACTACCATAACTTAATGATATACTTTGTTTCTAATGTAACTTCCTGGAAGTGGTTTACTTGGAATAACATGTTTTATTCAATAAAGCTGAATTGAATTTCATGAAATATCATATGATATCCATATAGTGAAACTCAATTTCATATATATGTTTATTTGGAATAACCTATAAATATTTTTCTTTGACAGTAAAAAGACCTATAGTTGTTAATTTATTGAAAGTGGGAAACCAATTCTATGTCCATGTATAGGAAATGCAACAAACTTCAAGCTACAAAAGACAACAAATTAGACGTGTCTCATGTGAAAGGTGATGGAAAGAAACACTTAACCACGTTCTGATCAAACAATTTAATGGCTGAAAAATGTTTTTATCTATATATTTTGATATCCTATTTTATAAAAAAAGATTTCTATTCAATATTAAATTCATTCATTTCATTTTAGCTTCACATGTAAATGAAACAGCCTCTGAATTCGTTATAATTATTTCTTCACTTATCATTTTTAATTATTTGTATATGTTTGTTGTAATGGCTATTTTTTAAACACCCACTATTTCTTAACATGTATTGGATTGTGTCATGGATGCTCATGAATATGTTAAATATAATAGAAATGCTTCTAGAGCTGAAAGATATGATAAATAAATCAAATCCAAAGATTGATAAGGTCATTCTAGAATTGCATTACAAATTATGAAATTGTGAGACAAAAGAATGACCTTGAAATAACTTTGTGATTTGATATATAAAGACTCATCTTGTCACTGTTTATTCAATATAAGGAATCACATTGAAATAATTTTGTGAAATTTTTTTAGAAAACCAACTTGAGTGAAAAAAAAACTTTCATAGAAAAAACATCTAGATAAAAAAGCTCTACCGATAAAAAAGAAAGAAGCAAACAAGTGGTTTTATTGTATGCAGTTTATGTTAAAAGGTCCAATCATACATATTTGTGCTTATATTTGTTTACCTCCTCTATTAAGTGATATTTGTAAATACACTGTCAATTATTTGTTTATCTAACTGCATTTCTTCAAAGGGCTATGTTGTGAATCGGATGCCTTGAAACAAATATATATAAGCTTGTAGGGGAAAAGAATGAAGAACACGATGAACACAAGGATTGGTTATTAACTGCTATTCTTTCCTTTATCTTAACTCAAGATTACAAGTATACAAGAATAACAAATAACCCTCTCACCCTAAATTAGGATTTGCAATATTCAATGATGAGAGACTAGTATGCTATTTATAATAAACCTAACATACTAAACTAATGGGCTTTTATCACAAATACCCATTACAAGCTAACTTAGGGTACAAGCTAACTTAACCAATTGGACATAACAAACAGGCCCAATTCGATGCTAACAATCCTAGCATCCTTCGACCCAATAGGGTTCGATCCAATATCTCACAGGCTAGATGTTAGTAATATTCTTTGAGACAACAATTAAATTCAATAGATAAGAATTATGTGTTTAAAATCTAAGATATATGTTAGTTGGACTATAAATATCTAAGTGATATCGTAATCCATCTGATTTGGTTAAAAATCTCTTTATATGAGGGGATTAGACGTAACTTCGAGTTAAGGGGATGAACCAATGTAATTGATTTTAATACATAATTTTCAAATAGTCAAGATGCATGTTTACCTTGACTCTAATATTCTTCCCCCTTTACTTAGCAAAGCAACCTTACACAACATATACCCTTACTTACTATTTTGGCGTTACACACTTCCTCGCTCTTCACCCAAGCAACCTTAGATCCACCTTTAGCTTCTCTTTAGATAAGACGCCTTCGCAAACCAACCAGCTTCTTCCAAACCAAGCCTAAAATCTTCACGAAAAGCAAGAGATCAACAAGACCACTATGCTACCTAAGCTCACAATTTTGTTTCTCCAAGAATCTTATCTCTTAAAAACTAGCTTTACAAGAGGATCCCAAGTATCTTCCTTCTTTGCGTTCTCCCCCACGAGAATTCCTAATTACTTACAAGGAAGGAACCCACTTTACAATGTAAATACTCCTCAGCCTTTTACAAAAAACGACTTACCCACGTTGACTCCAAATAGATAACTAACTCATTTAATTGATAAGTAAAGATTCAATACACATAGATATAGAAGAATAGTATCATGTTTTTAAGAAATTGGACATTTTTTGTCATATACGATGTATAATAGACAATACAAATAAAATAAAATGCAAGTTCCTACAAAATCTTTTATAAATATAAATATTATGACATGAGAGAGAAGGGGGAGAAGGGAGAGAGTATTTTGAGTAAAACATTTTACAATTTTAGATAGTTTGTAAACAAAAATTTATCTCATGATTTTGTAAGGTCAACATTTTAGCGTATGTTCAATCTCTTCCTTTTTGTAAACCTAGTCTCTTATTTTTGGACAAATAAAATACAATAATATTATCGATCTCCTTTAATTTTTTTAAGGTAAAATAATATCAATAATAAAGGGTAAAAGCCAAAATAAATTACAAATGAATAGACTATTGACACAAGATGTACCAAAAGCCACACCAACAAAACCAAAACAAAACAAAACTAAAAGGAAGAAGAAAAACTACAAGGCTTACCAACAAACAAGCCACTTGAAGTAAACTCTAGAACAACCACCCTCTAAGAACTAGTCTCCAATGGAGAAACAAGTGAGAGCCCAAGTCAGCGGACCACCAACACCGAATTAAAAATCACCAAGGGAGGATCACAAAGAAACAAAATCACTCTCAAATTGGCCTAAATCTTGATCTGCTATTAATTAATCCAACAGGTAGGGCTCTGACGCCATTTTGTGAAGGTGAAAGAGTTCCACATTAATCTACCCAAAAACCATTTTCAACCCAATAAATATTGTTCTCGTCCACTTATTTCACATTTGTTGAAGAATCGGAAAACACAATCTCATTTCTGACCCATCGAATGGTCCAAACCACGACATATCATATCATAGAAAAACCTCCCCTAGACTTCAAACTACCACCTAAATAAAGAAAACGCTCAAAGAGAATACTAGAATTCATAAGAAGAATTATTTGTCACCACTAACTAGTAGAAAAACCTTACACTAGACAATACTAAGTAAGTCACGAGTGTTAAATAAATGAGAAGTTGACTTAACAAAAACACTACAGAAATGATACATGGTAAGACTAGGGTCAACAATCATGTCGCTCTTAAATAAGTTCTCTATAGTGGAGAACCTATAAAAAAGATACCAAGAGAAAACAATCACCTTAGAAGGTGCCAAACTTCCCCAAGTATGGGGGAGAGTCAAATTTCCTATGATATAGGATTAAATTGGATAACCGTAAGGAAATTAGCAATTCCATCTAGACTTTTTTTTTTAATTAACATTTTGTAATTTTTCACAAAACATATTAAAATTTTAAACATGCTCCCTCTAATATGGTCATCCCACCTATTTTTTTTACAAACTCACAATATGAACATTAACAAGATATTTTTGTAATTTGTAAATATGGTCATCCCACCTATTTTTTTACAAACTCACAATATGACCATTAACAAGATATTTTTGTAATTTGTAATTTTTAGGGGTGCAAACTCATAATGTGAACATTAACAAGATATTTTTGTAATTTATAATTTTTAGGGGTGCAAACTCACAATGTGAATATTAATAAAATATTTTTGCAATTTGTAACTTTTAGAGATGCAAGGCTCACATGTCCGCCCCACTCTCATTTTCGCAAAGCAGAACAAAATTTTAAATCTACATCCTCAAATATGTATGTTCTATCCCATTTTTATAAGACATGCTTAAACGTGGTAGATTTTGCCACCCCTAATTGAACTCATTCAACTCGGTGTATTGGTTTTAATGCAAACTTGCAACAATATTTGAGTTCACGTTTTCTGTTTAGTGATTATGACAATGCTAGGACTTGAGAGGTTGAGACTCAATACATCCTTTGCAAAAATCCATTTCATGTTTTCTATTATTATAACTTCTCGATCCGCCCCTATTAGCCAATGAAGGATCATTTCGTAGTCTATTTTGGAGCAGATTGAAAAATCATCTTCTATTACACCGATTAGGTTTATGCCTTGCAATGAAGTTGAAACTAGGAACAACTAGGAAGTTGAGACTTCAAACAAAAATAACCATGCTTGACAATCAATAGATAATGCTTGTATCTATAGATAATGTTCAATTCTATTTTTGTTCTTCCAAAATATGTTTTAGTAATATTAGTATCTGATTTCTAACCATAAAATTATGTCATTCATTTCAAGTTCACAATAGAAGTCATTAATTAAATGCTAACAAGGATGGACCTAATCAGATTAAAACATCATCGAACGGTTACATAGTAATTTACGTGCTCTTCCGAAGAGCTAAATTCAAAAGGTAGCTAAGAGCCGAATCAGCAGACGATAATGCAACAAGAAGAAATGCCACAATAACAAGAGTCGTTGTCATCCTCGGTGCCAAGGATTCATACAGATAAATAAGTTAATCAACACATTATGATTTGTAACTGAAAATAACAATAAACTAATGAGTGACATACCGTATTACTAAAGCTTGGCCACTCTATATACTTCATGGCTAGGTTGCTCGATTAAAACACAAATAAAGATTTTAAACCCCTTGAAAAAACAGTTTCTATATGTTAATATGATTCTATTTTTCATTAAATTCAATAAAAGCATTAGTCGAACTCTAACGACAATCATTGATGCCTCTCAAGAGTAAGTTCACAATCCAACTTGTTCTCACTTCTCACAAATTTTTTATGTGTGCCTCAAACCGAACTCGTCCCGTTTTTTTGTTTTCATGCCATCAATCGTCGTTAGAGTTACAAGACCAAATCATTTTGTATATTTTTGTATCGTGTTCAATAAATCGAGATTAGGGATTTTAACCAAACTACACTTTGTGGATAAATAGAAGTTTCGCAAATACCATAAGGATTCTTTGATGAATGTTAGCAAAATGGGTTCCTCAGGCGGATCATCATAGCTCATATCTGCTGGTCATTTCTTGAGGCGACGTCACAAACTTGGTGCTGAAATTGTTTGAATATTTTTGTTTCATGTTGGCTTTACAAATCTGTCAATACAAAGCGTGTAATTGGAAGTGATAAATAACCACTACAAACACATTCACAAATCCATATACCGGCGGGAAAACTGAGAGATGACAAAATAATTACCATTTGTGGTGTAAGAGAACCATTTTGTGGTAATGACCAATTCTTCTGGAAACTTTGATTGCGGAAAGGAGTACCTTGATGAAGGAAACCTACACAATATATGAATAAAATGCGCTAAAGAACCAAAATTAGCACTCATGAGTAGAACAAACCAATATAGTTACAAAAGAAAACTGAATAGCTTGTTGGCAATAGAGAAAGAATCATCATTTGAGATTCAAATCTTTGCTAGTTGATCATAACCAAACACGCAAAAGTTTATGCATACATCATCAATTTGTTTCAAAATGAAAACCTTTTCTTTTATGTTTTTTCTTAAGATACTCAAGAACATGACATGCGTGGTTATAAATTGTGGTTGTGACAACGCAAAACTATATATTTAAGTCAAATGAAAGCAACTCGATTGCAACCGCAATTTAGAACTACATTTTGGCGAGAAGAAGCCATAGGATATACAAACTATAAACATATCGAAAAGAAGGAACAAAACAAACTTGAATCAATTGAAAGCTCGTGAGATTGATTCTCATCATTCAAAGTGTCTTACACCCTAAAATATATCTTTAGAAGAAATGAAAATGTTTTACGATATATATCGAGAAGAAATGAAAAGAGATCGAAAAGTTACGAAATCGCGATGTTAAACTGCTACGAGATGTTGCTTTTACTATGAGCTTGAGATGCTAGAGAGTGGAGACAATAGGAACCGAGAGAAAGGTAGAGGTGGAAGCTGTAGTGGAGCGGAAGAGTGGGGTTAAAGGTATGATGAAGGTTATGATGTTGAGGAATAGCGAGCAGATAGAGACCCGGCGGGAACGGCTATGGAGATGGGTTATTACTGTGAGAAGGGTGAAAGGGAAGATGGAGGTCGCGGCGAAATAGAGGGTTGTGGTGTTCCGCGAGTGAGTCGAGAGGATGGATGAAGAGCTTAACGAAGGAACAGGGGTATGTGAGCGGCGGTTTCGCGAGAGAAGAAGGTGAGGCAGGGTTAGGAGATGGGGTTTTAATTTTGAATATTTTAACACTAAAATGTAAGTTGATTTTTTTTGTTTAAAGATTTTAACATTAAAATTAAATATATTTTTTTAACAATTTTTATATTTTTAACGTTTAGTTTAATTTAGTATTTTAATATTAAGTTGGCATAAATTTTGGTAAAACTAGGTTATAGCAATGTCTTGATAGATGTCATGACATTCAGAGATTGAAGATAAGTCCTACTTGACAAGGATGTTTGAAGTACAGCGGAAGCTAAAGTCGTCTGGAAATTTGCAAAATCGATGTCATAACGTATGTTATGACATTGATGTGACATTCTGCTGCGAATCTTTTTCCGAGATTTTTCGGAAGTTTGTTGAGTTGCTAAATTATGTTTTTCTATTATTAGAAAGCATGCTCACGTGGCTGCTAGGTTAATCTTAATTAAATCTAAATTGGTTGTTGAAAAGACCATGTTTTTAGGATTAAATTAAGTGAACCCTAGCTATCTTTATGGAAGCCCAAAACTGAAGATTCAGGACTGCTTCTATAAAAGGAATTCAACCCTTACACTGCTGCTGCGCCTCTGGAATTTATTGAAGATATAGCAGGCTGTTATTTGTGTACTGTTAAGAGATTTAACAGTTGTATTTGTGTAATTCTAGTTTCTCTTGTGAGCCAAGCAACTATCAATTGATAAGTGCATTGGACTAGGATTTGTTTGTAAGGGTAGTTTATCACTCAAAGCTTTGAAGCACGAGTGTTTGTCTCTAGATTGAAGCTTTGAAGCAAGATCAAGATAGTTTATTGAAGTGTGTCTTCACAATTCAATTATTCAATAGGTTGATATCACTGCTGTGATTGAGGGGGAGTGAGTAGGAACTCAGATCTAGGTAGGACTTAGATTGAAGTGTCATTGGGTAGGTTTTAAGTGAAGGAGATAAACTGGTTGGTTTATTCCTGAATTAATTCTACTAATAGTGAATTTCCTCCCTGGCTTGGTAGCCTCCAGATGTAAGTGTAGTTAAGCACTGAACTGGGTAAACAACTTATTGTGTTCTTTACTGCTTTCTGTATTTAGTTTGTGAATTGTTAACAGAGTGTCAGATACTGTGTCATAACATTCTCTGTGACATCAAGTATCTCCTGCCAGGAATTTCAATTGGCATCAGAGCAGGCACCCTGCCTGTTATTTCTGGGTGAGATCTAGGGATAATAGTTTCTGGCATAATGAATAAGGAAGGAGGATTTGGAGGTAGACCACCTATTCTGGATGGGTCTAATTATGAATATTGGAAACCTCGTATGGTTGCCTTTTTAAGATCAGTGGATATTAAGGCTTGGAGAGCTGCTGACAAAGGATGGAAACATCCAACCAAGCTTGAGAAAGATGGGATTACTGTCTTGAAACCTGAGGAAGAATGTAGCAAAGAGGAAGAGGAGTTAGCCCTGGGGAACTCTAAAGCATTGAATGCTTTATTCAATGGGATTGACAGGAATATCTTCAGACTGGTTCATCAATGTGAGCTGGCCAAGGATATTTGGGACACCCTCAAAACTACTCATGAGGGGACATCCAAGGTGAAGATGTCAAGACTTCAGATGCTCACTACCAAATTTGAGAATTTGAAGATGAAAGAAGATGAGACTATTCATGAGTTTCACATGAATGTCTTGGAGATTGCCAACACCTCAGGAGCACTTGGTGAAAAGATGTCAGAGGAGAAGCTGGTGAGAAAGATTCTCAGATCCTTGCCTAAAAGATTTGCAATGAAAGTAACTACAATAGAGGAGGCTCAGGACATCAGCATCTTGAAGGTTGAAGAACTTATTGGATCCCTTATGACTTTTGAGATGGGAATCAGTGAAACTGTTGACAAGAAAAACAAGAGCATAGCACTTGTATCCAATACTGAAGAGGGATGCAAGGTGGATGATGAAGAGAAGATATAGCTATAGCTATGCTTGGAAGGCAGTTCAACAGACTCATCAAGAAGGTTGATCCAAAGTCAAGGACATTTCATCTGACATTGGCAGATCTCATGACTCCAGCAGAAGATCCAAGTCAGAGAATAAAGGAAGTCAAAGCAGAGAAATCCAGTGTCATGGTTGTGAAGGATATGGTCATATTAGGGCTGAATGTCCCACCTTTTTAAAGAAACAAAGGAAAGGGATGACTGTCACTTGGTCTGATGGTGATTCAGGAAGTGAATCTGAGGAAGAAGCAGCCAAACTTGTCACTACACTTTCTGGAACTTGTAATTCAGATAATGACTCTAGTGATGAGGAAGTGACCTTTGAAGAACTTGCTGATACTTACAAATCGAAGTAAGTCGAGAATGAAAATTGAGGTTGGGAGCGAGAAAATGTGAAGGTGGAAGCTGAGAAGAAGGAGAATACAGTCACTATAAGTCATCTCAACAGTGAAATTATAGTGTTAAATTCCAAGCTTGATCAGATGACTAAATCTGTCAAAATGTTGACAACTGGGACCGATAAGTGGAAGAAATCCTTCACTTGGACAAAATGCAGAAATAAGCATGGTCTAGGTTATGTGAAGAAACACACTAGTGACAAGAAGAAGAAGAGGCATGGAAACCAATGTCAACACGAGATGTCACAACATAAAACAGCAATGTCCGGCTCGGGGTATGGGCAAAGAAATTTCGATAACAAGAGGAAGGACAAACCTAATAAGCAGATGTCAAAGCAGATGTCACAACATTGGGGTCAACATCAAGATCAGAGAAACATGAATAAAAAGTTTCAACGATGGAGATGTCACCATTGTGGAATGTTTGGACACATAAAACCCTTCTGCTATAGACTACATGGATACCCTAATCAGACTCCTTATGTAAAGCCTAAGAACAACAAGGTACCCTACACTCAACAGTGGAAGAAGAGGACTGCAGCATTAATATCTCACACTTCCCTTAGAGTTTCTACCAAGGAAGACTGGTACTTTGATAGTGGCTGTTCTAGGCATATGACTGGAATCAAGAACCTCCTAAATGATGTCAGACCTCACACTACCAGCTATGTCACTTTTGGAGATGGAGCTAAAGGTGAAATAAAAGGTGTAGGAAACTTGGACGCAGGTCCCAAACCTTAATAAGGTTCTACTAGTGAAGGGTTTGACCGCCAATCTAATAAGTCAACTATGTGATTCGATTCAAGGTCAACTTCACCAAGTCCGAATGTATTGGTCCAATGAAAACAGGAGGTTGTAATGAGAGGAGATCAACACTGTGGAGCTGAGAACACTAACCTGTCCACTGTGTGTTCTACAGCCAAGGATGGCAAAGAGGTAAAACTGTGGCATCAAAAACTTGGTCATTTGCATCTTAGGGATGAAAAGATCATCTCCATGGAGGTATTAGAGGGATTCCTAGACTGGAAATTGATGAAGGGAGAGTATGTGGTGAATGTTAGGTTGGGAAGCAAACCAGAATGTCACACCCAATGTCAAGACATCTGACCACCTCCAAAGTGCTGGAATTGTTACACATGGACTTGATGGGACCTATGCAGGTTGAGAGTCTTGGTGGAAAAAGATATGCTTATGTTGTTGTGGACGACTTCTCCAGATTTACTTGGATAAACTTCATCAAAGAAAAATCTGATGTGTTTGATGTTTTTAAAGAGTTATGTAAAAGACTTCAAAGGGAGAAGGAATGCCGAAATAAGTGATCATGGAAAGGAATTTGAGAACAACAAGTTTGATGAATTTTCCTCGAAAGGAATCAATCATGAGTTTTCTTCTCCTATAACACCTCAACAAAATGGGGTTGTGGAAAGGAAGAATAGGATCATACAAGAATGCGGAGCAATGATTCATGCTAAGAAACTACCTATTCATTTTGGTGAAGCTATGAACACATTCTGTTCACAAAGGTCACCTTAAGAAAGGGACATCCTCCACCGTATGAATTATGGAAGGAAGAAAACCAACTGTGAAATATTTCCATGTGTTTGGTAGCAAATGTTATATTCGAGATCGTGATCAAAGGAGAAAGATGGACTCTAAGAGTGATGAAGGCATTTTGGATACTCCACTAACAGAGGTATTCAACTCGTAACCCAAGTTATGATGGAGTCTATTAATGTCATTGTTGATGATCATCATCAGAACACAATGTCCCATGTGATGTTGAGACATGGTTTGAGACATCACCACAAGTACCGATAAGGATGATGCTCCTACTTCACCCAAAACCGAACCAGTCAACAAAGATCCTTCCATCGAATTCGAAAGATCATCCAAAGGAACTCACCATTGGGGATCCAAACAAGGGTGTTATTACAAGGTCTAGAGAAAGTCTCAAACTCATGTTTTGTGTCAAAAGAGCCAAAAATGTCAAAGAAGCTCTAAGTGATGAATTGGATTGAGCAATGCAAGATGAATTGAACAGTTCAAGCAACATGAAGTATGGGAGTTAGTTCCTAGACCAGAAGGAACAAACATCATTGGCACAAAGTGGATCTACAAGAACAAGTCTGATGCAGAAGGGGTTGTCACTAGAAATAAAGCAAGACTTGTTGTTCAAGGTTACACTCAAGTTGGAGGGATTGATTTTGATGAGACGTTTGCTCCAGTGGCTAGACTGGAATCAATCAGGTTACTTCTAGGGGTTGCCTGCATTCTAAAATTCAAATTATTTCAGATGGATGTGAAAAGTGCCTTCCTAAATGGCTACTTGAATGAGGAGGTATATGTAGAACAGCCTAAAGGATTTGTGGATCCAAGTTTTCCTGATCATGTCTACAAGTTAAGAAAAGCCCTATATGGACTAAAGCAAGCTCCTAGGGCCTGGTATGAAAGGCTGACCAAGTTCCTTACAGACAAAGGATACAGGAAAGGAGCCTTGGATAAAACTCTCTTTGTCAAGAATGAAGGAGGAAAGATAATGGTGGCTCAAATTTATGTTGATGACATTGTATTTGGAGGAATGTCAGACACAATGGTGAAACATTTTGCTAACCAAATGCAAGCTGAGTTTGAAATGAGCCTCATGGGAGAGTTGACTTACTTTCTTGGATTGCAAGTCACAGATGGAAGACTCAACATTCCTTTCACAAAGCAAGTATGCAAGGAATATTGTCAAGAAGTTTGGAATGGAGAATGCCGACCATAAAAGGACTCTGCTCCACACATTTGAAGTTGTCCAAGGACACAAGTGGTGAAAAGGTTGATCAAAGTTTGTATAGAAGCATGATAGGAAGCTTGTTGTACCTATGACCAGAGACCGACATTGCATTTGTTGTTGGGGTATGTGCAAGATACCAAGTCGAACCTAAAGTAAGTCACATTAACCAAGTGAAGAGGATTCAAGTATGAGTGGAACTTGCAATTATGGCATCTTGTATTCCATGGATGTGAACCAATATTGTCAGTTATTGTGATCTTGATGGTAGTAGTCTTGATGAAAAAAGCACTGGAGGATGTTTCTTCTTGGGAAACAATCTTGTTTCTGGTTCAAAGAAGCAAAGCGTGTCCTTGTCCACCGTTGAAGCCGAATACAAGCAATGGTAGATTATTCTCAATGTGCGGATGAAGCGATGCTATCTGAGTACAATGTCACACAGGATGTCATGACATTGTACTGTGACAACCTGAGTGCTATTAATATTTCAAAGAATCCTATACAACACAGTAGGACTAAGCACATTGACATTAGACATCACTTCATCAGAGATCTTGTGGAAGAGAAAGTGATTAAATTGGACCATGTAACCACTGAACTTCAACTGGTTGACATCTTTACTAAAGCCCTTGATGCTAGTCAATTTGAGAATTTAAGGAGCAAACTGGGTATTTGTCAATATGAGGAATTGTAGCAATTAAAATTGCCTACAATAAGGAATGGAAGAGACCTTTCATTTCAATTAATTATGAGTGGGTTATTTAATTATTTTCCTCTTATTTGTAAAAGTTTCAAGAATTTGAAGAGACTCCTCCATATAATAGGCTATTCATTTGAAAGTATCATATCCTCTGCATTCAAAAGATACTCTCAAACTCTCTGTCATTCTTGCTCTTATTTTCTCAACACATCTCAGCAAAATATGTCTTAATCATCTTCTTCATCCCATGACTCTGACTGTTCATCTCCTACCATGGCTGAGATTAGGGCAAGCGCTGCAGCCCTGAATGTTGAACCTGTGAAGATCTCTCCTCAACGTTCTATGGCAACTGACTCTAAGATGTCCCAGAATCAGCATGCACGGAATACTCAAAGATCATCAGTTTCGTCCTCTGGTAAGATCTCTGGATCATCCTCATCTGTTCCCTCTGAGATAGCAAATAGAGAAGGTACTCTGTATGTGCAAGAAACCATTGATAGGATAGTCACCAGGATTCTAAATGAGAATCTCTCTGTACCTGGGGTTTCTGTTCCCCTTAACCAAAAGTCTGCTAGCCTTGGTTTAGCAGCTGATCAAGATGTCACAAAGAATGTTATGACATCTGAAGATCATGTCCAGAAAACGTCTGTGGATTCTGACATTGCTACCCCTGCTGATTCCCATGTCAAAGCAAAGGGTGATATCTCTGGTTCTCAAGTTGAGAAGATGATCAAAGCTGGAACTATCTCAAAGAAGGGTAGAGTTAAATCTGTTTGTAGCTCAAGACCCAAGAGGATACACATTGCCAAAAAGAGGAAGGCCCCTGAACCTGCAGAGTCTGATCAAGATTTTGACTTCAAGACTCAGGCAGAAGTGACAACCAGTAATGCTGCTGATGATAGTGACAATGCTTCCAGTGTTTCATCAGGAAAGGAGAGCAACTGATCTGTTGCTGTGATGGTTTATTTTTGTTGTTTGTTTGTTCTGTCAATCTTGTTCTGATTTCTTTTTCCATGTTGTATTTTGGATGACTGTAATTTTGTTGACAGAGATGTACCCCTAAACAATGCTGGTACTTAATTATATGTTGAATGTTTAGGGCAATTGTATTGTTTCCTTTGGCCCTTTATGGCTAAAAAGGGGGAGAAGAACTACTGTGTGACAGTAGTATTGGGAATACTGTGTGACAGTAGTATTGGGAATTTGGGAAACTGTATGGCAATTTAAATTTGCATGTGGGCAAATGTGGGAATTGTGGGATTTCTGTATGGGTAGAATTTATCTTCTCTAAGTGTTAATTGAAGCTTAGGAAAGCTTAGAACTAGTTTATTGTCTTCTGCTGCATAGGTACTCTGTTGTGTTAAGTAGTTTTAGCCAAAAATGTGCCAAAGGGGGAGTTTGTTAGTGTTTTAAGTTGGCATAAATTTTGGTAAAACTAGGTTATAGCAATGTCTTGATAGATGTCATGACATTCAGAGATTGAAGATAAGTCCTACTTGACAAGGATGTTTGAAGTACAGCTCAGAACTGGAAGCTAAAGCTGTGCTGGAAATTCTGCAGAAAACAGTCTGATGTCATAACAGATGTTATGACATTCAGTGTGACATTCTGTTCTGCAGAATCTGTTTTTCCTGAGATTTTTCAGGAAGTTTGTTGAGCTGCTAAATTATGTTTTTCTGTTATTAGAAAGCATGCTCACGTGGCTGCTAGGTTAATCTTAATTAAATCTAAATTGGTTGTTGAAAAGACCATGTTTTTAGGATTAAATTAAGTGAACCCTAGCTATCTTTATGGAAGCCCAAAACTGAAGATTCAGGACTGCTTCTATAAAAGGAATTCAACCCTTACACTGCTGCTGCGCCTCTGGAATTTATTGAAGATATAGCAGGCTGTTATTTGTGTACTGTTAAGAGATTTAACAGTTGTATTTGTGTAATTCTAGTTTCTCTTGTGAGCCAAGCAACTATCAATTGATAAGTGCATTGGACTAGGATTTGTTTGTAAGGGTAGTTTATCACTCAAAGCTTTGAAGCACGAGTGTTTGTCTCTAGATTGAAGCTTTGAAGCAAGATCAAGATAGTTTATTGAAGTGTGTCTTCACAATTCAATTATTCAATAGGTTGATATCACTGCTGTGATTGAGGGGGAGTGAGTAGGAACTCAGATCTAGGTAGGACTTAGATTGAAGTGTCATTGGGTAGGTTTTAAGTGAAGGAGATAAACTGGTTGGTTTATTCCTGAATTAATTCTACTAATAGTGAATTTCCTCCGGCTTGGTAGCCTCGGATGTAAGTGTAGTTAAGCAGATAAACAACTTATTGTGTTCTTTCGCTTTACGTATTTAGTTTGTGAATTGTTAACAGTGTCGAATCTTGTCATAACATTCTCTGTGACATCAAGTATCTCTGCCAGAATTTCAATTGGCATCGAGCGGGCACCACATTATTTTTGGGTGAGATCTAGGGATAATAGTTTCTGGCATAATGAATAAGGAAGGAGGATTTGGAGGTAGACCACCTATTCTGGATGGGTCTAATTATGAATATTGGAAACCTCGTATGGTTGCCTTTTTAAGATCAGTGGATATTAAGGCTTGGAGAGCTGCTGACAAAGGATGGAAACATCCAACCAAGCTTGAGAAAGATGGGATTACTGTCTTGAAACCTGAGGAAGAATGTAGCAAAGAGGAAGAGGAGTTAGCCCTGGGGAACTCTAAAGCATTGAATGCTTTATTCAATGGGATTGACAGGAATATCTTCAGACTGGTTCATCAATGTGAGCTGGCCAAGGATATTTGGGACACCCTCAAAACTACTCATGAGGGGACATCCAAGGTGAAGATGTCAAGACTTCAGATGCTCACTACCAAATTTGAGAATTTGAAGATGAAAGAAGATGAGACTATTCATGAGTTTCACATGAATGTCTTGGAGATTCCCAACACCTCAGGAGCACTTGGTGAAAAGATGTCAGAGGAGAAGCTGGTGAGAAAGATTCTCAGATCCTTGCCTAAAAGATTTGCAATGAAAGTAACTACAATAGAGGAGGCTCAGGACATCAGCATCTTGAAGGTTGAAGAACTTATTGGATCCCTTATGACTTTTGAGATGGGAATCAGTGAAACTGTTGACAAGAAAAACAAGAGCATAGCACTTGTATCCAATACTGAAGAGGGATGCAAGGTGGATGATGAAGAGAAGATATATGAAGCTATAGCCCTTTTTAGTTTACATCTATTGATCCTTTTTAGTTTAAATAAATGATTAATATACCCAACCGACACATACCAAAATAATAGAAAATCTTCAATTAAATGGACCAATAGCAATTAAAATTAAAAAATTATTGAAATTATATTTGATCAATTTCATCGGTTTGTTTTGTTAACTCGGTAAGATTAGAAGAGGTTATGCATAAGAATGTTCAAAATCAAACCAACTTAATAAAAAATTACAAATCAAACTAAATCGAAATCGTAAAAAACCATATTCGATTCAGAAATCGCATGGTTTAGTTCGGTTCGCAGTTTGTATTTTTCAAACCGAATCAAACTGCATTATGTTACGACCTAAATTTTACTTAATTAGCATTTAACCTAAACCTAAACCTATTATACATTAGCCTTATGATTACAAATAATTTTCTCATCTTTATGGTTATGGTTTCAATTTCAATCTTCTTAAATATCTCCTAGCATTATCACTTCATCTTCACCACTTACAGTTTGCCTCTTCTTCTCTAATCTCTACTCTCTTATATTGTTTTCTTTTCACCTTTTTACTTTTTATGCAAATTTTTCTTCTTTCAATTTCGTTTTCTCACACATCTTTATCTTTAATCTCTCCTTTCTTATGTTCTTTTTTTTTTCATCTTCACTAATCTCTCATCTCATCTCATCTATTTTTTTGTTTTGTTTTATTATAATATTTTTGATATTTTTTTATAATATTATTTTATGTTTATCATTTCACTTTTGTCTAATCTAACTTTTACATATTAAATGGGAAATTATTGTCCAAATATAATTAATTTTGTTGTTATTTAGTAGTGTATGAATGACTAAATACAAAGTTATGTTGTCATCTATATGTGTATGTATAACTCAATAAATTATTTGTAAAAAACTGAACCAACCGCACTGGTTTGGTTTGATTTTTTTTTCTAAAAGTCAACCAAACCAAACCAAACCGCATGCCTTTTTTCTCGCGGTTTGGATGATTTTTTGGGTCAAAACCACCCAAACCGCACCGCGAACACCCATAGTTATGGATAAGCTTGTTTCCTAAACCAATTTCCTTATCTAAAAGGTAGAATATTGAGGGGTAATGTAGTGGCTATGAATGATGTGATGTGATTGACTTAGTTAAGAAGTTTGGTCTCATTTTCAAAGTGAATTTTGAGAAAAAATTATGACTCAATGAGTTTGGAGTTTTTAGAGTATATGTTGGCTAGATTTGGTTTTAACGTTAAGTGGAGTTTATGAATTAGAGCCTGTGTTTTTACTATGAATTTTGCGATGACGACGAATGTTTGTCTAATTCAAGAGATTAGCATTTAAAGGGGTCCAAAGTAAGAGATCCACTAACTCCCTTTCTTTTCCTGCTTATGACTGGAGGATTAAGTGGTTTAACTAGGAGGGCTATTGCGTTGGGCCTTCTCATTGTTTTTTGAATTGGTGCCTCATATCTGGTTGTCTTATATATGTTGAGAACCTTTGAACTATAAATACTATTATTATATGGGGTTTGACTAGCTTTGGGTTTTAGAGTGAATTTTTCTATGAGTAGTCTGATGGTGGTTAATTTGGATTATGTTGATAACTTTCTCTACTATAAAATCGAGCCACCACCTTTTAATTACGTGGAGCTGCCTGTGGGAACTATACCTATTCGTGAAGCTACTTTGGGATCCCCTTGCGTTAACTTATTACTAAGGATGCTTAATTCTTGGAAGCACGTGTATGTTAGCTGGGTGGGTGGGTGGGGGAAGAGATGGTTTTGCTCAATTTTGTTCTTAATGTTATCACTATTTTTTCTTGTCTATTTAGAAAAATGCTTGTAAAGGTTTGGAGAAAAATAGTTCAAATTCAAAGAAGGTTTCTGTGGGGAGATTCTATAATATCTTAGGTTAATTGGGACAATGTGTGTATGTCTAAGAGTAAAGGTTGTTTATAGGTGAGAGATATTTGCCTAGTCAACTTGACCCTATTGACTAAGTGAAGGTGATGTCTTATCTCGGGTGCCTATGGTCTTTAGATAGATATCATTGTTGCCTACTGTGGTGGCTTTATTGCTTCTTCTTTAAGTTATGGAAGAGACTTAGGCTTTTATAATTCCTCTTCCTGGTGGAAAGGATTTTCCCTTCTTGGTTCCAAGCAAGCATATTTAGATTGGTTTGTGGATGGTATCACTAGGAAGGTTAAACCAAGGCTCCAGACATCCTTTTGGAGTGACCCTTAGGTTGGGAGCGTATCTCTTAAGGATATGTTCCATAGGTTGTTTTTATCTCAATTATTCCAAGTGTAGTGTTGCAAAGATTGGTAGATGTGTAGATGAGACCCTCATTTTGGACTTCAGGTGGAGATCTTTCGATGTTCATGGGAAACCTATAGTTGCTAATTTCCTCTCGGTTATCCAAATGCATATTTTGTTCCTTAGACAAAGATAAGTGGATTCGAAAATTTGGAATTGCTAATTTCCTTACGGTTATCCAATTTAATCCTATATCATAGGAAATTTGACTCTCCCCCATACTTGGGGAAGTTTCGCACCTTCTAAGGTGAGATTGTTTTCTCTTGGTATCTTTTTTATAGGTTCTCCACTATAGAGAACTTATTTAAGAGCGACATGATTGTTGACCCTAGTCTTACCATGTATCATTTCTGTAGTGTTTTTGTTAAGTCAACTTCTCATTTATTTAACACTCGTGACTTACTTAGTATTGTCTAGTGTAAGGTTTTTCTACTAGTTAGTGGTGACAAATAATTCTTCTTATGAATTCTAGTATTCTCTTTGAGCGTTTTCTTTATTTAGGTGGTAGTTTGAAGTCTAGGGGAGGTTTTTCTATGATATGATATGTCGTGGTTTGGACCATTCGATGGGTCAGAAATGAGATTGTGTTTTCCGATTCTTCAACAAATGTGAAATAAGTGGACGAGAACAATATTTATTGGGTTGAAAATGGTTTTTGGGTAGATTAATGTGGAACTCTTTCACCTTCACAAAATGGCGTCAGAGCCCTACCTGTTGGATTAATTAATAGCAGATCAAGATTTAGGCCAATTTGAGAGTGATTTTGTTTCTTTGTGATCCTCCCTTGGTGATTTTTAATTCGGTGTTGGTGGTCCGCTGACTTGGGCTCTCACTTGTTTCTCCATTGGAGACTAGTTCTTAGAGGGTGGTTGTTCTAGAGTTTACTTCAAGTGGCTTGTTTGTTGGTAAACCTTGTAGTTTTTCTTCTTCCTTTTAGTTTTGTTTTGTTTTGGTTTTGTTGGTGTGGCTTTTGGTACATCTTGTGTCAATAGTCTATTCATTTGTAATTTATTTTGGCTTTTACCCTTTATTATTGATATTATTTTACCTTAAAAAAATTAAAGGAGATCGATAATATTATTGTATTTTATTTGTCCAAAAATAAGAGACTAGGTTTAAAAAAAGGAAGAGATTGAACATACGCTAAAATGTTGACCTTACAAAATCATGAGATAAATTTTTGTTTACAAACTATCTAAAATTGTAAAATGTTTTACTCAAAATACTCTCTCCCTTCTCCCCCTTCTCTCTCATGTCATAATATTTATATTTATAAAAGATTTTGTAGGAACTTGCATTTTATTTTATTTGTATTGTCTATTATACATCGTATATGACAAAAAATGTCCAATTTCTTAAAAACATGATACTATTCTTCTATATCTATGTGTATTGAATCTTTACTTATCAATTAAATGAGTTAGTTATCTATTTGGAGTCAACGTGGGTAAGTCGTTTTTTGTAAAAGGCTGAGGAGTATTTACATTGTAAAGTGGGTTCCTTCCTTGTAAGTAATTAGGAATTCTCGTGGGGGAGAACGCAAAGAAGGAAGATACTTGGGATCCTCTTGTAAAGCTAGTTTTTAAGAGATAAGATTCTTGGAGAAACAAAATTGTGAGCTTAGGTAGCATAGTGGTCTTGTTGATCTCTTGCTTTTCGTGAAGATTTTAGGCTTGGTTTGGAAGAAGCTGGTTGGTTTGCGAAGGCGTCTTATCTAAAGAGAAGCTAAAGGTGGATCTAAGGTTGCTTGGGTGAAGAGCGAGGAAGTGTGTAACGCCAAAATAGTAAGTAAGGGTATATGTTGTGTAAGGTTGCTTTGCTAAGTAAAGGGGGAGGAATATTAGAGAATGAGTCTTTGTTATGGAGATATATTCGTTCATCTAGGCATGTTTCTTTGAGTTTTGGATTCTCTTTGGGGGAGGGAGAGTGTGGGAGTAGGGAAGTAGGCTTAATGAGTTGTCTCATTTGTGGAAATGGGTTTCTCTACTTGGGTCTTCTATCGATCAGGTGTCTGACAAGTTTGCTTCTTTTTGTGGTAAAATGATCTGGGACGATCATAATACTTGATTCTAGAATGATTTATGTGAAGGGCCAACTCCTATATGTATCTCTTTCGAGAGGTTTTTCTAATCTTTGAGAAAAAAGTTCACGTGGTGGGTGCTCTGGGTTTTCAGAAGGAGAGGGGTATTGATTTGGAGTTTTAGGTGGAGCTAAGATTTTCTAGTGTGAGAGAAAGATATTTTGAGGAATTGCTCATCAATATCTCAGGTGTGGTTATGATAGGTTTGGAATATGTGTAGATTTGGAAACCAAATCCAAAATTGGGGTTCTCGGTGATATCCTTATCATAGCCTTTTGGCTTTGGTTGGTTCTAGGGATAGTAGGTCGGATAGGGTGGTGTGGGGTATTGCTAAGATTTGGAAGAGTTTGGTGTTTTTTAAAGTTGCAGTGTTATCTTGGCAATTACTTCAGCATAAGTTGTCAATTATGCATAATCTCTTGAGGCGTCAAATTGTGTATGGTTCTATTAATTTAGGGTGTACTGAACAAGGCATGTAGAGTCGATATTTCATCTTTTTGTTTTGTGTGAGACTGTCTCCTATTTGGTATAAAGTGTTTAGGTGGGTAGGGGCCTGGGCCATTGTCACATTCAATTTTATGGTTGTTTTAGTTGTTTCAGGATTTGGGTCAAGGTAAACATGCATCTTGACTATTTGAAAATTATGTATTAAAATCAATTACGTTGGTTCATCCCCTTAACTCGAAGTTACGTCTAATCCCCTCATATAAAGAGATTTTTAACCAAATCAGATGGATTACGATATCACTTAGATATTTATAGTCCAACTAACATATATCTTAGATTTTATACACATAATTCTTATCTATTGAATTTAATTGTTGTCTCGAAGAATATTACTAACATCTAGCCCTTTGAAGAAATGCAGTTAGATAAACAAATAATTGACAGTGTATTTACAAATATCACTTAATAGAGGAGGTAAACAAATATAAGCACAAATATGTATGATTGGACCTTTTAACATAAAGTGCATACAATAAAACCACTTGTTTGCTTCTTTCTTTTTTATCGGTAGAGCTTTTTTATCTAGATGTTTTTTCTATGAAAGTTTTTTTTTCACTCAAGTTGGTTTTCTAAAAAAATTTCACAAAGTTATTTCAATGTGATTCCTTATATTGAATAAACAGTGACAAGATGAGTCTTTATATATCTTCCTTTTTCTGATTGTTGGATGATTTTGATCTTTTGATTAATGAGTTATTATGATCTTTGTACTATTGCAGCAGGTTATTTTATACTTTCTGTTAGAGCTATCAAAATGTAAGTGTCAAGTCCGAAAAATCATAGAGCTTGGACTTTCATTAGATCTATCAAAATGTAAGTGTCAAGAATGAAAGATGCTTAGACACATTGCACCATCGCACACACAATAACACTCCTTATATGCTGCATTTTCAAACAGTCCAACGTTGCAGCTTTTTAAGTTTGTACATGGGAGCTTTTTAAATAGTGTTGGACTATCACATAGCATGGTAAGGAGTTGAAAAGGAATGGTAAGGAGTGTTTGTTCTATACTGCATATTCTCTTGAGAAAAAATTAAGATATGAAGTATAATTTGCTAATTGTACTATGTGGTATGAACATACTCATATAATTAATAATATGTTTTATTTTAAAAATTTTGATGTTTATTTAATTTTAAAATAGTGTCTATGTAACATATGTTTATTTAAGGTACATTTTTAAAATTATAAAAAAACAAATAATATTAAAATACTAAATTAAACTAAACGTTAAAAATATAAAAATTGATAAAAAAATATATTTAATTTTAATGTTAAAATCTTTAAACAAAAAAAATCAAATCATGCAGTATAGTTAGCAATACATCGTTTAAACTAAGTTAGCAATAAATCAAATCATGAGGTATTAATAAAAATCAAATAATATTTATAGTTAGCAATACATCGTTTAAACTACGTTAATTTTTTCAAGAATATAAATGTAACCTTTCAAAAAATATACACAAATATATTTAGAAGTCAGTAGAAAATTTTATTGGTTAAATTATAATTCCATTCAAAATTTATTGATCATAAATTTTTGAAATCAAATCATGCATAAAAATAAAATGTATTAATGTTACCATTCAAAATAATTTTTATATATAATAAAATTAAATAATATTAATACCTCCATTCAAAAGATATATTTGTAAAGTTTTGATTTAATTTTTTTCATATTTTCATATTAATACCTCCATACAAAATTTCAATTGATTTTGTTTTCTTTTGTTAACTTTTTTATAAAAATCTAAATAATTTCAAAATATATTTGATTTCATATAAGGATCTAAATAATTACAAAATAATTTGTATTCATATATTTTTATAATGATAAACTAAATATTTAACCTGTGTTATCGCATGGAGCTTCTTTGGATTTACATATGCTAAACACTCATTTATAAGTTTGAATTCATACTTTAATTTGTTAATATTCACATAATATATAATTTATAAAATTTAGACTAATAATATAATCGTTTATCAAATTTTAATTATCCGTTTATAAAAATAATTGTAATTTATCCCAATTTATAAAATCGTTTATCAAATTTTAATTTTCTGCTTATAAAAATAATTGTAATTCATCCCAATTTATAAAATCATTTATGAAATTTCAATTTTCCATTTATGAAAATAATATTATCATTTATCAAATTTCAATTTTTCAATTTATGAAAATAATTGTAACTTATCCCCGTTTATAAAAAAAAATTTGTTCTAATAGATAGACTTTTCTTGTTTTTAAGTGCCTCAAGTAAAATGATGTTGAATCATTCTTTTGGTTTTTGGTTTTTTCTTTCCAAGAGCAAATATCTATCATTTATGTTGTTCAAGTTGAATACCCCTTCCTCAAGTTGTCCTTTTGCCTTATGAGAATTAGTTAAACCACCTCATAGTATTTTTGTTGTCTGCTAACTCAAGTTGTCCTTTTGCCTTATGAGAATTAGTTAAACCACCTCATAGTATTTTTGTTGTCTGCTAAGAAAAAGAATGGCATGCCTATCAAATTTTGTTTGAAATTTCTTGTAAGTTGTTCTATAATCATGCTATTCTCTATCTAAGAAATTCCTTCCAAGTGAAACCTGTAGAAAAACAGAAGAAATTCATATATAGTGTTTCAGTATTAAAATTGAACAATTATACACATGGGAAACAACTTACCATTGTAGGTGGAAATGCAAAAAATAATAAAGAATATGTCAGCTGAAGAATGAAAAAACACACAACAAAGTAATAAATCTTGGTTACAGGAGTCATGTTTCCCTGAGAACATATTGTTTGATGTCTTTCTGTTGGAAGAAGTGTTTGCAGCCTCAAGTCTGCATCAAACAGAAGCAGGATAACAGATTATAGAAGCAGTATTTTGAAATCAGTAAGGGTGTAACAGTAATATTTTGAAATCAGTAAGGCAGGATAACAGATTATAGAAACAGTATTTTGAAATCAGTAAGGGTGTAACAGCAGTATTTTGAAATCAGTAAGGGTATAAGCACTGACACAGAAGTGTGATGAGGTTTTATAGTATCTTCGCTAACATTTATGTATAGAAGAAGACATGATATCACCAAAACAATCAAGATTTATGTATCTATTTTTTTAAAGATGAATACCCCTTCCTCAAGTTGTCCTTTTGCCTTATGAGAATTAGTTAAACCACTTCATAGTATTTATGTTGTCTGCTAAGAAAAAGAATGGCATGCCTATCAAATTTTGTTTGAAATTCTTTGTAAGTTGTTCTATAATAGTCATGCTATTATCTATCTAAGAAATTGCTTCCAAGTGAAACTTGTAGAAAAACAGAAGAAATTCATATATAGTGTTTCAGTATTAAAATTGAACAATTATACACATGGGAAACAACTTACCATAGGTGGAAATGCAAAAAATAATAAAGAATATGTCAGCTGAAGAATGAAAAAACACACAACAAAGTAATAAATCTTGGTTACAGGAGTCATGTTTCCCTGAGAACATGATTCTGCATCATCTAAGAGTTAAACGAATATCCATACAAATATCTTAAGTCATACACCTGGTGTTTTCTTTAGATGAAAACTTCGAGCCTGAAGAATTATTGTTTGATGTCTTTCTGTTGGAAGAAGTGTTTGCAGCCTCAAGTCTGCATCAAACAGAAGCAGGATAATAGATTATAGAAGCAGTATTTTGAAATCAGTAAGGGTGTAACAGCAGTATTTTGAAATCAGTAAGGGTATAAGCACTGACATATAAATTTTATAATACCTTTGAATCAAACAAAATTCTTGCTTTGCTTTCCCAATTCTCTCGCGGTCCAAACTATCAACAACATAGATCTGCATAAAAAAGCACATAGCAGAACTGCCATAGAAATCAGTATGGTATAGCAGAACTGTTATCACAACAAACATGCCAATAACCATTTATCTAATTATTCTGATTAGATGCACCAGCAGAATACAATTCAACAACTACTGATTAGATGGCATCATCATACAGAGTATATTACCTATGGCAAATCATGAATCTGATGATGATTCCTTTCTCTCGTTCCAATTGAAGAAGTTGTTCGCCTATATCAAAACAAAGGGAACAGAAATATGACTTATCAGAAATTAATCCATCATAGTTAAAATCAAGATACCTAAAAAATAGGGATGCAAAACTCGAGAACTAACTTCACAGAAAAAATAATTGAGGTAAGACAATTTTACCTTGAGGCATCCAAGTTTCTCTAACGGAATCACGGCGCTTCCTGCTACTAAAAGTCGTGTTTATGCCAATCACCACAAATGCCTTCTTCTTCTTGGAAGCACCTTCCCCAGAACCCGTGGCCATTTATGTATCTCTTTTTCAGTTCTTTCTTTGCTTGAAGTTTGGTGATTCGGCGACAGATTAGGGTTTCATGGGAAAAGAAGGACAAAAGAAGATGAGAGAGATGAAACCGACTGGGAGATGTGAAGCAATTGAGATTATACATAACTACACAATTGGGAAGTGAAACAACCGACTGAACATCATCCGATAACTATATCAATGAAGTCGCCATCGAACGTTTTTTATCTCGCAAAAGGAGAAAGGCAAACGCATCGCGAAAACCTGAAAGGGATAAGGCACGGTCTTGCGACCGAGAGATAGGGTAAGGGAATCTATTACGCGAAGGGAAGGTATTAGCACCCCACACGCCCGTAGTACTCTACGGTATCCACTTCTATTTTCTGTCTAATGGGTGTGTTTATATCTATCTGCTGCTTAATTGCTACATCTGTATGCTAAAAGAGAATGCATGTGAAGGAAAAGAAAATAAAGAAAACACGGGGAAAAGAAGGAAGTATTTACAAAGTTTGCTCGATCGAGCCCCGTGACAAGATGCCTACGTATTCCCGCGTGCAATGGGAAAGTCAGAGCGCCGTAGTTCGGCTCACATGTTTTGATGGGTTATGTGTTTTTTAATTATGAAAATAATTTAAAAACAAAAGGAAACCCGTAAGCAAAAAGGTTTGCATTGGTTGGTTGTTTTTACCTTTGAAAAAGGAGTTTGAACCATCATTAAGTGTTTTAACTTGCAAAGGAAAAAGAAAACAATTTTTAGTTTTATTACATGCATGAATGTAAAAAGAAAAGGGAAAACAAACAAGGGAAACTATCTAATGCTATCCCTAATGTCATCATGCATGGATTACATCCTAAGGTCTAACTCGAATCACTAACTAAGGTAGAGTCGAGAGAATCCTAAAGGAACATGCAAAGGTTTACCGCCTAGATCTATGTCTATCTCGAATCACCAGCCAGAATGGAGTCGAAGATGACAAAAAGGAGGGAAAATGTTTACAACCTAAGTCTATGTCCATCTCGAATCACTAACTAAAGTAGAGTCGAAGAAGACAAAAGGGATGAAGCAAACAAGTGCTTTGACATAAGCACACAAACAATGCAATGCAAAAACAAATGTCAAACAATCGTAGGCATAACCTACAGAGCAAATGATGCGAGTTCGGCAATAAATGCGAACCCCATGAATGAGTGGAGAGTCAGAATAGGGGACTCTAGCCACTTTTATTGACTCGATGAAGGAGGCAACACGATTCGCGTGTCTTGGTGACACGGACTAGAACTGCGGGGTTGGTTGCGAGACCCTACCTTCAGCTTGCCCATATATCAATGACTCGATAGCAGAATATATAAAGAGCGGGACTTCGCTTAGTGGTACCACGTCGGGTGTCCTAACCACTCTGACCTATGCAAGCACAAATGTAAACACTTACTGAAAGTTACCTCCCTATGCAGATGGAGGATTTTAAACAAACCAAACACAATTAGCACACGTTGCCCTAAATGGGTCTTTAAATAAACCGAGAGGTTCTGAACATGCTCCAACTACGGAAGCCCCTTCATACATCTCTATTCCTACTTCTCATGGCAAGGAAAGCAGTAAAATCCTACTTCTCATGCTCTTTAGAAAAGCGGTAAATGAAATACGATAAATAAGATAAAATAAAATACCCGACGGATGTTAAATCCGAAGAGCACGCAAGCTATAGAAATACTCTGGAAAACTTCAAGTACTGCTGGCACGCAATAAGAAAACCCGGTGAGAAGTGTGCGGAGGCACGAAAAGCATAATCAGGATGTGCGTCATACACATCTGAAGCAAATACACCTGTACAAGATCATAATCCAGACAATACAGATAAAAGATGTGCGTAGATATGCACAGTCAAGAGTGTGTGTCTATACACACTCGACGTATATCCAATAAACCTGCAGAAAATTACAATCCAGACAAAGCAACAGAGAAGGCACACACATGCGAAGCAATGTGGATTCTACACATCCAATCATATAACCTGTAAAAGATGGTGAAAACCAAGCAGACAGATAAAGAATACACACACATGTGTGTAACGTCAAAACATGAATTTTATAAATCCAAATCAGTAGTATAACGCTCCGCGTACCTCGCATACAAAACAGAATGTCAGAAATAGCAACGCGGCTTTTTAAATAAAACATAAAACGCGAAAAAAAATGATTATTTACAACGAAATCAGAATATCAAAAATAAAATTGAAACTCTACTTACAACACTAAGATAAGGTATACTATTGACTATAATTAAATAGTATAAGAATATCTTAGAGTTTCTAAAAAGAAAATGACATTATACTACTAAATTAAAAGAAAAACAAACATCTAAGTGTATTATTTAAAAAATTGAATTAGAATTAAATGCAAAAATATTTAAAAAAAGTCAAAAATATTCAAATATCCTAAAATATCAGAATATGTTTTTTATATGTTTTTTATACTTCGAAACAATCGAAAACGAAAGCTAAATCGAATTATTATTGAATATGTGAAACAAAGAAACAGGGGGGTAAGAAACTGAATTCCTAAATGAACTAAATTCACTTATAATGATTCGCTGGGCCTAATAGCAGGAGGTGTATCAGCAAAACGCTAAGCCTGGTCCAATCATCTCACTAAGTCCAATCTCGTTTTTTGTTTGAGTCCAGTTTTCCTTTTTTTTTGCTAAATCCTATACTGATTATTATTATTTTTTCAATTATTATAATATATCAATATTTATTTAACATGTAACATTTTAGTTATTATTTCATGTGACATAGTATCAGTAGGTCAATATTTAACTTAAATAATATTTCAGATTTTATTTTTTTAAATGAAAATAGATGATAGGTGGCGCAATCTGGACGGTTAATACAAAAAATGCTATGCACCAATGAGGGACAGCCACGTCAAGGGTTTGTAGTACAACACAGTGACTCGCCGGAAACGGCCTTCTTCTCCGGCGGAAGGTGACCGAAAAACGTAAACTTCGCCAGAAACGGACGACCTCGCAACCATTCGACTCAGATTTGCGCTCCAGATACGAATCTAATATCCACCCATCCTAAAAACTACTCAAACCTCATGAAATCTGAACATGAAACATGGATCTAAAAAAAATTGAAATTCCGCGGATTCGACACCCATAGATATATCTTGCATTCATGTTCAAGTTTTACGCGTCCTCAGGTATTATACAAGATTTTACAGCATACAAGTGATTAACGTATCGAGACTGACAATCAGAAAACTTACTTGGCGGACGAATAACCGCTGCATTCTTGAATTCGTATGGAAGACGAAGGAGAAATCTATAGACTGGTCCTTATGCCATGGAGAACGATGAATAACATGCTCTAGATCTCAAGAATCTTCTCGTTATAACGGTGAATGTTTCGATTTCTGCTCAGAGGAATTCTTCGATCAAGATGCGAATTGAGGATAATGACTTATCGACGGCGTTGGCAGCGATGAATGACGAGAGAGAAATCCTTCGTGATCCAGAGCGAAGGCCACGAAAGCTGACTATGATTTTCCAGTCAGAGGCACGAAGAGCATGATTCTGTTATAGCTTCATGTCGGATTTTGTCACTGATTCTTTGATCGAGAGAGAAGAAGAAGTTGCGGTTGTTATCGTTCTTGACAAAGAATGAGAGTATTTCGGTTACCGCGATTACGGCCAAGCACGGCGACGGATCATGGTTAGGAGGATGCAAGTGAAGAATAGAAAGTGTGAGTTGAAGAAAGGAGCGTGACCGTTTGTAACTGTTTTTCGGCGAAGTTTGTTACGGTTGTTATGGCAGCGTGAGGAGAAACAGTGAGAAGGAAAACCGGTGGTGGAGAGGGTTTAGAGAGTGGTAGTTAGAACGAGAGCAGAAGGAGAGTGGCAGCAGGAGGAGAAAGAAAAATCGTTCTGTTTGTGGTGGTGCGTGAAGAAAAAGAAAAATGAAAAAATGGTGAGTTGGTAAAAATGATGAGTATGGATGGCGAATGGTAGTTAGCTACCGAGGAAATAGCAGAGAGTGATGAAAAGAAATGGTGTTAGGTGATGGAAAGAAAGAAAAGTGGTAGTGAAAAAAATGATTCTGGGTGTGAGTTTGTTAGAGTGGAATGTTGTTACGGTTATGGTGAGTGATGAGAAAAAAAGAGAGTGGAGCTATACTGTTATTTTTGCAGAGTGTTTTTTGGTTTTGGTGAAAAAAAGTTTGTTATAGCATGGTGAAAGAAAAAGGGAAGCAAAAATGGTTGTTACCGATACTGTAACTAAAAAAAATGATGGAAAAAACCGTGGAAAACAAGAAAAATGGTTATTAACGTATCCTTTCAACCCGACCTCTTTAAGGCATGGTAACTCGAGATGTAACCCTCCTCGAACTAAACTCTCAACATCAAAATTGAAGAAGGCATGCGGCTGAACAATCCTCCTGTTGAAATTTTTTCGAGATAATGCTTGTAGCATACTTTAAATCTGTCCCGAAGTTAAGAAATCATATTTGGCGAAATAACGGCGATAACGGCAAAGTTTTACCGAATGCTTTCTCATGACTTTAAAGCCTTATAGCTCCTTCGATACTCGACAAAATAACGCAAACTCGGTGTCATTAGAAAGAAGGCATGTGGCAGAACAACTTTGATGTTGAGTTCTCGATGAAAAGTTGATCACAAGCTCGCCGTATTCAGCCTCGAAGTCATGCCGACACAAGCTGACTGCATGTTTTGAAAAAAAATTCTCTAAGTATCGTATTCTTGAAACAATCCACGTACACCACTTTGCAGCCCCGTAACTCCCATGATACTAGACCGGATGACTCGAACCCGGTACCGTTGGACAGCTCGCGTGACATAGAACAACTGTTTAGTTCGGCAAAAATCCGAACAGAGCTTTAATCATTGAATAAAAAGTGTTTGAAAATTGCTACGCGAGTGTTCGATAAAATGCCTGGCCTGGCTGGGCAAGTTTTGGTGCATGTCTTGCGGCAATTTCCAACTTCAAGCCTTCATTTACGGCGACTCGTATCTCCCAGCTCCGACGTTCGAAACGAAAAAAATTCTAAACGAAACTTGTAGAATATACGGAAAACTCCAACTTTCATGTTCGGAGTTTCTTCGTGCGGCGACCGAATCAACGAGAAAACAGTCCCGAACATACGCACACCAACTGTTCGATGAAATGCGTCCACAACCATGGCAAGAAATGTGCATGCTGTCTTGGACTTTGACAACTTCAAACTACAAATTGCGGCGCTCCGTATCTTCCAGCTCTGACGTCCGAAACGAAAAAGTTTCTAAACGGAACTTGTAGATGGAATTACGAACTCCAACTTTCGTGTTCGGAACTTTTCCGTGCGGCGACCGAATCAATGACGAAAACAGCCCTGAACATGTGCACAAAAACTACTCGAACCTTACAAACATAATGAGTTCTTATTTTCCGAGCTTTATAACTTCCAATTCGAGTCCCGAATGAATTCGACTCCTTCAACAAAGTTTTAGATTGCCGTGACTTGAACAACTTTGCAGTTGAACACTTTCCGATTCGGAGCCACAAACTGTGATAAAATCGACCCTGAAGCTGGCAGCTTGAGCATAGAAACAAACGCTTCAAAATAATTCTAAGTGTTGAATTTTGAGAAATGATAAACCGTGACTTCCGAGCTCCGTAATTTTTGATCCGTTTCCCGAATGGATTCGATTCCTTCAGCAAAGTTGTAGATTTCCGCTAAACGAACAACTTTGATTTTGAACTCGACTCGAATCAACGCCTCAAAACACGTGTAAAATACCTCCGAAGTCGAGCACTTGAACATGTTAAAAACACTCAAAATTTTAGTGTAAAACTTCAAAAGTTATGAACTTCAAACTTCGGAGCTTTATAACTCGAAATCCGGGCATTTCTGGAAAAATCTTCACAAGAACAAAGTCGGAGTACGAAATGCGCTCTTTCCAACGACTATCAATTCACAAATTTCTGACCACAGACGGGCAAGATACGGATGCGGCAACATGGCTCCGTGAACACAAAGTACTTAAAACAGAAAATTTTTCTAAGTCCAAGATTACTTAAAATGCAAGAAACCTCATTTTCACCCGATTCTTCCGATTTTTCTCAACAAATGATCGCATTTTCTCAAATGACGACTTTTGACAGTAATTTTGACCCGAAACTCCGCCCGGTCAAACTTTGACTTTTTGTTGACTTTTTGATACATGCACTCAAATATCATCTTATCCGTCCGTTCTTGATTTTCTGATGAATCGTGCGGATCGATAAGTCGTATACTAACACTTCACCACTTACAGAAGACCGTAGAATCAATTCGGGCTCAAATATTCAAACACAACACACTGTAACTCGAAACTGTAATCAATATCCATCTGATAGTCGATCAAAACTCTGAAACCTCAATTCTCGATAGATAATCAGAAGCTTCTAAAACACACATATCTTGCGTATTGAGATGACGCCTGAAATAACAGAACTTCAGATATTCACCTTTCGAGAACCAAACCTCTTCTTCAAAATTGTACAGGTTCATACGATTGGAAAATCAGGAACCCATGGTTAATGAATGAATGATATGTATGCAATGCATCTATTGATCAAGTGTTAGCCAATTATTTATTAATAAAATGAAGAGGGCGAATTTTGGGGTGCAACAGCTGCCCCTATTCAATCTTCTTCGACCGGAGGGTGAGATTGGCGCAAGCCTTTCGAACCAACAAGGTAGAAGATGATTGAATACTTAAATGAACCGTAAAATTCGCGCTCTGAATATGAGCGAACATTATTATATTTTGGATTTTTTGTCTGAACATATACACTGGAGAGATGTAAGGAGGACACACTTGTACCAACGAACTCGGGCATTCCGTTCACGAGAACACTTGTATTGAAGCGACCACCAGAAATGATGAAGAGAGGACACCATGAAAGAGCGACTCAATGAGGATGAGAAATAAGGGAAACAAATTCATACAAATGAACTCGGGCATTCCGCTCACGAGGACATTGTACTGAAATAACCCATACAGGATGATGCACTGGGATATAAAGGGGACAAATTCATATAAACGAACTCAGACATTCCGCTCACGAGAACAACAAACGACCCTCTAGGGATGATACAGAAGATACAAAGAGGGAAAACTTATACACGTGAACTCGGGCATTCCGCACACGAGAACACTTGCATTAAAACGACCCTCTAGGGATGATACAGAGGACACCCATGAAAGAGCGACTCACTGACCACTAGTTTCAAAGAGGCACTAAAGGGCTCTAAAAGGAAGGACGCACTTGTCCAACCGAAGATACCAGACAACTGGATTTTGAAGAGGCACTAAAGGGCTCTTAAAAGGAAGGACGCACTTGTCCGACCGAGGATACCAGACAGTTGGATTTCAAAGAGGCACTAAAGGGCTCTAAAAGGAAGGACGCACTTGTCCGACCAATGATACCAAACAACTGGATTTTGAAGAGGCACTAAATTGCAATGTTACCTAAGCTAACGGAAGGAATACCTGACCTAAGGTACAGGTGCCAACCAAAAAGGAATTGATCCAAACAAGACCTCTGAATTGCAATGTTAGCTAACCTAACGAAAGGAAATACCTGATCAAAGATACAGGTAAACCAGAAATGAGAGACTGATCAAAATAGATCTCTAAACTGCAACGTTAGCTAAGCTAACAGATGGGAAACCCGATCTAAGATACAGGTAAACCGACCAAAAGGAATCGATCCAAATGAAACCTCTAAATTGCAGTGTTAGCTAAGCTAATGGAGGGCGATACCTGATCGAAGATACAGGTAAACCCAAAAAGAAGAGACCGATCAAAACGGAACTCTAGACTGCAACGTTAGCTAAGCTAACGGATGGAAAACCCGATCTAAGATACAGGTAAACCGACCAAAAGGAATTGATCAAAACAGGACCTCTAAATTGCAGTGTTAGCTAAACTAACGGAAGGCGATACCCGATCTAAGATACAGGTAACCCAAGGGAGGCCGTCAAAGCAGAGCTCTATGTTAGCTAAGCTAGCGGAGGAAATACGATCTAAGATACAGTAACCCAAAGGGAGGCCGATCAAACAGATCTCTATGTTAGCTAAGCTAGCGGAGGAAATACCCGATCTAAGATACAGGTAAATCAAAAAGATAATCAATGATGGACTCACTAAGGAGAAGGTATATAGAATGATCAAATCATAGATCGAAAGCAAATTTACATGAAAGGAGACCAACTAAAGGGACTCTAGCAAACAATGTTAGCTAAGCTAACAGAAAGAATACCCAACCAACGGGTAAACTGGGAAGAAAAGAACTGACCGACGCAGAACTTAGATTATGAGAAAGAGACCGACTGAAGCAGACTTTGACAGAATTCTCCAAAACAAGTTGGATTTTAAGAGGGTACTTGCAAAAGAACAAGAACTATAATATCCCTCAGGCCAAAGGCGGGGTATAGTTCTTCAAGAGTGGCAATTGTCTGAATTACCACACACCAAGTATGGATACTCAAATACTTGAAAAGTAAGAAAGGTTGTACACCGACTCTTACTCACACTCTAAAGGTGATACAAATACGGGTAACATAACCAAAGGCTTGCATAAGAAACGAAACATCTGTACAAAGATGCACTTACAAAGGAAAGAGACTGACTGAAGCAGACTCTAACAAAATTCTCCAAAACAAGTTGGATTTTAAAAAGGTGCTTGCAACGCACAAGAACTATAATATCCCTCAGGCCAAAGGTGGGGTATAATTCTTCAAGAGTGGCAATTATTCGAATTACCACACACCAAGTATGGATACTCAAATACTTGAAAAGTAAGAAAGGTTGAATACCGACTCTTACTCACACTCTAACGGCGAGACAAACACGGGTAACATAACCAACGACTTGCATAAGCAAGGAAAGTCTACTTCTTGGGGAAAAGGAAACATCGTACACAAGATGCACTTACAAAAGAAAGAGTGAGCATACTCTATGAAATTCACCAAAACAAGTTGGATTTTAAAAAGGTGCTTGCAACTCACAAGAACTATAATATCCCTCAGGCCAAAGGCGGGGTATAATTCTTCAAGAGTGGCAATTATTCGAATTACCACACACCAAGTATGGATACTCGAACACTTGAAAAGTAAGAAAGGTTGTACACCAACTCTTACTCACACCCTAACGGCGATACAAACACGGGTAACATAACCAACGACTTGCATAAGCAAGGAAAGTCTACGACTTACTGGGGGGAAAGGAACATCTGTACAAAGATGCACTTACAAAAGAAGGAGACTGACTGAAGCAGACTCTAACAGAATTCACCAAAACAAGTTGGATTTTAAGAAGGTGCATGCAACGCACAAGAACTATAATATCCCTCAGGCAAAGGCGGGGTATAGTTCTTCAAGAGTGGCAATTATTCGAATTACCACACACCAAGTATGGATACTCGAACACTTGAAAAGTAAGAAAGGTTGTACACCGACTCTTACTCACACTCTAAAGGCGATACAAAAACGGGTAACATAACCGAAGGCTTGCTACGCCAGGAAAGTCTACGACTTACTGGGGAAAAGGAAACATCTGTACAAAGGTGCACTTACAAAAGAAAGAGACCGACTGAAGCAGACTCTAACAAAATTCTCCAAAACAAGTTGGATTTTAAGTAGGTACTTGCAAAAGCACAAGAACTATAATATCCCTCAGGCCAAAGGCAGGGCATAATTCTTTAAGAGTGGCAAATATCTGAATTACCACACACCAAGTATGGATACTCAAATACTTGAAAAGGTAAGGCAAACACGGGTAAGATAACCGACAGATTGCATAAGCAGGGAAAGTTTACGACTTACTGGGAAAAAGGAAACATAACTTGACTTGACTGAGGTAAAAAAGTCACAGAAGACTCCACTGGAGAGGGGATAGGTTCCCACAAGACACTTAATTTGAAGTGACAAACAAGGAAGCATAAATCCGTTGAGAAAACATCTTGAGGGTGAACCACATAGATTTTTTTTATTTCTTCTGGATAAATACGTAATTGGCAAACACTTAATATGCAAGTTTGAACTTTTATGGCGTAATGCTCCCAATCAATGGAATGCTACGCGTTTAGAGTGATGCAATGTAATGAATGCACGCTTAAATGATTAAATGAGAAGTAATAATAACGATGATTGGCTGCTGAGAAGCCATTAACATCCAAGAGAGAGATACCACCGGGGAGTGGATTTTGGAGAACAGTTGCAAAAATAAATTGCAATTCTGATATGGGAAGTGTTCTTCACTTGGGGAGAATCGAATTGGACTTCAAACAAAACTTGACTTCCTGGGGAGAAAATCATTACTCTTCACTGAGGATACAGAAAAACTTCTCTGGAGGATCCTCCTACTTTCACTAGGGAATTTGGAGACTTCATGGGGAATCCCGAAAGAAACTCCGCTGAGGAACACAACTTCATGGGGAAATTCACAAACATTTGCGAGCAACCATTAACATCTTGAATAAATCAAATGGCAGTAGACTTCAGCAGAGAATCAATCCTCTCGTGGGGATATGAAGCTTTTAAGCCAAGAATCCACCGAGAAGAACATAACAACTTTTGTCTCCAAGGATAAAGATCTCAATGGCAAGACCACACTGGGGAGACTTCGACTGAAGAATGCACATCGATGTAGAAATACCGGAAAATGAATGATTAATCTTCATTGGGGAAGAGAAATCTGATTCGGATGGAAAGCTCTACTGGGGAATATATTCAGATATCCAACTCCGCTAGGGAAACAAATATTCTTGTCCCAACATGGCTGATCTGAGAACGAAACTCTCGAAGATGTTCAGAATAATTTCATATAGAAGAATGCGACTTACATCGGGGAATATAATCAATTTACCGGGGCACAATTCACATTGGGAACTTTGACGTGGCAATGCACTATTCATTGGAGAATACGATAACAATTCCTCTGTCAAGCATACTCACTGGGGATATCAACCCTAAGTCAACGGTTCCAACACCATCTTCACTGAGAACAAAGGTTAGAACCTTCTATTGATGATGATTTGAGAATTCGATGGACATTCACTGGGGAACTTATCCTGGAATAGATATCAATGATCTCACCGGGGATTTACCTGAGATTAGTACCCATAACTTGCACTGAGGATTATAATAATGTCAATATGTTGAAGTGTGTATCACTGGGGAACTAATCAACTCATCAGACCCTTATGACGATAAATTCTGCTTAAGAATCAAACTCACTGGGGATAAGCCTCAACCAACATTGGGACTTATACTGGGGAGCACGACAATATCAATACGTCGAATCATAAATCAATGGTAACAAAATTAATCCATCAGGACCTTCTGGAAATGAATTCTACTTGAGAATTGGCTTCACAGGGGGATGAACCTGGATTGAGATGTACTCTTCATTGGGGAAAAAGGGCCTCACACCGATAACCCATCACATACCTGCAAGCTACAAGTTATAACAACGTCTCCATGCACGGAGAGGATTACAGAGAGACAACTTGCCCCTGCATCTTCGGATTCTGAAAAGATTCTCCTTTGATCAACAGATTCTCAGGGAGATTAAATCTTGGCACTATTGCCTCAGTTTAACTGAACTTTGAGGGATATGATCCCGACTTGAATGTCCCAAATTACTCATCAATTGAAAGATTTCTGAATCTCGACATAACTTCACCGGATTGATTATCGCTTTGAGAGATTGTCAAAATCTCGACGTAACTGCCCCGGTTTAATCATAATCACTCCACAGAGCATTAACATGTTTCTTCACCCTTCAGGGAAACCAAACACTGAGATAATTCTTCTCAAAAGAATAACATCATTGGGATATTGCCCCTGCTTCACGGGGTTTTGATAATCCAATTCCTCACCTCGTGCTATCAGAGAGATGGGAGACTCACAGATTTTGAAGACCAGACTTCATCAGGGTAATTGTCTTATATCTGGAATGCAGTCTAACACACCATTATTCTTCTCAACATGATCTGCTTCATACTCAAACAGATAATTTAAACAATCTACCCCTTAGGAACATCAAAAGTGGCATGCCATAGCTCAACAGAAACTTTCAGGCAATCAGAAACTTGCACACAATCTGTTTCAAACCATTTGACAAATTGATCTTCTTATACTCAACGGAGTCAATAGAATACATGCCCCAGATTAGGAACATTCTTCAAAAAATGGTTCAATCTTCAACACATCCTTGAAGCAGTTTGTCTCTCGGAATAATCAAGTTTTTCATCTGATGCTCATTGTGCAAGCTTACTTGATGTTTAAGCACTTATCCATATGCAAAGAATGCTTTATTCTATGAATGATAATTCTAATGCAAATCATACGTTTGTCTTGAAGTTAAAAGAATTTATTGAAAAGATGTCGAAACATCGAATTTTTGTTCAAAGAATGTAAAAAACAATGGAGTGATACCAACTCAAAATTTTAGCAAGCCTACTAGGAGTCAGGATACCGTACTCTCGTCACAGTTTAGCTTTCAAATTAACCCATGCTTCAATTAGGTCTTTTAAGGGTTGTAACGTGGCCTGGTTCACGGTTTTAGAAAAAAAGGATTTTTAGGCTCAAAATATTTGGTGCCCACCCATTCTCCATGATGTTCTCCATTCCTACGTTCAATTAACTCAATACGAGCATTCATCTTTCATAGAGAGTTTATAATAACTGGGGAACCAAAGAGGTATCTTAATTTCGGACATGGTAGTCACTCACCTCTTTCATTAAATATTTGATCACACGACCTTATTCTTTGACTTGCAATATCATATTCTTTCTTTTGTTTTGCTTTTTTCTTTATTATCTTTTTTTCTTTTTTCTTCTTTGAACAAGTCGTGTGAAACTAAGTCGTTCGACTCTTTATTAAGGTGTGACTACCTTATTCCTTGATGGACAATGAATACCCATTGGGGTTTTGTCATTTTTCTCGACCTCTTGATAAATGAAGGATAACAATTGTGGTTAATCCTTGAATGTACTCTCCTGATGAGATTTAAATGCTTCATCAGGTTAATTGAACACTACTCTGCCCCGGGTTAAAAATGAGGGTTTTCTCTGAATAGAAAAGAAGCTCCTACTTCAAGGCTCAAAAGGGTTAACAAGGGTTTCACTTCCTTATATCTCCGGTGTTTGGGAATTTGAAACAATGCCTGTACATCATCAGCAAGGTTTTTTATTCGAAAGCAATACCGTTTGAGATTCTTGGTATATTGTTCATCATCCTCCCTACAGAGGTTTTGCTTTATTTACAAGAGTTGAGCATCAAAAGCATTTAAAAATAATTAAGAGTGAATACGAATGGATCAATTCAAGACAAACATATTCAATGCATTACGATTAATATTCAAGAATGAACAAGTTTTGCATACAGGTAAGTAATGAACAAACAAGAAATATTACAAATGAGAATGCAAAATAAAACTGGAAATTTCCATCGTTGAGGAGAGTAGTCTCCGAATGAGCTTATTGCTTCAGACGATGCATTTTGAAGTCTTGATATTCAATGAGTCAAAGCAGCATCCAAATCTGACCATCTGGTGTGAAACTGATAACCTTCGCATCAAGCAGATCTTGCACTTTATCTCTCAAGGATTTACAACCTTCTGGATGGACCATGCAATCTTCACAATCAATACCACAACCTGGGAATACACCTTTTCTCAACAAACGCTCTTTCACAAAGGATAAAGGAATTGTCAGCAGATTTACATCTTTAACCATGTTCAAACTTCCATCCTCAACAATAGCATTGACAGTAGCATCAACATAAGTTAGTAATGGATGCTGAATAACATCAGGTGTTGGTGCTGGTCCGAAGTTGAAAGCCTCAGAATCAAGCAGGTCCTGCACTATGTGCTTGAAAGCCATACAATTCTCAATAGTATGCCCCTGCCCGTTAGAATGGAAAGCACACCGAGCGTTGGCATTGAAATTCTTTGGCAACTTATTGGGATTAATCCTTAAAGTTCGCATTTCAATCATCTTCAACCGTTGCAAGTGGGAAAACAGTTCAGCATAAGATATCGGGAGAGGATCAAATTTCCTTTGTACCCTTGGTCGTTTTTGATTATCCTGCTTGGCAACATAAGTTTGCTTTTGAGGCGCAGCAGCAGCCGAAATAGTCGCATAGGCACTTGGGGTAACATTGATTCGCACACTCAAACCCGTGGGAGTAAACAAAATTATCTCTTCATCGAGTAAATCTTGAACTTTATGTTTCAATGCCATACAGTTCTTAGTATCATGACAAGGTGCCCCAGAATGGAAATCACACCTAGCATTTTCATCAAAATCACGCGGAAGCTTTCCGTGCATAGTGAAAATTCGAAGCTCAACCAACTGAAACTTAAGCAATTGAGGAAGTAACTGAGCATACAACATCGAAATGGGATCAAATTTCCTCTCAGGTTGTGACGGTCCTGGTGGATGAGCTTTATCCTTTGGATTTTTCTGAGCAATAGAAACTGGTTCTGGACGAGAATACCCCGGAACACAAGGTAGTAGAGGAGATGCATGCACTGATTTAAGACTTGAAGAGTCCCCCAAAGTATAGGGAGTAATAGAAACTCTTGTTGCGGAAGCGGGTGCAAGTTTGTCTTCCTTTTCCAACACGGTATTCAGAATTTCCATAACAAAACTCAACTGAGTCTTCAACTGGTGGTTCTCCTCTCTCAAGAGTTCTTGTCCATTGACCAAACCTTGCATGTCTAGCATCAAAAATCTCATTTGTTCTTTCATTTCATCCAATTCCCCACGAAGTTGTTCCATCACTTAAATCTGATCGGATCGTAGAGTGGTAAGAGGTCAAGATTTGTAATTCTGCAAAGACAATATCAGGTCTGAATAAGAGAAGTCCCCAAGTTTCGAACACCTGTTATGAATGCATTAAATGAATGAATATGCAGGTTAGATATGTACATATTTAATTTTTCTGACATTTCTTTTGAAAAATAAAGATGCTATGCAAGTGCATTAACCATGGGTTCAAAATTTCAGCATAACAACGGGTAGCATTTGTACAATCCGTTGAATAATGGCCACATAATCTCTGAATAATCTGAATATCACAGGATCAAAGGTTCGGCACCAATTCAAATACCATAGAAGAACCAAGTCTGAATATCATAGGATCAAAGGTCCGACATCATTTCAGAATATCACAGAAAATACCAGAAAATCAGGTGTCAAGAACCAAGTATCAAAAGCCATACGGTCATCAATAACAAAATGTCACATGAGGACCAATACAATCACCATCAGCATAAATAGTCACCATCAATATCAAGTAACCAATAGCCACCAATGGTACCTGTAATAATCATGATCCCGCCCCACTCACAGGTGAAACTAAGGCTTGGGTAAGGTCAAGGTAACTCCAGGATCTAGTTCTCCTAGAGAAACTAACATCTTATCACCTACGTGAAGATGATAGCCCCCTGATTGAACCTCCTCTGAAGCATGGACGACATGCCAGACTACAAGATCTACATCCGGTATCTGACATGTTCCACTCTATTCCTATATGTTCTTATGTGTCTCTTGGCCGGGGTATGAGGCCTTTTACCTCATGTAACTCCCACCCAATCAATAGAATAACCTGTACAGCAGCCTAACCAGTATATGAAAGCAATAAATATGCCACATAGAATGCAATGCACGCATACAAAGGATGATGCGATAAAGCAAGTAAATAAATAAGCAAATAAATAAACACCCAATAGACATGAAAATAAAAGCTTGGATCGACTCCTGATCGGACCAGCACAGGTCTGCATGATCCCCAGTGAAGTCGCCAGCTGAAACAACCGGTTGAACATCATCCGATAACTATATCAATGAAGTCGCCATCGAACGTTTTTTATCTCGCAAAAGGAGAAAGGCAAACGCATCGCGAAAACCTGAAAGGGATAAGGCACGGTCTTGCGACCGAGAGATAGGGTAAGGGAATCTATTACGCGAAGGGAAGGTATTAGCACCCCACACGCCCGTAGTACTCTACGGTATCCACTTCTATTTTCTGTCTAATGGGTGTGTTTATATCTATCTGCTGCTTAATTGCTACATCTGTATGCTAAAAGAGAATGCATGTGAAGGAAAAGAAAATAAAGAAAACACGGGGAAAAGAAGGAAGTATTTACAAAGTTTGCTCGATCGAGCCCCGTGACAAGATGCCTACGTATTCCCGCGTGCAATGGGAAAGTCAGAGCGCCGTAGTTCGGCTCACATGTTTTGATGGGTTATGTGTTTTTTAATTATGAAAATAATTTAAAAACAAAAGGAAACCCGTAAGCAAAAAGGTTTGCATTGGTTGGTTGTTTTTACCTTTGAAAAAGGAGTTTGAACCATCATTAAGTGTTTTAATTTGCAAAGGAAAAAGAAAACAATTTTTAGTTTTATTACATGCATGAATGTAAAAAGAAAAGGGAAAACAAACAAGGGAAACTATCTAATGCTATCCCTAATGTCATCATGCATGGATTACATCCTAAGGTCTAACTCGAATCACTAACTAAGGTAGAGTCGAGAGAATCCTAAAGGAACATGCAAAGGTTTACCGCCTAGATCTATGTCTATCTCGAATCACCAGCCAGAATGGAGTCGAAGATGACAAAAAGGAGGGAAAATGTTTACAACCTAAGTCTATGTCCATCTCGAATCACTAACTAAAGTAGAGTCGAAGAAGACAAAAGGGATGAAGCAAACAAGTGCTTTGACAGAAGCACACAAACAATGCAATGCAAAAACAAATGTCAAACAATCGTAGGCATAACCTACAGAGCAAATGATGCGAGTTCGGCAATAAATGCGAACCCCATGAATGAGTGGAGAGTCAGAATAGGGGACTCTAGCCACTTTTATTGACTCGATGAAGGAGGCAACACGATTCGCGTGTGTTGAGCTGACACGGACTAGAACTGTGCGGGGGTTGGTTGCAGACCCTACCTTCCGGCTTGCCCATATATCAATGACTCGATAGCAGAAAATATAAAGAGCGGGACTTCGCTTAGTGGTACCACGTCGGGTGTCCTAACCACTCTGACCTATGCAAGCACAAATGTAAACACTTACTGAAAGTTACCTCCCTATGCAGATGGAGGATTTTAAACAAACTAAACACAATTAGCACACAGAATTGCCCTAAACGGGTGTTTAAATAAACCATAGGGGTTCCTGAACATGCTCCAACTACGGAAGCCCCTTCATACATCTCTATTCCTACTTCTCATGGCAAGGAAAGCAGTAAAATCCTACTTCTCATGCTCTCTAGAAAAGCGGTAAATGAAATGCGATAAATAAGATAAAATAAAATTACCCGACGGATGTTAAATCCAAAGAGCACACAAGCTATAGAAATACTCTGGAAAACTTCAAGTACTGCTGGCACACAATAAGAAAATCCGGTGAGAAGTGTGCGGAGGCACGAAAAGCATAATCAGGATGTGCGTCATACACATCTGAAGCAAATACACCTGTACAAGATCATAATCCAGACAACACAGATAAAAGATGTGCGTAGATATTTACAGTCAAGAGTGTGTGTCTATACACACTCGACGTATATCCAATAAACCTGCAGAAAATTACAATCCAGACAAAGCAACAGAGAAGGCACACACATGTGTGCGAGCAACAGATGTGGATTCTACACATCCAATCATATACCTGTAAAAGATGGTGAAAACCAAGCAGACAGATAAAGAATACACACACATGTGTGTAACGTCAAAACATGAATTTTATAAATCCAAATTAGTAGTATAACGCTCCGCGTACCTCGCATACAAAACAGAATGTCAGAAATAGCAACGCGGCTTTTTAAATAAAACATAAAACGCGAAAAAAAATATGATTATTTACAACGAAATCAGAATATCAAAAATAAAATTGAAACTCTACTTACAACACTAAGATAAGGTATACTTTTGACTATAATTAAATAGTATAAGAATATCTTAGAGTTTCTAAAAAAAAAAGACATTATACTACTAAATTAAAAGAAAAACAAACATCTAAGTGTATTATTTAAAAAATTGAATTAGAATTAAATGCAAAAATATTAAAAAAAAGTCAAAAATGTTCAAATATCCTAAAATATCAGAATATGTTTTTTATATGTTTTTTATACTTCGAAACAATCGAAAACGAAAGCTAAATCGAATTATTATTGAATATGTGAAACAAAGAAACAAGGGGGTAAGAAACTGAATTCCTAAATGAACTAAATTCACTTATAATGATTCGCTGGGCCTAATAGCAGCAGGTGTATCAGCAAAACGCTAAGCCTGGTCCAATCATCTCAGTAAGTCCAATCTCGTTTTTTGTTTGAGTCCAGTTTTCCTTTTTTTTTGCTAAATCCTATACTGATTATTATTATTTTTTCAATTATTATAATATATCAATATTTATTTAACATGTAACATTTTAGTTATTATTTCATGTGACATAGTATCAATAGGTCAATATTTAACTTAAATAATATTTCAGATTTTATTTTTATTAAATGAAAATAGATGACAGGTGGCGCAATCTGGACGGTTAATACAAAAAATGCTATGCACCAATGAGGGACAGCCACGTCAAGGGTTTGTAGTACAACACAGTGACTCGCCGGAAACGGCCTTCTTCTCCGGCGGAAGGTGACCGGAAAACGTAAACTTCGCCAGAAACGGACGACCTCACAACCAATCGACTCGGCTTTGCGCTCCAGATACGAATCTAATCTCTACCCATCCTAAAAACTACTCAAACCTCATGAAATCTGAACATGAAACATGGATCTAAACAAAATTGAAATTCCGCGGATTCGACACCCATAGATATATCTTGCATTCATGTTCAAGTTTTACGCGTCCTCAGGTATTATACAAGATTTTACAGCATACGAGTGATTAACGTATCGAGACTGACAATCAGAAAACTTACTTGGCGGACGAATAACCGCTGCATTCTTGAATTCGTATGGAAGACGAAGGAGAAATCTATAGACTGGTCCTTATGCCATGGAGAACGATGAATAACATGCTCTAGATCTCAAGAATCTTCTCGTTATAACGGTGAATGTTTCGATTTCTGCTCAGAGGAATTCTTCGATCAAGATGCGAATTGAGGATAATGACTTATCGACGGCGTTGGCAGCGATGAATGACGAGAGAGAAATCCTTCGTGATCCAGAGCGAAGGCCACGAAAGCTGACTATGATTTTCCAGTCAGAGGCACGAAGAGCATGATTCTGTTATAGCTTCATGTCGGATTTTGTCACTGATTCTTTGATCGAGAGAGAAGAAGAAGTTGCGGTTGTTATCGTTCTTGACAAAGAATGAGAGTATTTCGGTTACCGCGATTACGGCCAAGCACGGCGACGGATCATGGTTAGGAGGATGCAAGTGAAGAATAGAAAGTGTGAGTTGAAGAAAGGAGCGTGACCGTTTGTAACTGTTTTTCGGCGAAGTTTGTTACGGTTGTTATGGCAGCGTGAGGAGAAACAGTGAGAAGGAAAACCGGTGGTGGAGAGGGTTTAGAGAGTGGTAGTTAGAACGAGAGCAGAAGGAGAGTGGCAGCAGGAGGAGAAAGAAAAATCGTTCTGTTTGTGGTGGTGCGTGAAGAAAAAGAAAAATGAAAAAATGGTGAGTTGGTAAAAATGATGAGTATGGATGGCGAATGGTAGTTAGCTACCGAGGAAATAGCAGAGAGTGATGAAAAGAAATGGTGTTAGGTGATGGAAAGAAAGAAAAGTGGTAGTGAAAAAAATGATTCTGGGTGTGAGTTTGTTAGAGTGGAATGTTGTTACGGTTATGGTGAGTGATGAGAAAAAAAGAGAGTGGAGCTATACTGTTATTTTTGCAGAGTGTTTTTTGGTTTTGGTGAAAAAAAGTTTGTTATAGCATGGTGAAAGAAAAAGGGAAGCAAAAATGGTTGTTACCGATATTGTAACTAAAAAAAATGATGGAAAAAACCGTGGAAAACAAGAAAAATGGTTATTAACGTATCCTTTCAACCCGACCTCTTTAAGGCATGGTAACTCGAGATGTAACCCTCCTCGAACTAAACTCTCAACATCAAAATTGAAGAAGGCATGCGGCTGAACAATCCTCCTGTTGAAATTTTTTCGAGATAATGCTTGTAGCATACTTTAAATCTGTCCCGAAGTTAAGAAATCATATTTGGCGAAATAACGGCGATAACGGCAAAGTTTTACCGAATGCTTTCTCATGACTTTAAAGCCTTATAGCTCCTTCGATACTCGACAAAATAACGCAAACTCGGTGTCATTAGAAAGAAGGCATGTGGCAGAACAACTTTGATGTTGAGTTCTCGATGAAAAGTTGATCACAAGCTCGCCGTATTCAGCCTCGAAGTCATGCCGACACAAGCTGACTGCATGTTTTGAAAAAAAATTCTCTAAGTATCGTATTCTTGAAACAATCCACGTACACCACTTTGCAGCCCCGTAACTCCCATGATACTAGACCGGATGACTCGAACCCGGTACCGTTGGACAGCTCGCGTGACATAGAACAACTGTTTAGTTCGGCAAAAATCCGAACAGAGCTTTAATCATTGAATAAAAAGTGTTTGAAAATTGCTACGCGAGTGTTCGATAAAATGCCTGGCCTGGCTGGGCAAGTTTTGGTGCATGTCTTGCGGCAATTTCCAACTTCAAGCCTTCATTTACGGCGACTCGTATCTCCCAGCTCCGACGTTCGAAACGAAAAAAATTCTAAACGAAACTTGTAGAATATACGGCAAACTCCAACTTTCATGTTCGGAGTTTCTTCGTGCGGCGGCCGAATCAACGAGAAAACAGTCCCGAACATACGCACACCAACTGTTCGATGAAATGCGTCCACAACCATGGCAAGAAATGTGCATGCTGTCTTGGACTTTGACAACTTCAAACTACAAACTGCAGCGCTCCGTATCTTCCAGCTCTGACGTCCGAAACGAAAAAGTTTCTAAACATAACTTGTAGATGGAATTACGAACTCCAACTTTTGTGTTCAGAACTTTTCCGTGCGGCGATCGAATCAATGACGAAAACAGCCCTGAACATGTGCACAAAAACTACTCGAACCTTACAAACATAATGAGTTCTTATTTTCCGAGCTTTATAACTTCCAATTCGAGTCCCGAATGAATTTGACTCCTTCAACAAAGTTTTAGATTGCCATGAGATGAACAACTTTGCAGTTGAACACTTTCCGATTCGGAGCCACAAACTGTGATAAAATCGACCCTGAAGCTGTCAGCTTGAGCATAGAAACAAACGCTTCAAAATAATTCTAAGTGTTGAATTTTGAGAAATGATAAACCGTGACTTCGAGATCCGTAATTTTTGATCCGTTTCCCGAATGGATTCGATTCCTTCAGCAAAGTTGTAGATTTCCGCTAAACGAACAACTTTGATTTTGAACTCGACTCGAATCAACGCCTCAAAACACGTGTAAAATACCTCCGAAGTCGAGCACTTGAACATGTTAAAAACACTCAAAATTTTAGTGTAAAACTTCAAAAGTTATGAACTTCAAACTTCGGAGCTTTATAACTCGAAATCCGGGCATTTCTGGAAAAATCTTCACAAGAACAAAGTCGGAGTACGAAATGCGCTCTTTCCAACGACTATCAATTCACAAATTTCTGACCACAGACGGGCAAGATACGGATGCGGCAACATGGCTCCGTGAACACAAAGTACTTAAAACAGAAAAAATTTCTAAGTCCAAGATTACTTAAAATGCAAGAAACCTCATTTTCACCCGATTCTTCCAATTTTTCTCAACAAATGATCGCATTTTCTCAAATGACGACTTTTGACAGTAATTTTGACCCGAAACTCCGCCCGGTCAAACTTTGACTTTTTGTTGACTTTTTGATACATGCACTCAAATATCATCTTATCCGTCCGTTCTTGATTTTCTGATGAATCGTGCGGATCGATAAGTCGTATACTAACACTTCACCACTTACAGAAGACCGTAGAATCAATTCGGGCTCAAATATTCGAACACAACACATTGTAACTCGAAACTGTAATCAATATCCATCTGATAGTCGATCAAAACTCTGAAACCTCAATTCTCGATAGATAATCAGAAGCTTCTAAAACACACATATCTTGCGTTTTGAGATGACGCCTGAAATAACAGAACTTCAGATATTCATCTTTCGAGAACCAAACCTCTTCTTCAAAATTGTACAGGTTCATACGATTGGAAAATCAGGAACCCATGGTTAACGAATGAATGATATGTATGCAATGCATCTATTGATCAAGTGTTAGCCAATTATTTATTAATAAAATGAAGAGCCCGAATTTTGGGGTGCAACAGGAAGCATTGAAGGAAGAGAGAAGGACTTTTGGTGTTCCATTAGAATTTGAATTCTGATGAAGAGAAGAATAATGAATTGGCATGGGGGCAATAAACAGGTTTGGTATTTCCCATATGCTTAATGTTAAAATCTTTAAACAAAAAAAATCAACTTACATTTTAGTGTTAAAATATTCAAAATTAAAACCCCCATCTCCTAACCCCGTCTCACCTTCTTCCTCTCGTCGGAACTGCGCCTCTCATGCGTTCACATACCCTGTTCCTTCATTAAGCTCTTCATCCATCCTCTCAACTCACTCGGGAACACCACAACCCTCTGTTTCTCCATGACCTCCATCTTCCTTTCACCCTTCTCACAGTAGTAACACCCATCTCCATGCCGTTCCCTTGTCGGTCTCTATCTGCTACGCTATTCCTCAACATCATAACCTTCATCATACCTTTAACCCCTCTTCCGCTCCATTACACAGCTTCGCCTCTACCTTTCTCTCGGTTCCTCTTGTCTCCACTCTAGCATCTCAAGCTCATAGTAAACAGCGGCAACATCTCTTAGCGACAGTTTAACATCACCGATTTCGGTAACTTTTCGATCTCTTTTCATTTCTTCTCGATATATATCGTAAAACATTTTTCATTTCTTCTAAAGATATATGTTTAGGGTGTAAGACACTTTGAATGATGAGAATCAATCTCACGAGCTTTCAATTGATTCAAGTTTGTTTTGTTCCTTCTTTTCTGATATGTTTATAGTTTGTATATCCTATGGCTTCTTCTACCAAAATGTAGTTCTAAATTGCGGTTGCAATGAGTTGCTTGCATTTGACTTAAATATATAGTTTCGCTGCGTTGTCACAACCATAATTTATAACCACGCATGTCATGTTCTTGAGTATCTTAAGAAAAAAACATAAAAAGAAAAGGTTTTTCATTTTGAAACAAATTGATGATGTATGCATAAACTTTTGCGAGGTTTGGATTGGTTATGATCAACTAGCAAAGATTTGAATCTCAAATGATGATTCTTTCTCTATTGCCAACAAGCTATCCAGGTTTTCTTTTGTAACTATATTGGTTTGTTCTACTCATGAGTGCTAATTTTGGTTCTGTTTAACGCATTTTATTCATATATTGTGTAGGTTTCCTTCATCAAGGTACTCCTTTTCGCAATCAAAGTTTCCAGCAAAATTGGTCATTACCACAAAATGGTTCTCTTACACCACAAATGGTAATTATTTTCTCATCTCTATTTTCCCGCCTGGTATATGGATTTGTGAATGTGTTTGTAGTGGTTATTTATCACTTCCAATTACACGCTTTGTATTGGATTTGTAAAGCCACATGAAACAAAAATATTCAAACAATTTTAGCACCAAGTTTGTGACGTACGCCTCAAGAAATGACCAGCGTTATATGAGCTATGATGATCCGCTGAGGAACCCATTTTGCTAACATTAATCAAAGAATCCTTATGGTATTTGCGAAACTTCTATTTATCCACAAAGTGCGATATTTTGGTTAAAATCCTAATCTCCGATTTATTGAACATGATACAAAAATATACAAAATGATTTGGTCTTGTAACTCTAACGACGATTGATGGCATGAAAACAAAAAAACGTGACAAGTTCAATTTTGAGGCACACATAAAACAAGCTGAGAAGTGAGAACAAGTTGGATTGTGAACTTACTCTTGAGAGGCATCAATGATTGTCGTTAGAGTTATGACTAATGCTTTTATTGAATTTAATGAAAAATAGAATCATATTAACATATAAAACTGTTTTTTCCGGGGTTTAAAATCTTGATTTGTGTTTTAATCGAGCAACCTAGCCATGAAGTATATAGAGTGGCCAAGCTTTAGTGTCTGTATGTCACTCATTAGTTTATTGTTATTTTCAGTTACAAATCATAATGTGTTGATTAACTTATTTATCTGTATGAATCCTTGGCGGAGGACATGACACGACTCTTGTTATTGTGGCATTTCTTCTTGTTGCATTATCGTGCATTGATTCGGCTCTTAGCTACCTTTTGAATTTAGCTCTTCGGAACGTAAATTACTATGTAACCGGTTCTTGATGATGTTTTAATCGATTAGGTCCATCCTTGTTAGCATTTAATTAATGACTTCTATTGTGAACTTGAAATGAATGACATAATTTTATGGTTAGAAAGCTGTATACTAATATTACTAAAACATATTTTGGAAGAACAAAAATAGAATTGAATATTTTCTATAGATACAAGCATTATCTATTGATTGTCAAGCATGATTATTTTTTGTTTGAAGTCTCAACTTCCTAGTTGTTCCTAGTTTCAACTTCATTGCAATGGCATAAACCTAATCGGTGTAATAGAAGATGATTTTTCAATCGCTCCAAAATAGACTCTTGAAATGATCCTTCATTGGCTAATAGGCGGATCGAGAGTTATAATAATAGAAAACATGAAATGGATTTTTTGCAAAGGATGTATTGAGTCTCAACCTCTGAAGTCCTAGCATTGTCATAATCACTAAACAGAAAACGTGAACTCAAATATTGTTGCAAGTTTGCATTAAAACCAATACACGAGTTGAATGAGTTCAATTAGGGATGGCAAAATCTACCACGTTTAAGCATGCCTTATAAAAATGGGATAGAACATACATATTTGAGGATGTAGATTTAAAATTTTGTTCTGCTTTGCGAAAATGAGAGTGGGGAGGACATGTGAGCCTTGCATCTCTAAAAGTTACAAATTGCAAAAATATTTTATTAATATTCACATTGTGAGTTTGCACCCCTAAAAATTATAAATTACAAAAATATCTTGTTAATGTCCACATTATGAGTTTGCACCCCTAAAAATTACAAATTACAAAAATATCTTGTTAATGTTCATATTGTGAGTTTGTAAAAAAATAGGTGGGATGACCATATTTACAAATTACAAAAATATCTTGTTAATGTTCATATTGTGAGTTTGTAAAAAAAATAGGTGGGATGACCATATTAGAGGGAGCATGTTTAAAATTTTAATATGTTTTGTGAAAAATTACAAAATGTTAATTAAAAAAAAAAGTCTTGTCTTCAATATATATATATATATATATATATATATATATATATATATATATATATATATATATATATATATATATATATATATATATATATATATATATATATATATATATAGTAGTAGTTCTCATTTATTTATTTTATGCAAAAGATGTAATTTATAAGATTTGTAATTTATAAAAAATACCATTGTAGGGTTGAGTTACAAAAATGTCAAACTTTATATCTATTTCACTTCAATTGTTGCATAATCTATAAAATTTAGAGATTTTGTCCTGCCACCATCACACTTTCACGATTAGAATGTTTTTGAAACAAATATGTTTGTGAACCTCCTAAATATCTCATATTTTATTTTTAATCCATTAAAAAAATTTCTTCAACGAATGGTCCTCCTAAACTTTTTGCTCTCGCTTGCAACTTAGCGACGATTTTTAAAATTAGCATAATCATAGCGGATTTAGTAACGGTTGATAACTTATCGGTTGAATTAATGACGCAATTAGCGAATGAAATTTTTTAGGAGTATCATTCTTTGAAGGAAATTTTTTATGGGACTAAAAGTGAAATATAAGAGCTTTAGGAGGACTACAAACTTATTTAAACCTATTCTTTTAAGGGACTAAAAGTGAAATATAAGAGCTTTAGGAGGACTACAAACTTATTTTTACCTCTCTTCCTGTTTATTGCATCATTTTAAATTATTTATATGTCGATGATATTGATATTTCGGTTTTATAAACAGACTGCTAAAAGCAATTCGACACAGTGCAAAAATTAGCGGGGAAAATATTTCAAGTTTTCATCTTTTACTCATCCTTTTATAAATTCGTGTCGCGTAAATCATAAAATGTGCTCTCCCTAATTTTTCGATACATTTCTAAGTCTCGTTTTTAACCGTAAGCGTTTTAAAAACCGAGTATTCTTTATTATCATTTTATTTCGATTTTAACCATTTCAAGAATTTTTCTTTAATCTATGAGACCCGTAGTTTATTTTAATGTGCTCATTTTATTTTTCGGATAATTTATTGTCAATTTATATCATTTTGACAATTTTAGGTGTCCATTTTTATCTCCAAAATTAAAACAAAAATGTTGTTGGATAGATTATTTTTTATCTTTTGGGCTTTGTGGCCCATTTTGTCAAAAGGGCATTTTGGGCATTATTAAAAATTGCTAAACCTAGTTTTTGTAATATATATGTGTATAATTGGAGGGCGGGGTAAAAAAGAAACGGAACATTGGGCGGATTGAAAAAGCGAAACCAATTTGAAAATTATAAACAAAAAATCTCTCCACTTCTTCTTGACCCTCACTTTGAAATCCAACCACCACTTCCTCTCCTTCCGTTCACCATTCCAAGATATTCAACTCAGTACCCTTCATCCTCTACACACCTCCGTTTCCTCACCGCTGCTGCATCCGTCCTTCACCATCCACCAACGACTCCTCCGTCTTCTTTACTTAGTAACTCCTTCATTAAACCCCATCTCTAACCCTCTCACCTTCTTCCTCTCATTTGGGCCCCGCCTCTCCGCCGTTCACATACCCCTGTTCCTATTAAGCTCTTCATCCATCCTCTCAACTCACTGCGGGAACCACAACCCTCTGTTTCGCTGACCTCCATCTTCCCTTTCACCCTTCTCACGCCGTAACAACCCATCTCCATAGCCGTTCCCTTGCTGGTCTCTATCTGATCGCTATTCCTCAACATCATAACCTTCATCATACCTTTAACCCCTCTCTTCCGCTCCATTACACGCCTCTACCTTTCTCGGTTCCCTCACATCTCCACTCTCTAGCATCTCAAGCTCATAGTAAACAGCTGCAACATCTCGTAGCAGCAGTTTAACATCAGCGATTTCGGTAACTTTTCGATCTCTTTACCTATGAGGTCCTGACATAATGTTGTATTGAAAATCTGTGATATATGAACATATTGCCATGATATGACAAATGTTTGGTAATAAATTTTTGACAATTCTGCATATTTCATTTATGGATTGCTACTGAAAAAATCTTGAAAAAATGTTTAGTATGTGTTAATATGTGATGTAAGATCTGTTATGCTGTAAAAATTTAACACAATCTGAAGCATTTCGATGTCCACATCTATGTTGTGAATAACGGTGTAGGCCGATATCATGTGTGTGTGAAAAACAGCAGCCAAGCTTGGGGCTATACCGTCGGCCAGCGTTAAGTTTGAAAGGCGTCATGACGCAATGTCGGGTCGCGTCGCGGTTGGGTCTTGGTGGGCGGCGCTTGGATGGTCGGTTCCACCCAAAACCTAATTTAAATTGTTTTTTCATGTGACATCGTATAAGCTTTTATAACCTTAAAAAAACCTATTATTTTTCTTACCGTTAGACTCTTCTCTCACTCTTCCCTGCTTTTCCATCGCCGCTTCAGCCATCTCTTCTCTCTCTTATTGGTTTTCCATCATCGCTCACTCATCGCTTGATATCTTTACTTCATCCGGTATTGTTCCTTCATCTGTTTCCTTCTTGTCCTTCTTGTTTCCTTCACTTCTGTTTCCTTCTTATTGGTTCTGTTCTATTTCCTTCACTTCTATTTCCTTCTTATTGGTTCTGTTCTATTTCCTTCACTTCTATTTCCTTCACTTGTAAGGTCACTCAAATTTGAGTTGGCGCTAAAATTTGAGTTGGCTTTTCGCTCTTACTTACAAGTGAATTTTAGCGCCAACTCAAATTTGAATATGGAATCAGAACCCGGTTCAAGATCCGAAAAGCCACCTACTATCAGGTATATGCTATAAGGTCACTCAGCATTTACTAGTCAATTTTGTAAGCTTAAGTTAGAGCCACCTTAAATTTTAATAGTTGTTCAAGATAATTTATGGATACATATAACCCTATGTTTTCAATCACGATGCGGAGTAGAATTGCATCCTATACGAAAATCTGAATTTATCTTTTCTAAAAAAATGAAATACTTGGACGGGTTTCACATTTGTTAATGGCGGTCGTGAAAGATTAAACTACGTTTTGGCTAGACTCGGTCTACTCCGCGGTATATGCTCTGTTATCTGCTAGTGAAAGTGGTCTTCTCTCTGAGAAATCCAACGCTGATATTCTTCTTCTAATTATTAATGTAAATTATCATTTTTATTTTTATTTTTTATTTATGAAATTTATATATATTTAATTTCTTAAATGCAAAATTATAATATTTTGTCAAATGCACTTTACATTTTCAATGCAGTTTAATATGTAATCTTCTAATAAATATTTTTAATTTATTATTTTTTACTTAATAATAACATTAATACTAATTTGAATATATCAATAATTAATCAGGATAATTTAATAAAGTCATTATTTTTCTCTTTTATTTATTATTATTTTTTAATCTATGTAATATGAGACGGAGAGAGTAATAAATAATAATAATAATTTAGGAAGTGATGATTATAACATTAATTTGAAAATATTATTGTTAATGTATGAATTTAATTTGTATACACAATTTAACACATTTTTTCTGATCCGCATTTCAACAACACATCATTTTCTATAGATTAAAATTGGAAAATAAAAAAATTGGAATAAATATTCTTAAAAATAATTTGAACAAATATTCAATTTATTTTTATCTGTTAAATACACCCCCAAGATTCATAAATAGGATTTCAATGATGCCGGTTCAAGGAGACCTTTTTCTGTCACCCTTTTTAAAATATCTGGCAACCCCTCAATTTTACCGCGCCGCGCCGCTACAGCCGCTATGTTGTTAATCTCGGAAAGCGGCGCGGTGCGGTCAACCCTAAAATGGAAGCGGCGCGGACACTAAATAAATAGACATTTAAAAACATACTAGTATAATACCCAAAAAAAAACTCAGATGCACAAGTCTTAAGCAACAAAATACTTCCAAATACATAAAATTAATAGCATAGGTTCCAATTCCAAATACCATTAAAAGGTATAAGTCTTAAGCAAAAGATTACAACATAGTTTCAAATAGATTATAATAAAAACTCTAATAAGTCATAAAAGGCATAAGTCTAAATTTTAAAATAACTAAACCTATATTGTGAATAGCGGCCGATATCGCGGCGCGGCACGGTAAAAACAGGCCCACCGCTTCGGGTTGTACCGGTCAGCCGCGTTAGGGTGAAGCGGGCTTCGCGGACGCAATATCGGGTCGCGTCGCGGTTCGGGTGCGGCTGGAGCGGGCGCTTCAGACTGTAGCGGGTCGGGTCCACCCAAAACCTAATTTAAATTGTTTTTTTTTCATGTGACATCTGTATAAGCTTTTTATAACCTTAAGAAAAACCCTATTATTTTTCTTACCGTTAGACTCTTCTCTCACTCTTCCCTGCTTTTCCATCGCCGCTTCAGCCATCTCTTTTCTCACTCTTCGTTGGTTTTCCATCGCCGCTCACACTCATCGCGACCATCTCCCTTGACGGTATTGTTCCTTCATCCTGTTCCTTCTTGCTCCTTCTTGTTGTTTCCTTCCGTCCCTCTACTTGTTTCCTTCACTTCTTTCCTTTTTATTGGTTCATTCTATTTCCTTCACTTCTATTTCCTTCTTATTGGTTACATTCTATTTCCTTCACTTGTAAGGTCACTCAAATTTGAGTTGGCGCTAAAATTTGAGTTGGCTTTTCGCTCTTACTTACAAGTGAATTTTAGCGCCAACTCAAATTTGAATATGGTATCGAGCCGGTTCAAGATCCGAAAAGCCACCTACTCGGTATATGCTATAAGGTCACTCGGCATTTACAAGTCAATTTTGTAAGCTTAGTTAGAGCCACCTTAAATTTTAATAGTTGTTCAAGATAATTTATGGATACATATAACCCTATGTTTTCAATCACGATGCGGAGTAAATTGCATCCTATCTGAAAATCAATTTAGCTTTTCTAAAAAAATGAAATACCTGGACGGGTTTCCTCGCTGTTAATGGCGGCCGGCGAAAGATTCCGGCTACGTTTGCGGCTAGACTCAGTGCTACTCCGGCAGGTATATGCTCTGTTATCTGCTAGTGAAAGTGGTCTTCTCTCTGAGAAATCCAACGCTGATATTCTTCTTCTAATTATTAATGTAAATTCTCATTTTTATTTTTATTTTTTATTTATGAAATTTATATATATTTAATTTTTTAAATGCAAAATTATAATATTTTGTCAAATGCACTTTACATTTTCAATGCACTTTAATATGTAATCTTCTAATTATATCTTCTAATAAATATTTTTAATTTATTATTTTTTACTTAATAATAACATTAATACTAATTTGAATATATCAATAATTAATCAGGATAATTTAATAAAGTCATTATTTTTCTCTTTTATTTATTATTATTTTTTAATTTGTGTAATATGAGACGGAGAGAGTAATAAATAATAATAATAATTTAGGAAGTGATGATTGTAACATTAATTTGAAAATATTATTGTTAATGTATGAATTTAATTTGTATACACAATTTAACACATTTTTTCTGATCCGCATTTCAACAACACATCATTTTCTATAGATTAAAATTGGAAGATAAAAAAATTGGAATAAATATTCTTAAAAATAATTTGAACAAATATTCAATTTATTTTTATCTGTTAAATACACCCCCAAGATTCATAAATAGGATTTCAATGATGCCGGTTCAAGGAGATCTTTTTCTGTCACCCTTTTTAAAATATCTGGCAACCCCTCAATTTTACCGCGCCGCGCCGCTACGGCCGCTATGTTGTTAATCTCGGAAAGCGGCGCGGTGCGGTCAACCCTAAAATGGAAGCGGCGCGGGCGCTTTTTAAGCGACGCAGACACTAAAAAAATAGACATTTAAAAACATACTAGTATAATACCAAAAAAAAACTCAGATGCACAAGTCTTAAGCAACAAAATACTTCCAAATACATAAAATTAATAGCATAGGTTCCAATTCCAAATACCATTAAAAGGTATAAGTCTTAAGCAAAACATTACAACATAGTTTCAAATAGATTATAATAAAAACTCTAATAAGTCATAAAATGCATAAGTCTAAATTTTAAAATAACTAAACCTATGTTGTGAATAGCGGCCGATATCGCGGAGGGTAAAACAGCCCACCGTCGCCGGGCGCAATGTCCGAATCGCGTCGCGGTTCGGGCGCTTCAGACTGTAGCGGGTCGGGTCCATCCCAAACCTAATTTAAATTGTTTTTTTTCATGTGACATCTGTATAAGCTTTTTATAACCTTAAAAAAACCTATTATTTTTCTTACCGTTAGACTCTTCTCTCACTCTTCCCTGCTTTTCCATCGCCGCTTCAGCCATCTCTTTTCTCACTCTTCGCTGGTTTTCCATCGCCGCTCACACTCATCGCTTCAGCCATCTCTGCTTCAGCCAGGTATTGTTCCTTCATCCTGTTTCCTTGTTGCTCCTTCTTGTTGTTTCCTTCACGTCCCTCTACTTCTGTTTCCTTCACTTCTGTTTCCTTCTTATTGGTTCTGTTCTATTTCCTTCACTTCTATTTCCTTCTTATTGGTTCTGTTCTATTTCCTTCACTTCTATTTCCTTCACTTGTAAGGTCACTAAAATTTGAGTTGGCGCTAAAATTTGAGTTGGCTTTTCGCTCTTACTTACAAGTGAATTTTAGCGCCAACTCAAATTTGAATATGGTATCGAGCCGGTTCAAGATCCGAAAAGCCACCTACTATCAATTATATGCTATAAGGTCACTCGGCATTTACAGTCAATTTTGTAAGCAAGTTAGAGCCACCTTAAATTTTAACAGTTGTTCAAGATAATTTATGGATACATATAACCCTATGTTTTCAATCACGATGCGGAGTAGAATTGCATCCTATACGAAAATCTGAATTTAGCTTTTCTAAAAAAATGAAATACTTGGACAGGTTTCCTCGCTGTTAATGGCGGCCAGCGAAAGATTCCGGCTACGTTTGCGGCTAGACTCAGTGCTACTCCGGCAGGTATATGCTCTGTTATCTGCTAGTGAAAGTGGTCTTCTCTCTGAGAAATCCAACGCTGATATTCTTCTTCTAATTATTAATGTAAATTCTCATTTTTATTTTTATTTTTTATTTATGAAATTTATATATATTTAATTTTTTAAATACAAAATTATAATATTTTGTCAAATGCACTTTACATTTTCAATGCACTTTAATATGTAATCTTCTAATTATATCTTCTAATAAATATTTTTAATTTATTATTTTTTACTTAATAATTGATCATGCATAAAATCCTCGGTAGATGGATGCACGGAGGGAAGATTGTAGGGATCCGAGATAGGTCTCGTCCATAAAAGAGGGATCTACGTCCGCATGGGTCTCGGGAAAAGGCATGAGGACCTGGGTCCGAGGTGTAGCTCGGCGGGTTCTCCAATAAAACGATTGAATATACGTTATGAAGATGAAGAGCTCCTAGAGTCTTTATGAGGCGTTACTAGTGAATGATTACAAGACGCGGCTAATTCCAGCCTTCAAGGCCATGGTTAATGGTGGCGATTCTGAAAAGGAAGAAATAGCTTAAGGAGGAATGGTATAAATAGGGCTCCCTTGATGGATAAGCAAGACAATAATTAGCTTGGAACTTGAGTTACGACACTTGAGTCTCCAAATCCCTAAAAATATCTTTAATCAGGTTTTTCCTGCAAGAACATTGGCGCCCACCGTGGGGCCTCGGTGAAATCAATCCCAGGCCGCACAAACATACTGACAAGCACAGACGACAATGTCTCAAGCCTCACCACCACCAACGGATCCTCCGGATCTCACCCAGCTGCTGGCCATGATTGATGACTTACGCCAGCATAACGAAACGTTACAAGACAACGTTCAAGCTCTTCAGCTAAAGAGTTTGGACGACGCCGAAGAGGCGGAAGGAGAACTTTTGGAGCCACAGCCTTTGTCCCAGGCAATCTGGGAGGATGCCGTACCTGATAACTTCAAACCCCCTGTTCTGGCATCGTATGATGGCAAGACAGATCCACAAGAGCATATTATAGCGGTCAACAACACGATGGCACTCATCGGAGCAACCGATTCCCTTAAATGCAAGTTGATGGCCGGCACCTTTAGAGAATCAGCCCTGCGCTGGTATATGGGGCTGCCTCGGTTGTCCATAGTAAGCTATCAAGATTTCAACCGAAAGATTATCCAGCAGTTTTCAGCTAATCGACACCGCAAGGTGGCCAACACCTCCCTTTTCAACGTAAAGCAGCGCCCCTCCGAGACGCTCCGAGATTTCATGGCCAGATTTAACGAGGAGACTATCAAGGTCTCGCACCCTAATCGGAGATATTTGGCAGCGTTCGGCCGGCTGGCCGGACAGTTCAGAGTCTTTGGCCCAAAGCCCGCCAGAGCATGGACGAGATCATTACTCGGGCGAATGCTACGTAAAGGAGAGAAAGTAACATGGAGAAACGTGCTCGGGATTCTAAAGACAAAGGATCGGGACGACGAGCGAGCCCGCTCGAGATGCACCTGCCGCTCGGGATCGGCCTCGGGACAGGAGGTCACCCTACAACATTATCATCGGGAGACCTTCGTTTAATGCACTTGAGGCGGTGTTGTCGACACTGTTCCTGACTATGAAGTACCCCCTGGGTAACGGACGAGTCGGGGTTGTCCGTGGTGACCAGGGGTTAGCCCGGAAATGCTATAAGGATAGTTTGAAAGCCAAGAAAAAGTCGGGCCGTCGGAGGCTTCTCAAAACAAGTCGGTATGGTCGATATCGATCCTAGAGACGGGACGGGCGAGGAAGGACTTACCCCTCAGGAGGAGGTCAAGGATGTCCAGATCGGGCCGTTGCCTTCACAAGTTACCCATCTCGGAACTCAACTGACTAAGGAGGAGGAGGCCGAAATAGTCCAGGTGTTAAGGCAAAACCTAGACCTTTTTGCCTGGAAGCCATCAGACATGCCGGGCATTGACCCGGAGGTCATGTGCCATCATTTATCAATTGATCCTGGGATCAAACCGGTGTCACAGAGGAAGCGGAAGATGGGAGAGGAAAGGGGACAGGCTGTCTCGGAGGAAGTGGGGAAGTTGTTAAAAGTCGGTTTCGTCAAAGAGGTGCAATACCCAACTTGGCTGTCAAACGTTGTTATGGTGAAGAAGAAGAACGGCAAATGGAGGATGTGTAGACTTCACCGACGAATAAAGCGTGCCCAAAGGATCCCTATCCTCTTCCACACATTGATCGGCTGATTGATAGCTCCTCTGGTTTCCGTCTCCTAAGTTTCTTGGATGCATACTCGGGGTACAACCAGATTCGGATGAACCCGGCTGATGCGTCTAAAACCGCCTTCATGACAGAGAGGAAGAATTTCTATTACAGGGTCATGCCATTCGGTTTGAAGAACGCCGGAGCGACCTACCAGAGACTGATGGATATGGTGTTTGCCCCTCAGATTGGTCGGAATATTGAAGTGTACGTAGACGACATGGTAATCAAAACCCGGCGACGGATCATGTAATTGACATCGAGGAGACATTCGCGTTGAGAAAAATTCAATATGCGCTGAACCCGACAAGTGTACGTTCGGGGTTGGTTGCGTCTGGGTTTCATACTCACAAGTCGGCGTTGAGGCAATCTGATAAGTGCCGGCGATCATTGACATCGGCCCGACATCTATCCGAGAAGTACAGCTAGCGGCGTTTAGCGCGTTGTCTCGTTCTTGTCTTGTCACGGTGACAAGTATTCACTTCTTCGGCGATCAAGAAAGAGCTCTGTTTGAATGGGCCAGGCATGCGAAGAAGCGTTCAAAGGATAAGCGGTTGTTGCGCCCGGTATTGGTCGAGACAAAGAAGCTCTCAGTTGATCCTATATCCGGCGATGTCACGAAGGCGATCAGCTCGGTGGTCCAGGACACGGATGAAGGAGGCGTCGGTGTACTTTGTAAGCAAGGTGTTGAAAGGTGCGGAGACCAGATATCAGAAGATAGAAAAATTGGCGTTGGCGCTTGTGACGACCGCCCGAAAGCTAAGGCATTATTTCCTTGGACACCCTGTCCAGGTAAAGACTAACTATCCTCTAAAGCAAGTGTTCAAGCCGGTTGGTAGGGAGGATGGTGTCTTGGGCCGTGGAGCTGTCAGAATATGAAATCAGTTTCAGCCCTCGTACCAGTATCAAATCCCAGTCTTTAGCTGACTTCATGGTAGAACTTGCTTCCCCGCCGGGAAAGGATTCTATTCAAAGATGGGTACTATCTATCGACGGCTCTTCTAACCTTAAAGGCGTTGGTGCGGGGTAGTCTTTGGAGGGTCAGAGATAGTTCTTGAATACTCTACGTTTGGGTTCTCATAGTAACAACAAGCTCGAGGCTTTGTTGGCCGGTCTGAGGCTGGCTTTGGAGGTCGGGGTGACACACTTGCTAGTCCGTACCGATTCACAGCTGGTGGCTGGACAAATGGACGGGTCATTTCAGGTAAAGGACGCTATCTTGGAGAAATATTTGAAGCAAGCCCTCGTGCTGAGTCGACGATTCGAAGTGTTTGAGATATGTCATGTGGCCCGGGAAGAGAATACTCGAGCTGACCTTCTATCTCGGTTGGCCAGTTCTAAGGATTCTGGGATAAACAAATCGGTCATTCGTGAAACACTTCCCGTGCCTAGTGTCGAGAAAGAAGAATCCCTGATGGTTCGTGGGGACGACGGTGGGTGGATGAGTCCGATCATCCGTTTTCTACAACAAGATGTATTGCCTGAGGATGAGGGGAAGGCCAAGCGAATCAGGAAAATTTCATCCCGGTTTGTGGTGGAATCGGGGAAATTATACCGGCTGGGACGCGCAGCACCCATGCTACGCTGCGTGTCGGAAGAAGATATGTCAACAGTTATGAAGGAGGTGCATGAGGGGGCTTGTGGAAATCATGGAGGTGGTAGAGCCTTAGCTGGTCGGATCTTAAGGGCCGGCTACTACTGGCCTACCTTAACAAAGGATTGTCAAGAGTATGTGGCTCGATGCTCAAAATGCCAGATATTTGCCCATTATCCACACTCCGTCAGGGTTTTGCATACCGTTGGTCCGTGGCCTTTTATCGGTGGGGTGACATCTTGGGGCCGTTCCAGTGGCTCAGGACAATTAAAGTTTTTGATCGTAGCGGTGGATTATTTTACTAAGTGGGTAGGCGGTACTGTATCCGGATCTCGCAGGCGGGTGCGGCGTTTTATTGGAGAAGTATCATTTGGGTTTGGGATACCTCGGGTTATAGTCTCGGACAACGCACGTTCATGCGCCTCGGTGGTAGAGTTTTGTAAGGATCTCGGGATTCAAAGCAGGTTTATATCCGTGAGGCATCCAGCGAGCGGGCAGGCGGAATCGGCAACAAGGTCATCTTGAGCGAATTAAGAAGTTGGACTCGAGGGTTGTGGGCTCAATATTTGCACGAAGTCTTATGGGCTACCACACCAGTCCATTCCACAACCAGGAGACCCCTTCGGGATGGTTTTGGAGCTGATGCAATGATCCCAGTGAGGTAGTTTTACCCTCTTGGCGTGAAAACTTTGAGGAAGAGGCTAACAATCGGGGCTTAAATGAGGAGGCGAGTTCTTGGAGGAAATAAGAGATGCACTCATATCACGGGGCAGCTGACAAAGCAGAGAATGACAGGCGTTTCAACTTACGGGTAAGCGGCGAGGGTTCAAAGTCGGAGACTGATACTTAGAAGGTGACCGACCCCACCAAGAAAGGTAAGCTAGATTCAAGCTGGAAGGACCGTTCGAGGTCTCGGAGGAATGCGAGCAGACCTACAAATTGGAGACCTTGACGGATCGAATTGCCAAGAACTTGGAATGTTGCTAATCTTAAATTTTATTTCGATTAATCGCTTATGTAAAAATAATTGATGTACTCTTTTCCTAGGCAAGGGCGAGGATTTTAATGAGGCATCTATGTAATAAAATTGTTTTGCGACATCGATGCATAGTGACAAAATGGCGACGTCTTTGCTAAGCTCGGTCTATGATCGTCTTTCGATCACGGAAGACTACTGTTCCCATGAGGAATACTCCTGGTCAACCTCGCGAGGCTCGAACCCATTGGCGACGTCTTGCTAAGCTCGGTCTATGATCGTCTTTCGATCCGGAAGGCTCTGTTCCCATGAGGAATACTCCTTGGTCAACCTCGCTTGAGGCTCACGAACCCATTGGCGACGTCTTGCTAAGCTCGGTCTATGATCGTCTTTCGATCCGGAAAGGCTCTGTTCCCATGAGGAATACTCCTTGGTCGACCTCGCGAGGCTCAAGAACCCATTGGCGACGTACTACTAAGCTCGGTTACATGATCGTCTTTCATCACGGAAAGGCTCTTTCCCATGAGGAATACTCCTGGTCAACCTCGCTTGAGGCTCGAACCCATTGGCGACGTCTGCTAAGCTCGGTCTATGATCGTCTTTCGAGTCCGGAAGGCTCTGTTCCCATGAGGAATACTCCTTGGTCGACCTCGCTTGAGCTCAGAACCCATTAGCGACGTCTTGCTAAGCTCGGTCTATGATCGTCTTTCGATCCGGAAGGCTCATTCCCATGAGGAATACTCCTTGGTCAACTTGACGAGGCTCAACCCTCCAATCATCCTCGTGGGAGGCTCTGAACCTCTTGCGACAAACTATTAAGCTCGGAACCCGTACAAGATGAAAACATCTCGGAAAGGAGTTTCATCAAGTGGTCCCTTAATATTTCTCTCTAGTCTCGGAAGGCCGGGATTACTTAGAGATGTGCGTGGCGAACAATTGTTATGTGCCTACTTCTAAGCCACTAGGAATGCTTGGTCCATCCTATGGCTTGGGGGGCTCACAGATACTACATAAAAGTTCGCAACTAGAAAAACTGGAAAAACTTGGAAATTAAATAAAGCAAATTCAAGTACACAACCCGGCAGGGCAAAAATTCAAAATACAAATCCAAAATACAAAATGCATCCGTCAAAAGGGGATGATTAACTAGGAAAACAAAAGGCCGAGTAATCAAGGCTTGGCAGGGGTAGAATTGGCATCCACCTTAGCGTTTTCTTCGCTAATAGTGGCCTCGCTGTCATCTTCGTCAACCTCTACCAGCTTCCCATCAACAACGGTCTTGAAGAAATCAACTTCCGAGATATCTATGTCAGGGTATAGGCAGTTGACTTGGGCTTTGCACGGTCAGCTAAGTCCCCGACATCTAACACATCCATCAGGATTTCTTCAATGTTTCCTCACTCGAACATGATTTTCGAGAATCCACGGAACTTGGTGGACATTTTGGCGAGATCATCTTCCAAGGTCTTTATACGTTTATTTGCTTCTGAATTCTTTTCTTCAAGACCTGTGATGGTGTCGGCAGCTTCGGAAAGTTTGTTTTTGAACACATCGTTGGCATTAAGAAGGAACTGCTCGTTATCAGCTAACCTTTAACCTCATCTCGGATCGGTTTTCTCTTACCACGGTCACGGACTCGAACAAACGGTGGTCAGACACCTCATCAATATGAGCTCAGCTGCTTGGTGATCTGCTGCGAACCTAGATCAGTCAGTTTGTTCACATCGGTTGTGGCATTCAGATGATCATACAGAAACTTGAGGCCGTCAAAATCAGCAGCCCAGAATCGATTTTCTGAAGAGGCATGACCATAGCTACCTCCAGTGTCCTTTAGCAAGTTGGAGATGGCCCAGTCTGCCGAGTTGGTCTCATTCCCCATAACGGTCTTCAGCCTTTTTGGGATGGGCTCGGGGCTGGTTACATTTGCAGGCGCTTGGTGGGGAGCGAGAGAGAATGATTGTTTCTGGGGCCGGGTCACGGGTCGTGACGTTTTTCCTTTTCTTCGGATTGCGCACTTCCAATCCGGCCAAATTGGACTTGGACTCGGAAGGTCCACATCCATCTGACGGCATGACGCATGACCATACCTTGTTCTTTCAACATATCGGTCATTTTATGCATGGAAAATGAAACAAGGACAAGAAGAGTAAGCATACAAATAAAGAAAAATAGAATAAAGCTAAATGAAAAGCTTACCTAGGAGTCGAGGACTTCCTCGGGAGATAGGCAGTAAATCTTTGACCGGATCGGTCTGAAGGTCCGAATTTCTAGGGAAAGGATCTCGGAATCGCTCAGGCTATCATAGTCAAAGCCGGAAATAGGAAGCGGATCACAAGTCCAATAAAGAGGGAACTTATGATGCCCATCTGTACCATAGATAACATAAGGGCACCGAGGCCCACATCTAACTCGGATGAAACGCTCTTTGTAGCCTTTGAAATTGGAGGTGTAGGCTTGGAGGAAACTTCTTTTTGGGATGCCGCTGATGGCAACCCAGTTTCCAGGCTCCGTGCTTTTTATTTCGAAGAAGGAAAAGAACAAACCAATGGTGGGGTTATAGGCAGGGGCCGGCATATTATTTGAAGGCCGGATGAAACCCCATTGAGGCGAGTTGGGAGGGAGCAAGGTTAATGGTGCGAAGGATATCGGTCTCGAAGTCGGAGGGGGTTGAATGTCAAACTCCTCGATCACTCCGGATAAAAGTAAAACACTCTGGTTTGACCTCTTGAGACGGATCATCTGAGACCTCTCCCGGACTCACAAGACTCGAGAATCACGTCATCTTCGTCTCATGTAGGCGAGACATTCCTTAAAGAGCGTGGGGCAGATTTCTTCATCTTGTATTAGGCTCCGTTTAAAGCTCGACTTCTCCTTTGATCGAGACGGTTGGTTTCCATTATAAGCTCCACCGAACTGAAGAGTCGAGTCGAAATCACTATCGAGTAAAACTTGATGCAAACCCTATCGGTGACTCTCTTTAGGTCAGTTATTCTTTGAGCATTGCTCATCTCGCGCATGCACTCCTCAAACAGGGTTTTACGTTCTTCGTTTCCTAAGTGGATTTTGCGACCAAAATCATCGCATTCCCTAATGATGACCATGTTTAGAATGAAACAAAAAGCAATGTAGGAAGAGGATACACGAGTTTGGTGATCGATCGGAAAGGATGTGTTTGATAACCGACGGCAAGAGTGCGATGGGATTTGAAAATTTGTAGAAGGATTTCTGGAAAGCAATCAAGTGAAATATAATGAGTAAGAGGAAAGGGTGGCGTAAATCGAGGTTTCCACATTATAGGGCAAACATGCAAAAATACAAAGTATTTTATGTACTGTGTCACGATATTCACGTGTCACACTTTTGGGAAAGTTTGAAAATATAGCACACATCTCGCTAAAGGGATTAAGGGTTTCCTTTGTTTGGTGACCTCAGTTCAAGGCTTAAAGCTAAGCGACCAATTGGTCTTATGATCATTCATAAATCCCTCGGCCTAGATGGATGCTTGAGGGAAGATTGTAAGGATCAAGATAGGTCACAAATCCATAAAGAGGGATCTCGTCCGACATGGGTCTCGAGAAAAGGCATGAGGGCGGCCCTGGAGTCAGTGCTTAAGCAGTTCTCAACTAAAACGTTGAATATCGTTATGAAGATGAAGAGCTCCTAGAGTCTTTATGAGGCGTTACTAGTGAATGATTACAAGCGGCGGCTAATTCCACGCCTTCAGGCCATGGTTAATGAGGCGGCGGTTACGAAAGGAAGAAATGGTCTTCTCGAGAATGGTATAAATTAGGTAAATTATCATTTTATTAATTTAAGAAAATATATTAATTTTTAACTTGAGTTACGACATGACTCTCCAAATCTTCTAATTATATCTTCTAATAAATATTTTTACTTTATTATTTTTACTTAATAATAACATTAATACTAATTTGAATATATCAATAATTAAGGGATAATTTAATAAAGTCATTATTTTTTCATTTTACTTATTATTATTTTTTAATCATGTAATATGAGACGGAGAGGTAATAAATAATAATAATAATTTAGAAGTGATGATTGTAACATTAATTTAAAAATATTATTGTTAATGTATGAATTTAATTTGTATACCAATTTAACACATTTTTTCGATCCGCATTTCAACAACACATCATTTTCTATAGATTAAAATTGGAAGATAAAAAATTGGAATAAATATTCTTAAAAATAATTTGAACAAATATTCAATTTATTTTTATCTATTAAATACACCCCCAAGATTCATAAATAGGATTTCAATGATGCCGGTTCAAGGAGATCTTTTCATCACCCTTTTAAAATATCGGCAACCTCAATTTTACTTGGCGCCCAAGGCCGCTATGTTGTTAATCTTGGAAAGCGGTAGCGTGCGGTCAATCCTAAGCGGAAGCGGGCGCTTTTTAAGCGACGCAGACACTAAAAAAATAGACATTTAAAAACATACTAGTATAATACCAAAAAAAAACTCAGATGCACAAGTCTTAAGCAACAAAATACTTCCAAATACATAAAATTAATAGCATAGGTTCCAATTCCAAATACCATTAAAAGGTATAAGTCTTAAGCAAAACATTACAACATAGTTTCAAATAGATTATAATAAAAACTCTAATAAGTCATAAAAGGCATAAGTCTAAATTTTAAAATAACTAAACCTATGTTGTGTGAATAGCGGCCCGATGTCGCGGTAGCGACACCAGTAAAACAGGCCCACCGCTTCCGGGTTGTACCGGTCGACGGCGTTGAATTGAAGCGGGCGTCATGAAATTTAATGTCGAAGATACGTGATCATAATTCGGAATCTCTTTGTTGGCTCTTCATCTGTTTCCTTCTTGCTCCCTTCTTGTTGTTTCCTTGCGTCCCTCTGCTTGTTTCCTTCATGCTTTCCTTCTTATTGGTTCTGTTCTATTTTCTTTCCTTCATTTCCTTCTTATTGGTTACTGTTCTATTTCTTCCTTGTAAGGTCACTTTCATTGAGTTAGGCGCTAAAATTTGAGTTGGCTTTTCGCTCTTACCACAAGTGAATTTTAGCCAACTCAAATTTGAATATGGTATCGAGCCGGTTCAAGATCCGAAAAGCCACCTACTATCGGTATATGCTATAAGGTCACTCATTTGTGTTTGTAAGCAAGTTAGAGCCACCTTAAATTTTAATAGTTGTTCAAGATAATTTATGGATACATATAACCCTATGTTTTCAATCACGATGGGTAAATTGCATCTATACTGAAAATCTGAATTTAGCTTTTCTAAAAAATGAAATACAGACGGGTTTCCTCATTAATGGCGGCCGACAATTTGACTCGTTTCTTGCTAGACTCGGTCTACTCCGTGGGTATATGCTCTGTTATCTGCTAGTGAAAGTGGTCTTCTCTCTGAGAAATCCAACGCTGATATTCTTCTTCTAATTATTAATGTAAATTCTCATTTTTAATTTTATTTTTTATTTATGAAATTTATATATATTTAATTTTTTAAATGCAAAATTATAATATTTTGTCAAATGCACTTTACATTTTCAATGCACTTTAATATGTAATCTTCTAATTATATCTTCTAATAAATATTTTTAATTTATTATTTTTTACTTAATAATAACATTAATACTAATTTGAATATATCAATAATTAATCAGGATAATTTAATAAAGTCATTATTTTTTCATTTTATTTATTATTATTTTTTAATACGTAATATGAGACGGAGAGAGTAATAAATAATAATAATAATTTAAGTGATGATTGTAACATTAATTTGAAAATATTATTGTTAATGTGAATTTAATTTGTATACACAATTTAACACATTTTTCTGATCCGCATTTCAACAACACATCATTTTCTATAGATTAAAATTGGAAGATAAAAAATTGGAATAAATATTCTTAAAATAATTTGAACAAATATTCAATTTATTTTATCTACTTAAACACCCCAAGATTCATAAATAGGATTTCAATGATGCGGTTCAAGGAGATCTTTTACATCACCCTTTTTAAAATATCCGCAACCCTCGATTTTACCGCTTGGCGCCCTTCGGCCGCTATGTTGTTAATCTCGGAAGCGGTAGCGGTGCGGTCAACCTAAAAGCGGGCGGGCGCTTTTAAGCGGCAGACACTAAAATAGACATTTAAAACATACTAGTATAATACCAAAAAACTTCGGATACCAAGTCTTAAGCAACAAAATACTTCCAAATACATAAAATTAATAGCATAGGTTCCAATTCCAAATACCATTAAAGGTATAAGTCTTAAGCAAAACATTACAACATAGTTTCAAATAGATTATAATAAAAACTCTAATAAGTCATAAAAGGCATAAGTCTAAATTTTAAAATAACTAAACCTATGTTGTGAATAGCGGCCGATATCGCGGCCGACACGCAATAAACAGGCCACCGCTTGTTTATGCCGGTCGGCAGCGTTAGGGTGAAGCGGGCGTCGCAGGGCATAATTCGGTCGTCATGATTGGTCTTGGTGGATCGGGCGCTTGATTATGTAGCGGGTGGGTCCATCAAAACCTAATTTAAATTGTTTTTTCATGTGATCTGTATAAGCTTTTATAACCTTAAAAAAACCTATTATTTTTCTTACCGTTAGACTCTTCTCTCTTCCACCTTTTTCCATCGCCGCTTGACCATCTCTTTTCTCACTCTTATTTGGTTTTCCATCGCTGCTCCACTCATCGCCCATCTCTGCTCACCGGTATTGTTCCTTCATCTTTTCCTTCTTGCTCCTTCTTGTTGTTTCCTTCACGTCCCTCTATTGCTTCCCATACATTTCTTATTGGTTTGTTCTATTTCCTTCACTTCTATTTCCTTCTTATTGGTTCCATTCTATTTCCTTCACTTGTAAGGTCTCAAATTTGAGTTGGCGCTAAAATTTGAGTTGGCTTTTCTCTTATACAGTGAATTTTAGCGCCAACTCAAATTTGAATATGGTATCGAGCCGGTTCAAGATCCGAAAACCACTACTATCGTGTATATAAGGTCACTCGGCATTTACAAGTCAATTTTGTAAGCATAAGTTAGAGCCACCTTAAATTTTAATAGTTGTTCAAGATAATTTATGGATACATATAACCTATGTTTTCAATCACGATGCGGAGTAGAATTGCATCCTATACAAAATCGAATTTAGCTTTTCTAAAAATGAAATACGGGCCGGGTTTCCTCATTTGTTAATGGCGGCCGACAAAGATTCCAACTACGTTTGCGGCTAGACTCGGTGCTACTCCGGCGGTATATGCTGTTATGCCTAGTGAAAGTGGTCTTCTCTGAAATCAGCGATATTCTTCTTCTAATTATTAATGTAAATTCTCATTTTTATTTTTTTTTTTATTTATGAAATTTATATATATTTAATTTTTTAAATGCAAAATTATAATATTTTGTCAAATGCACTTTACATTTTCAATGCACTTTAATATGTAATCTTCTAATTATATCTTCTAATAAATATTTTTAATTTATTATTTTTTACTTAATAATAACATTAATACTAATTTGAATATATCAATAATTAATCAGGATAATTTAATAAAGTCATTATTTTTTCTCTTTTATTTATTATTATTTTTTAATTCGTAATAATATGAGAGCGGAGAGTAATAAATAATAATAATAATTTAGGAAGTGATGATTGTAACATTAATTTGAAAATATTATTGTTAATGTATGAATTTAATTTGTATACAATTTAACACATTTTTTCTGATCCGCATTTCAACAACACATCATTTTCTATAGATTAAAATTGGAAGATAAAAAAATTGGAATAAATATTCTTAAAAATAATTTGAACAAATATTCAATTTATTTTTATCTGTTAAATACACCCCCAAGATTCATAAATAGGATTTCAATGATGCTTCAAGGAGATCTTTTTACATCACCCTTTTAAAATATCGCAACCCTCAATTTTACGCGCCCGGCGCCGCTGTTAGCTATGTTGTTAATCTCGAAGCGGTAGCGGTCAACCCTAAAAGGCGGGCGCTTTTAAGCGGCAGGACACTAAAAAATAGACATTTAAAAACATACTAGTATAATACCAAAAAAAAACTCAAATGCACAAGTCTTAAGCAACAAAATACTTCCAAATACATAAATTTAATAGCATAGGTTCCAATTCCAAATACCATTAAAAGGTATAAGTCTTAAGCAAAACATTACAACATAGTTTCAAATAGATTATAATAAAAACTCTAATAAGTCATAAAAGGCATAAGTCTAAATTTTAAAATAACTAAACTATGTTGTGAATAGCGGCGATATCGCGGTGCACGCAGTAAACAGGCCACCGCTTGGGCTGTACGGTCAGCGTTAGGGTGAAGCGGGCGTCGCGGACGCAATTCGGTCGCGTCATGATTCGTCTGTTGGAGCGGGCGCTTGATCCCATGGTCAGGTCCACCCAAACCTAATTTAAATTGTTTTTTCATGTGACATCTCATATAAGCTTTTATAACCTTAAAAAAACCTATTATTTTTCTTACCGTTAGACTCTTCTCTCACTCTTCCTTTTTCCATGCCGCTCAGCCATCTCTTTTCTCACTCTTATTTGGTTTTCCATCGCTTGCTACACCATCCTTCACCATCTCCCTTGACGGTATTGTTCCTTCATCTTGTTTCCTTCTTGCTCCTTCTTGTTGTTTCCTTCACGTCCCTCTCTGTTTCCTTCACTGTTTCCTTCTTATTGGTTCTGTTCTATTTCCTTCACTTATTTCCTTCTTATTGGTTCTTCTATTTCCTTCACTTGTAAGGTCACTCAAATTTGAGTTGGCGCTAAATTTGAGTTGGCTTTTCGCTCTTACTTACAAGTGAATTTTAGCGCAACTCAAATTTGAATATGGTATCGAGCGGTTCAAGATCAGCCACCTACTATCGGTATATGCTATAAGGTCACTCAGCATTTACAAGTCAATTTTGTAAGCTTAAGTTAGAGCCACCTTAAATTTTAATAGTTGTTCAAGATAATTTATGGATACATATAACCCTATGTTTTCAATCACGATGCGGAGTAGAATTGCATCCTATACGAAAATCTGAATTTAGCTTTTCTAAAATGAAATACACAGACGGGTTTCCTCATTGTATAATGGCGTGACAAAGATTCCTACGTTTGCGGCTAGACTCAGTGCTACTCCGGCAGGTATATGCTCTGTTATCTGCTAGTGAAAGTGGTCTTCTCTCTGAGAAATCCAACGCTGATATTCTTCTTCTAATTATTAATGTAAATTCTCATTTTTATTTTTATTTTTTATTTATGAAATTTATATATATTTAATTTTTTAAATGCAAAATTATAATATTTTGTCAAATGCACTTTACATTTTCAATGCACTTTAATATGTAATCTTCTAATTATATCTTCTAATAAATATTTTTAATTTATTATTTTTTACTTAATAATAACATTAATACTAATTTGAATATATCAATAATTAATCAGGATAATTTAATAAAGTCATTATTTTTTTCATTTTTATTTATTATTATTTTTTAATCTATGTAATATGAGACGGAGAGAGTAATAAATAATAATAATAATTTAGGAAGTGATGATTGTAACATTAATTTGAAAATATTATTGTTAATGTATGAATTTAATTTGTATACATAATTTAACACATTTTTCGATCCGCATTTCAACAACACATCATTTTCTATAGATTAAAATTGGAAGATAAAAAATTGGAATAAATATTCTTAAAAATAATTTGAACAAATATTCAATTTATTTTATACATTAAATACACCCCAAGATTCATAAATAGGATTTCAATGATGCGGTTCAAGGAGATCTTTTTCATCACCCTTTTAAAATATAACCCCAATTTTACCGCGCTTGGCTTGCTGCTGTATTATGTTGTTAATCTTGGAAAGATGCGGTCGGTCAACTAAAGCAGGCGGCAGGCGCTTTTAGCGACGGACACTAAAAAATAGACATTTAAAAACATACTAGTATAATACCAAAAAAAACTCTAGGATGCACAGTCTTAAGCAACAAAATACTTCCAAATACATAAAATTAATAGCATAGGTTCCAATTCCAAATACCATTAAAAGGTATAAGTCTTAAGCAAAACATTACAACATAGTTTCAAATAGATTATAATAAAAACTCTAATAAGTCATAAAAGGCATAAGTCTAAATTTTAAAATAACTAAACCTATGTTGTGAATAGCGGCCGATATCGTAGCGACCGCAGTAAACAGGCCCACCGCTTGGGCTGTCGGTCAGCAGCGTTAGGGTGAAGCGGTCATGAGGCATATTATCGGGTCGCGTCGCAGTTCGGTCTGTTGGAGTGGGCGCTTAGAGGCTGGTCGGGTCCATCAAACCTAATTTAAATTGTTTTTTTTCATGTGACATCACATATAAGCTTTTATAACCTTAAAAAAACCTATTATTTTTCTTACGTTAGACTCTTCTCTCACTCTTCCACCTTTTCCGCCGCGCACCATCTCTTTTCTCACTCTTCTTTGGTTTTCCATTCCTTGCTCACACTCATCAACTTGACCATCTACCTTGACCCGGTGTTGTTCCTTCATCTGTTTCCTTCTTGCTCCTTCTTGTTGTTTCCTTCCGTCCCTCTACTTGTTTCCTTCCTTGTTTCCTTCTTATTGGTTCTGTTCTATTTCTTTCACTTCTATTTCCTTCTTATTGGTTACATTCTATTTCCTTCACTTGTAAGGTTTCAAATTTGAGTTGGCGCTAAAATTTGAGTTGACTTTTAACTCTTACTTACAAGTGAATTTTAGCGCTCAACTCAAATTTGAATATGGTATCGAGCCGGTTCAAGATCCGAAAAGCCACCTACTATCGGTATATGCTATAAGGTCACTCGGCATTTACAAGTCAATTTTGTAAGCTTAAGTTAGAGCCACCTTAAATTTTAATAGTTGTTCAAGATAATTTATGGATACATATAACCCTATGTTTTCAATCACGATCACGGTAAATTGCATCTATCACAATCTGAATTTAGCTTTTCTAAAAATGAAATACGGACGGGTTTCCTCATTTATTAATGGCGGCCGACAAAGATTCCGGCTACGTTTGCGTAGACTGATCTTTACTCGGCGGTATATGCTCGATATCTGCTTCGAGTAGTGAGTCTTCTCTACGAAATCCAACGATATTCTTCTAATTATTAATGTAAATTCTCATTTTTATTTTATTTTTTATTTATGAAATTTATATATATTTAATTTTTAAATGCAAAATTATAATATTTTTCAAATACTTTACATTTTCAATGCACTTTAATATGTAATCTTCTAATTATCTTCTAATAAATATTTTTGATTTATTATTTTTACTTAATAATAACATTAATACTAATTTGAATATATCAATAATGTCGGGATAATTTAATAAAGTCATTATTTTTTCATTTTTTATTTATTATTTTTTAATAAGTGTAATATGAGACGGAGAGAGTAATAAATAATAATAATAATTCAAATGATTGTAACATTAATTTAGAAAATATTATTGTTAATGTATGAATTTAATTTGTATACACAATTTAACACATTTTCCTGATCCGCATTTCAACAACACATCATTTTCTATAGATTAAAATTGGAAGATAAAAATTGGAATAAATATTCTTAAAAATAATTTGAACAAATATTCAATTTATTTTTATCATTAAATCACCCCAAAGATTCATAAATAGGATTTCAATGATGCCGGTTCAAGGAGATCTTTTCTATCACCCTTTTTAAAATATCGGCAACCCCTCGATTTTACGGCGCCCGCGCGCTCGGCTTCCGCTATGTTGTTAATCTCGAGCGGTAGCGATGCGGTCATCTAAAGCAGGCGGTAGCGGGCGCTTTTGCGTATGACACTAAAAATAGACATTTAAAACATACTAGTATAATACCAAAAAAACTTTCGGATACCTGAGTCTTAAGCAACAAAATACTTCCAAATACATAAAATTAATAGCATAGGTTCCAATTTCAAATACCATTAAAAATTATAAGTCTTAAGCAAAACATTACAACATAGTTTCAAATAGATTATAATAAAAACTCTAATAAGTCATAAAAGGCATAAGTCTAAATTTTAAAATAACTAAACCTATGTTGTGAATAGCGGCCCGATATCGTGGTAGCGACACGGTAAAGGGCCTGGCGGGCTGCAGTCGGCCAGCGTTAGGGTGAAGCGTCGCGGACGCAATATCGGTCGCGTCGCGGTTGGTCTTATTTAGTGGGCGCTTGAGGCTATGTGGTCAGATCCATCAAAACCTAATTTAAATTGTTTTTTTCATGTGACATCTGTATAAGCTTTTATAACCTTAAAAAAAACCTATTATTTTTCTTACCGTTAGACTCTTTCTCTCGCTCTTCCACCTTTTCCATCGCGCTTGACCATCTCTTCTCTCCTCTTATTTGGTTTCCATCATTCACACTCATCGCTTGACCATCTCTTGCTTGGCCAATTATTCCTTCATCCTGTTCCTTCTTGCTCCTTCTTGTTGTTTCCTTCCGTCCCTACTTACATTTCCTTCACTTACTGTTTCCTTCTTATTGGTTACGATCTATTTCTTTCACTTCTATTTCCTTCTTATTGGTTACATTATTTCCTTCACTTGTGAGGTCACTCAATTTGAGTTGGCGCTAAAATTTGAGTTGGCTTTTCGCTCTTACTTACAAGTGAATTTTAGCGCTCAACTCAAATTTGAATATGGTATCGAGCGGTTCAAGATCCGAAAAACCACCTACTATCAATTATATGCTATAAGGTCACTCGGCATTTACAAGTCAATTTGTAAGCTTAAGTTAGAGCCACCTTAAATTTTAATAGTTGTTCAAGATAATTTATGGATACATATAACCCTATGTTTTTCAATCACGATGCGGAGTAAATTGCATCCTATCTGAAAATCTGAATTTAGCTTTTCTAAAAAATGAAATACAGACGGGTTCCTCATTTGTTGTTAATGGCGGTAGACAAAGATTAAGACTTACGTTTGTGACTGAACTCGGTGCTACTCCGTGGTATATATACGATATCTGCTAGTGAAATTCTTCTCTCTAGAAATCCAACGATATTCTTCTTCTAATTATTAATGTAAATTCTCATTTTATTTTTATTTTTATTTGAAATTTATATATTTAATTTTTTAAATGCAAAATTATATATTTTGTCAAATGCTTTACATTTTCAATGCACTTTAATATGTAATCTTCTAATTATATCTTCTAATAAATATTTTTAATTTATTATTTTTACTTAATAATAACATTAATACTAATTTGAATATATCAATAATTAATCGGGATAATTTAATAAAGTCATTATTTTTTCATTTTATTTATTATTATTTTTAATCTGTGTAATATGAGCGGAGAGTAATAAATAATAATAATAATTTAAAGTGATGATTGTAACATTAATTTGAAAATATTATTGTTAATGTATGAATTTAATTTGTATACCAATTTAACACATTTTTCGATCCGCATTTCAACAACACATCATTTTCTATAGATTAAAATTGGAAGATAAAAAATTGGAATAAATATTCTTAAAATAATTTGAACAAATATTCAATTTATTTTATCTGGTATTAAATACACCCAGATTCATAAATAGGATTTCAATGATCTTGGTTCAAGAGACCTTTTTCATCACCCTTTTTAAAATATCGCCTCAATTTTACATGGCGCCCTTCTGGCATGCTATGTTGTTAATCTCGGAAAGCGGTATGGTTCGGTTAACCCTAAAATGGGCAGGCGCTTTAGCGGCAACGGACACTAAAAAATAGACATTTAAAACATACTACTAGTATAATACCAAAAAAAACTCGGATACACAAGTCTTAAGCAACAAAATACTTCCAAATACATAAATTTAATAGCATAGGTTCCAATTCAAATACCATTAAAAGGTATAAGTCTTAAGCAAAACATTACAACATAGTTTCAAATAGATTATAATAAAAACTCTAATAAGTCATAAAAGGCATAAGTCTAAATTTTAAAATAACTAAACTATGTTGTGAATAGCGGCCGATATCGTGACACGGTAGAAAGCAGGGGCCACGCTTGGGCTATACGGTCAACGGCGTTAAGGTGAAGCGGGATCATCGAACGCAATTGGTCGCGTCGCGGTTCGGGTGCGGTGGGCGGGCGCTTCCAGGGCTAAGTGGGTCGGATCCACAAAACCTAATTTAAATTGTTTTTCATGTGACATCACAGTAAGCTTTTATAACCTTAAAAAACCCTATTATTTTTCTTAGTTAGACTCTTCTCTCACTCTTCCACATTTTCCGTCATACTTCACCATCTCTTTTCTCACTCTTATTTGGTTTCCATGCTGCTCACACTCATCCTTGACCATCTGCTTGACCGGTATTGTTCCTTCATCTTGTTTCCTTCTTGCTCCTTCTTGTTGTTTCCTTCGTCCCTCTATACATTTCCTTCATACATTTCCTTCTTATTGGTTACTTCTATTTCCTTCTTCTATTTCCTTCTTATTGGTTGTTCTATTTCCTTCACTTGTAAGGTCTTCAAATTGAGTTGGCTAAAAATTTGAGTTGACTTTTCCTCTTACTTACAAGTGAATTTTAGCGCCAACTCAAATTTGAATATGGTATGGGCAGGTTCAAGATCCGAAAAGCCACCTCTTGTCAATTATATGCTATAAGGTCACTCGGCATTTACAAGTCAATTTTGTAAGCTTAAGTTAGAGCCACCTTAAATTTTAATAGTTGTTCAAGATAATTTATGGATACATATAACCTATGTTTTCAATCACGATCTGCGGAGTAAATTGCATCCTACAATCTGAATTTAGCTTTTCTAAAAAATGAAATACCGGGGGTTTTCCTCATTTGTTAATGGCGGCGAAGATTCCGACTCGTTTGCGGCGACTCGGTCTTTACTCGGCGGTGTATGCTCACATTATACGCTAGTGAAAGTGGTCTTCTCTACGAAATCCACTTATTCTTCTTCTAATTATTAATGTAAATTCTCATTTTTATTTATTTTTATTTATGAAATTTATATATATTTAATTTTTAAATGCAAAATTATAATATTTTGTCAAATGCACTTCATTTTCAATGCACTTTAATATGTAATCTTCTAATTATATCTTCTAATAAATATTTTAATTTATTATTTTTGTAATAATAACATTAATACTAATTTGAATATATCAATAATTAATCGGGATAATTTAATAAAGTCATTATTTTTTCTCTTTTATTTATTATTATTTTTTAATACGTGTAATATGAGACGGAGAGAGTAATAAATAATAATAATTTAGGAAGTGATGATTGTAACATTTGAAAATATTATTGTTAATGTATGAATTTAATTGTATACATAATTTAACACATTTTTTCGATCCGCATTTCAACAACACATCATTTTCTATAGATTAAAATTGGAAGATAAAAAATTGGAATAAATATTCTTAAAATAATTTGAACAAATATTCAATTTATTTTTATACATTAATCACCCAAGATTCATAAATAGGATTTCAATGATGCAGGTTCAAGGAGATCTTTTTCTATCACCCTTTTTAAAATATCGCAACCTCAATTTTTCGCGCCCGGCGCTTCTCGGCCTGTTGTTAATCTCGGAAAGCGGTGCGGTCAGTCAACCTAAAATGGGCAGCGCGACACTAAAAAAGACATTTAAAACATACTGTATATACCAAAAAACTCGGTGCACAAGTCTTAAGCAACAAAAATACTTCCAAATACATAAAATTAATAGCATAGGTTCCAATTCCAAATACCATTAAAAGGTATAAGTCTTAAGCAAAACATTACAACATAGTTTCAAATAGATTATAATAAAAACTCTAATAAGTCATAAAAGGCATAAGTCTAAATTTTAAAATAACTAAACCTATGTTGTGTGAATAGCGTGGATATCGTGGCGTCCGCGGTAACAGGCCCACCGCTTGGTCTGTACCGGTCAGAGCGGTTCGGGTCGGTGGGCGAAGTAACCGGGGCTATGTGGTCGGGTCCACGAAAACCTAATTTAAATTGTTTTTTTCATGTGACATCTGTATAAGCTATAACCTTAAAAAAACCCTATTATTTTCTTACCGTTAGACTCTTCTCTCCTCTTCCACTGCTTTTCCATATTTAGTATCTCTTTTCTCACTCTTATTTGGTTTCCATCACGCTCACACTCATCGCTTGACCATCCTACCTTGAAGGTATTGTTCCTTCATCCTGTTTCCTTCTTGCTCCTTCTTGTTGTTTCCTTCACGTCCCTCTACTTACTTTCCTTCACTTACATTTCCTTCTTATTGGTTACATTATTTCCTTCACTTCTATTTCCTTCTTATTGGTTACATTCTATTTCCTTCACTTATTTCCTTCTTATTAGTTGTTCTTCGTTCCTTACATTTCCTTCTTACGATTGGTTACATTACATACCTTGTTTTGTTTCTCGCCAACAATTATAGCAACTACTCCTCCACTCTCATTTTAAGCATAACAAAATTTTAAATCTACATCCTCAAATATGTATGTTCTATCCCATTTTTATAAGGCATGCTTAGCGTGGTAGATTTTGCCATCCTAATTGAACTCATTCAACTCGGTGTATTGGTTTTAATGCAAACTTGCAACAATATTTGAGTTCACGTTTTACATAGTGATTATGACAATGCTAGGACTTGAGGTTGAGACTCATACATCCTTTGCAAAAATCCATTTCATGTTTTCTATTATAACTTCTCGATCCGCCTATTAATAGCGAAGGATCATTTGTTGAATCTATTTTGGAAGTTGAAAAATCATCTTCTATTACGATTAGGTTTATGCAGTTGCAATGAAGTTGAAACTAGGAACAACTAGGAAGTTGAGACTTCAAACAAAAAATAACCATGCTTGACAATCAATAGATAATGCTTGTATCTAGATAATGTTCAATTCTATTTTGTTCTTCCAAAATATGTTTTAGTAATATTAGTATCTGAGTTTCTAACCATAAAATCATGTCATTCATTTCAAGTTCACAATAGAAGTCATTAATTAAATGCTAACAAGGATGGACCTAATCAGTTAAAACATCATCGATGGCTGGTTACATAGTAATTTACGTGCTCTTCGAAGAGCTAAATTCAAAAGGTAGCTAAGAGCCGAATCAGCAGGCGATAATGCAACAAGAAAAATGCCACAATAACAAAGTCGATTAATACATTGTCCTCAGTGCCAAAGTTCATACAGATAAATAAGTTAATCAACACATTATGATTTGTAACTGAAAAATAACAATAAACTAATGAGTGACATACCAGTATTACTAAAGCTTGGCCACTCTATATACTTAATTTGGCTAGGTTGCTCGATTAAAAACACAAATAAAGATTTTAAACCTGGAAAAAAAACGGTTTCTATATGTTAATATGATTCTATTTTCATTAAATTCAATAAAAGCATTAGTCGAACTCTAACGACAATCATTGATGCCTCTCGAGAGTAAGTTCACAATCAACTTGTTCTCACTTCTCACAATTGTTTTTATGTGCCTCAAAACTGAACTCGTCCTGTTTTTTTGTTTTCATGCCATCAATATTCGTTAGAGTTACAAGACCAAATCATTTTATATTTTTGTATCATGTTCAATAAATCGAGATTAAGGTTTTAACCAAACTCTGCACTTTGTGGATAAATAGAAGTTTCCAAATACCATAAGGATTCTTTGATGAATGTTAGCAAAATGGGTTCCTCAGGCGGATCATCATAGCTCATATCTTCTGGTCATTTCTTGAGGCGAGCGTCACAAACTTGGTGCTAAAATTGTTTGAATATTTTTGTTTCATGTTGGCTTTACAAATCATCAATACAAGCGTGTAATTGGAAGTGATAAATAACCACTACAAACATTCACAAATCCATATACTGGGAAATCTGAGAGATGAGAAAATAATTACCATTTGTGGTGTAAGAGAACCATTTTGTGGTAATGACCAATTCTTCTGGAAACTTTGATTGCGGAGAAGGAGTACCTTGATGAAGGAAACCTACCAATATATGAATAAAATGCAGTTAAACAGGAACCAAAATTAGCACTCATGAGAGTAGAACAAACCAATATAGTTACAAAGAAAACTGAATAGCTTGTTGGTAGAGAAAGAATCATCATTTGAGATTCAAATCTTTGCTAGTTGATCATAACCAATCCAAACCTGAAAAGTTTATACATACATCATCAATTTGTTTCAAAATGAAAAACCTTTTCTTTATGTTTTTCTTAAGATACTCAAGAACATGACATGCGTGGTTATAAATTGTGGTTGTGACAACATGACGAAACTATATTTAAGTCAAATGCAAGCAACTCGGTTTGACCGCAATTTAGAACTACATTTTGCGGAGAATAAGCCATAGGATATACTGAACTATAAACATATCAACATATCAGAAAAGAAGGAACAAAACAAACTTGAATTAATTGAAAGCTCGTGAGATTGATTCTCATCATTCAAAGTGTCTTACACTATATATCTTTAGAAGAAATGAAAAATGTTTCGATATATATCAGAGAAAATGAAAAGAGATCGAAAAGTTACCGTCGATGTTAAGCTGCGCTACGAGATGTTGCTTATGTTTACTATGAGCTGAGATGCTAGAGTGGAGCAACGAGGGCAGAGAAAGGTAGAGGCGGGCGTAGTGTAATGGAGCGGAAGAGAGTGGGGTTAAAGGTATGATGAAGGTTATGATGTTGAGGAATAGCGAGCAGATAGAGGCCGGCGTGGCGGGAACAGCTATGGAGATGGGTTGTGGTGTGAGAAGGGTGAAAAGGAAGATGGAGGTCGCGAAAGCAGAGGTTTGTGGTGTTCCAGTGAGTGAGTTGAGGATGGATGAAGAGCAATAGAAGAGCAGGGGTATGTGAGCAGGCGGCGGGCAGCGGCGATTCCGGCGAGAGGAAGAAGGTGAGGCAAGGGTTAGGAGATGGGGTTCAATTTTGAATATTTTAACACTAAAATGTAAGTTGATTTTTTGTTTAAAGATTTTAACATTAAAATTAAATATATTTTTATCAATTTTATATTTTTAACGTTTAGTTTAATTTAGTATTTAATATTATTTGTTTTTTTTTATAATTTTAAAAATGTACCTTAAATAAACATATGTTACATAGACACTATTTTAAAATTAAATAAACATCAAAATTTTTAAAATAAAACATATTATTAATTATATGAGTATGTTATACCACATAGTACAATTAGCAAATTATACTTCATATCTTAATTTTTCTCAAGAGAATATGCGGTATAGAACAAACACTCCTTACCATTCCTTCAACTCCTTACCATGCTATGTGATAGTCCAACACTATTTAAAAAGCTCCCATGTACAAACGAAAAAGGCGCAACGTTGGTGTTTGAAAATGCACATATAAGGAGTGTTATTGTGTGTCTTGATGGTGCAATGTGTCTAAGCATCTTTCATTCTCGACACTTACATTTTGATAGATCTATGAGAAAGTCCAAGCTCTATGATTTTCGGACTTGACACTTACATTTTGATAGCTCTAACGAAAGTATAAAATAACTGCTGCAATAGTACAAAGATCATAACTCATTAATCAAAGATCAAAATCATCCAACAATCGAGAAAAGGAAGATATATAAAGACTCATCTTGTCACTTTGTTTATTCAATATAAGGAATCACATTGAAATAACTTTGTGAAATTTTTTGAAAACCAACTTGAGTGAAAAAAAAACTTTCATAGAAAAACATCTAGATAAAAGCTCTACCGATAAAAAATAAGCAAACAAGTGGTTTTATTGTATGCACTTTATGTTAAAGGTCCAATCATACATATTTGTGCTTATATTTGTTTACCTCCTCTATTAAGTGATATTTGTAAATACAGCATCAATTATTTGTTTATCTTGCATTTCTTCAAAGGGCTAGATGTTAGTATTCTTCGAGACAACAATTAAATTCAATAGATAAGAATTATGTGTATAAAATCTAAGATATATATTAGTTGGACTATAAATATCTAAGTGATATCGTAATCCATCTGATTTGGTTAAAATCTCTTTATATGAGGGGATTAGACGTAACTTGAGTTAAGGGATGAACCAACGTAAACTATGTGTTTTAATACATAATCAACCCAATTTTAAGAAACCACTTTTGTATAGTATCTCTTATATTTATTCAAAATTAATTTAACAGCTAAAAAGATTTTGGACCATAAATAAAATAATACTTGATCATCAATGAACAATAATCTTAGAGGATTACTTTTCTCAAATGTCCATAAAACCATAAATATATTTTAGGACGCTTCAAAGATTTGATAAAATCTTGAGGCTAAAAATGAGAGCTTGCATAAGCAAAACATAACCAAAGGCTTGCATAAGAAACGAAACATACATGCAGTACTTCAAAGGAAAGAGCCCGAAGAGACTCTAACAAATTCTCCAAAACAAGTTGGATTTTAAAAGGTGCTTGCAACGCTGAGAACTATAATATCCCTCGGTGAGGTGGGGTATAATTCTTGAGTGGCAATTATTGATTACCACACACAGTATGGATACTCAATACTTGAAAAGTAAGAAGGTTGAATCTGACTCTTACACGCTCTAGCAATGAAGACAAACACGGGTAACATAACTTGACGACTTGCAGCAAGGAAAGTCTCGACTTCTTGGGAAAAGGAAACATCGTACAAGATGCACTTACAAAAGAAAGCCCATTGAAGCATACTAATGAATTCACCAAAACAAGTTGGATTTTAAAGGTGCTTAGACCTTACCGAGAACTTATCCCTCGGGGCCCGAGGCGGGGTATAATTCTTCAGAGTGGCAATTATTGATTACCACACACCAAGTATGGATACTCGAACACTTGAAAGGTTGTACACCAACTCTTACTCACACTTTAGCAATGATACAAACCACGGGTAACATAACGGCGACTTGCAGCAAGAAAGTACGACTTCGGGGAAAGGAACATCTGTGCAAAGATGCACTTACAAAAGAAGGAGGCGGCCAGGCAGACTCTAACGAATTCACGAAACAAGTTGGATTTTGAAGGTGCATACAGCGCTGAAACTATATCCCTCGAGGCAAAGGCGGGTATAGTTGAGAGTGTGATTATTCGAATTACCACACAGTATGGATACTCGAACATGAAAGTAAGAAGGTTGTACCGCAAACTCTTTTCACCTCTAAAGGCGATAAAAAGCGGGTAACATAACAGGAAGCACTACGCCCGGGAAAGTCGACTTATGATAACACGATTTTATATAACATATTTGATGTATTTTCATAAATAATGTTAATGTTTTATTTAATTATTTCACTTTATTTCTATATTCGTTGGTATTTTCTATGTTTAATTATTTTATATTAAATAAAGATAAATCGAGCAAAAGTAAAATCGAGGAAAATTGGATTAAAAAGCAAAGAAATGAAGCAAAAGGTGTGATATAGTAAAGGGAGGTGTTAAGAAGAGAAAAGCGATGGATCGAAAGCCCCAATGACCCAAACAAAGCCAAGCCCGTTAAGCAAAACCATGAACAAACCCTAAAAAGCCGCATGATGAGGCGCGTCTCCACTCTCTCACAAATGGTAGCCCGCGGACTCCCTCTAAGGAGGCGGCTAGTCCCCATGCCATATCGGCCAGCGAGTTCGTGAGGCGCCCGTCTCACGTGGAGAAAAAGAGGAGAGAAATCAGGACGTCCATCTCAAGTAGTGGGCGTTAGGTGGTGATTTCTTAGGAAAAAGCTACGAAAATTCGGGATTGGCGGTTATTTCATAGATCTATAAATAGGACTCCAGTTCGAGAATCGGGGTGGTCGGTTTCACGAACAATAGCTATTTCATATTTTAATTTTATTTCCAGTCTTGTATTTTGATTTTATTTTATTTCGGTTTCTTGATCTAACCTTACGTTAGATCCGGTGCTTTTATTCCTTATCATATTTTATTTTTCCTTTCAATTCAAGTCGAGAACAAGGTTATTTCGGCATTCTTAATTTGGGTTTTATTTATTTATTTTATATTATTTAATTTATTGTTGCCTAATATTATTTATTTGATTTTGGTAATGTTTAAATATATTGAACCAATTTATTTATGCATATACGAATTAATTAATATACGGCTAATTAGTTACGATATTGGTATGTAAATTAATCGATCCATAGGAATCTAAAATAAATGGCATAATGTTCGTTGTTAAAATATTCTTCGACTTAGATATCTAATTTAATTTATTAAAAGTTTAGAAACCAACGAGCGAAAGTTTGAGGTTAATAATGACTAAGATTAGAAACCAACAGGCGGCAGTTTGAGGTTTAGAATCGGATAGTAGATACTAGGTATTGTTTTTAAAAACATGACACATTTAAAACCAATTAAACTTTATTATTTTCAAAAAGTGTTTTTATATTAGTAGGATAAGCGAAAGCATCGTTAGGATTTAATTACATGATTCTTATCAATGAAGCGACAGTTTGAGATAGGATCTTTAGATAAGTATTGTTTCTTTGAAATAAGATTTTATCAACATGAGTAACACGTCGGTGGAAATTTAGATCCCTGGTTAGGCAATTACGTGCGATATCTATTTATTTATTATATTTTCCTTAACCAAAATCCTAAAAATTATCGCCTTAGGCGTATCTGTAACATGGATAACAATAGTTCGATTTATAGTCTGTGGGTTCGATATCTTTTAAAACTACGCGATAGAATTGTGCACTTGCGGTCTGCGATTTATAGGCGATAAAGTCGCGATCAAGTTTTGGCGCGTTCTGAGGACTATTTAAGTCGATATTGTAACTACGGTGTTACCGTATAGACTAAGGCATTTTTATTTTATTTACCATGTATGACCAATTTTTCCTATGCCCATTATCGGTGTTAGAGGAACCACGAATCCCGTAGATCGACCTTGAAATGCGATGGAAAACTTTAATGCTTCACAAACCTCTCTCTTACGAACTACCTCCAAAACTACCAATCCCATATTTAGAGGAACCACAAGAAACTTATAATTCAACCAAACTTTTCCTCAACCAAATTCTTCCTATAATTATCACGCCCAATATTTTGAAGAACCACGAAACCATACAAATCGATCTCGAAATATTAATGGAAGATTTTAATGAATCATGTAGAATGATACAACTTGAAACACAAAAAGACTTTAACTTACTTTCAAGACTACGAAGAATGTAAATTTTAATTTTGAAACATCAATAGAGGATTGAGATGAGATGATAATTAACTCAGGATAGAGTCATGATTGAACACTTTATAGAGAGCACAATTATCCAAAATGAAGCCTAACTATCCATAATGAAGAGTCACGAAAACAAAGTCTTCAAATTAATGAAACCCTAGCCAACTAACCATTAAGGTAGAATCCCTCGCGTCTCACGGCATGTTCTTAGAGACTCGAATCTCTGACTCAAACAAAACCTTCAGAACCTCAACTGAGGAAGATGTGGATGTTGAAACAACCATTATGAAAATACTACTTGGAAATCTAGAAAGTGATGGCGAGTTTGAGAGAGTGATATTGTGGCGAGAAAAGTGCAATAGTGGAGATTGAAAAATGAACCAACAACATTCGAAGAGGAGGTTGTAAAGAGGTAGAGGAGGAAGCATCTGTAATCCCAATCACTATGTCCACTAATTCCCTTCGAAAATTTTGGAAACTCGGTGAACTCCCAATCTAAAAGCGTGTGTTGCGGTATTAAATAATATCCATATTAATTCACCATTACTTGAAGTCTTACCTAAAAGCGAAAATTAGAGGACCATAAAATTAAGGATATAATTCTTTGTTAAGAGGGTGAGGTTAACTTATGAAGCGATGGATGAAATCACTAAGCCGAAATTGACTTATACTTAGGATAAATCGGGACCACTACCAAAATGAAGAATAAACCGCTCTGACGTAAGAAAAGAAAGGTGAGGATATGTGAGATGGCTTGATAGGTGGCGATGGAAAATCAACGGGTAGTCATTCTAGTTTCTAATTTTAATTTTTCTTTTCGTATTTTCAATTTTCAATTTTATATTAAATTTTAATTTTAGTCGGTTATCTATTACCACTTTCTTACGTCGCTTGAACTATTTTCCGTAATCACAGATAATTAAACTCAATAAATTTCACGTTAATATTTATAATTATAATTGAGTATTATTTTAATTATCGTATTTTTCCTATTAATATACCAAATCAATATTTCTAATATTTATTATATTAATTAAAGCATTATATACTAGTATTATATATATTAAAATTCTAGAATTATTTATATATATATATATATATAATTATATATATATATATCATGTAGTCAAAATTGTTCCTTATCTATTACCTAAGTCACATGTATTACTAAAAGGCATGCAAATTAAGATTCTCACCTTTTCAATTATTAGTGCCATGCCTTCATGATTCCACTCCAGTGATCACCCTTTCTCCTTTACGATTTCTCTGGTTTTTATCGCATTGAGGACAATGCTTATTCTAAGTTTGGGGGTCAGAACATTTCTTTCATTCGTTTTTATTTTCTTTGCTCTATTTAGTTTTTCCTTTGGTTTCCTTTTCTATGTATTGCAAAATTTCCATTCAATAAAATACATGTTTATGAAATTTTAATCTCTTATGTTTAAATTTCATGCTTATTTGAATTCCTCCTTTCTTGAGCCATAACGAAAATTTTAACAAAATTAAAGCGCATTTATTGACTATTCAACTAGTATTAAGGTTGCATATATTTATAAATAAAATTCGGTAAAACTTAACAAAATTATTATCGTCCTAACACTTTAAACCCCAAGTGTTAGATTGATTTAAGTACTTATTATACCAACACCTTAAGACTTAGTTTTAAAGTAGCCCAGGTAGTTTATTAAGCGTTCGGCACACGCCTTAAGCGACAAACTCGTGGAGAATCGATGAATATAAGTGTTTGATCAAGTTATTTAAAGAAAATTTCTATTAGAAGATGCACTTATTAAGTTAGATGGTCCTTACGGATCATTTAATCCAACAGTCATGAAACTATAAAATATTTATGCAAACATCCATTATGAATTGGTTCGGTGGTCCCAGTCTTTGAACTTGGTAGAAGGCGGATGACGATCCGATCCCATGATTTATAATTGGTAAAAGGAGTACCAAATATAATTACGGGACTCTATTGGATTATAAAGATCAAAGTCACTAACGGTTACTCCACTATGTCGGCGTAAGGTAATGGGCTTAATGTGATTGCTTGAAGAATGAAGCGGGTGAAACAAGACAAAGTATTGGTTGAGCTATAACATGACTCGAATTAGTGCATAAATGGGGTTATCTAGTGTTATTCACGGTAATTTGGTGTCAAAGTCTAAACTCGAGGTTATCCAACAAAGTAGTTGCAACCTAGTGCGAATTGAATTGTGTTATATACTGCGTTTGACATATGCTCGAGTGATTTTCATTTTACTTTTGCTTGAGGACGACAAAGGTTTAAAATATAGGGGAGTTTGATAACACGATTTTATATAACATATTTGATGTATTTTCATAAATAATGTTAATGTTTTATTTAATTATTTCACTTTATTTCTATATTCGTTGGTATTTTCTATGTTTGGTATTTTATATTAAATAAAGATAAATCGAGCAAAGTAAAATCGAGGAAAAATGGATTAAAAAGCAAAGAAATGAAGCAAAAGGTGTGATATAGTAAAGGGAGGTATTAAGAAGGAAGAAAGCGATGGATCAAAGCCCCAGCAAGCAAAGGCGAACAAGCCAAGCCCATTGCAAGCAAAACCCTAGCAAACAAACCCTAAAAAGCCACTTGAGAGGAGGTGAGGCCTTGCGTCTCCCTCTCCTCTACAAGAGGCGCCCGCCTCGGACTCCCTCCTAAAAGGAGGCGTGTCCCAATGCCATGTCATTACTAGCGATTGCGTGGGGCGCGTCTCACGTGGAGAAAAAGAGGAAATCAGGACGTCCATCTGATGAGTGGGTTGGGGTGAAGTTTCTTAGGAAAAGCTCTGAAAATTCAGAGTTGGCGGTTATTTCATAGATCTATAAATAGGACTCCGGTTTGAGAATCGGGGTGGTCGGTTTCATAGAACAACGTTATTTCATATTCGCAATTTTATTTCCAGTCTTGTATTTTGATTTTATTTTATTTGAGTTTTCTTGATCTAACCTTCGTTAGATCCGATTACTTTTATTCTTGTCATATTTGTATTTTCCTTTCAATTCAGTCAAGAACAAGGTTATTTCCAGCATTCTTAATTTCGGGTTTTATTTATTTATTTTATGTTATTTAATTTATTGTTGCCTAATATTATTTATTTGATTTTGGTAATGTTTAAATATATTGAACCAATTTGCATATACGAATTAATTAATATATACGGCTAATTAGTTTACGATATTGGTATGTAAATTAATCGATCCATAGGAATCTAAAATAAAGCGGCATAATATTACGTTGTTAAAATATTCTTTCGACTTAGATATCTAATTTAATTTATTAAAAGTTTAGAAACCAACAGGCGAAAGTTTGAGGTTAATAAAGCGACTAAGATTAGAAACCAACCAGGCGGTTTGAGGTTTAGAATCGAGATAGTAGATACTAGGTATTGTTTTAAAAACCGCGACAGCATTTAAAACCAATTAAACTTTATTTATTTTCAAAAGTGTTTTTATATTCGGTAGGGATAAGCGGGCATACGTTAGGATTTAATTACATGATTCTTATCAATAGGCGACAGTTTGAGATAGATCTTTAGATAAGTATTTCTTTGAAATAAGATTTCTATCAACATGAGTAACACGTCGGTGAAATTTAGATCCCCAGGTTAGGCAATTACGTACCGATATCTATTTATTTATTATATTTTCCTTAACCAAAATCCTAAAATTATTACGCCTTATTGTATCGTAACATAGGATAACAATAGGTCGATTTATAGTCTACGTGGGTTCGATATCTTTTAAAACTACGCGATAGGTTTGTGCCGCGATCTGCTGATTTATAACGATAAAGTCGCGATCAACTACTGCGGGGAAAGAAACATCATACAAGGTACACTTGAAAAGAGACGGTGACGATTACAACAAAATTCTCAAACAAGTTGGATTTTAAGTAGGTATTGCAAGCTTCAGAACTATAATATCCCTCGAATGACAGGCATAATTCTTTAAAATTGTGATATCTGAATTACCACACCAGTATGGATACTCGAATACTTGAAAAGGTAAAGGCAAACACGGGTAAGATAGCAAGCCAGTTATAGCGGGGAAAGTTCACTTCTTTGGGAAAGGAAACATAACTTGACTTGTTGAGGTAAAAGTCTGAAGACTCCCTTTGGAAGAGATAGGTTCCCAAGACACTTAATTTGAAGTGACAAACAAGGAAGCATAAATCAGAGAAAACATCTTGAGGTGAACCACATAGATTTTTTATTTATTACGAATAAATCGTGGTGTGAAACACTTAATATGCAAGTTTGAACTTTTATGGCGTAATGCTCCCAATCAATGGAATGCTCGGTTTAGAGTGATAATGTAATGAATGCGCTTAAATGATTAAATGAGATAATAATAACGATGATTGGGCTGGCGAGAAGCCATTAACATCGAGAGAGATACCAGGGGTGGATTTTGGAGACAGTTGCAAAATAAATTGCAATTACGATATGGAAGTGTTCTTCACCAGGGAGAATCGAATTGGACTTCGAACAAAACTTGACTTCACAGGGAGAAAATCATTACTCTTCGAGGATACGGAAAAACTTCTCGGAGGATCCTCACTGCTTTCTAGGAATTTGGAGACTTCATGGGGAATCCGAAAGAAACTCATTGAGGAACACAACTTCATGGGAAATTCACAAACATTTTCGAGCAACCATTAACATCTTGAATAAATCAAATGGCGGTAGACTTGTTGAGAATCGATCCTCTCGTGGGGATATGAAGCTTTTAAGCCAAGAATCCGAGAAGAACATAACAACTTTTGTCTCCAAGGATAAAGATCTCAATGGCAAGACCACCTCGGAGACTTGATGAAGAATGCACATCGATGTAGAAATCTTAAAGCAATGAATGATTAATCTTCATTGGGGAAGAAATCGATTCGGATGGAAAGCTACTGGGGAATATATTGGATATCGACTCCGCTAAGAAACAAATATTCTTGTCCAACATGGTGATGCGAGAGCGAAACTCTAGAAGATGTTCGAATAATTTCATAGAAGAATGTGACTTACATCGAGAATATAATCAATTCAGGGCACATTCACATTAGAACTGACATTGGCAATGCACTATTCATTGGAGAATACGATAACAATTCCTACGTCGAGCATACTCGGGGATATCGACCCTAAGTCATGGTTCCAACACCATCTTCACGAGAACAAAGGTTAGAACCTTCCCATTGATGATGATTTGAGAATTCGATGGACATTCTTGGAGAACTTATCACGGAATAGATATCAATGATCTCACCGGGAATTTACGAGATTAGTACCCATACACCGGATTATAATAATGTCAATATGTTGAAGTGTGTATCAGGGGGAAGTATCGACTCATGAGACCCTATGACGATAAGTGCAGAAATCAAACTCATGGGATAAGCCTCAACCAACATTGGGACTTATCTTTGGGAGACAATATCAATACGTCGAATCATAAATCAATGGTAACAAAATTAATCCATCAGGACCTTGGAAATGAATTCTACTTGGTGGCTTGGCGAGATGAACTGGATTGAGATGTACTCTTCATTGGGGGAAAAGAGGGCCTCACACGATAACCCATCACATACCTGCAAGCTGAGTTATAACAGCGTCTCCATACGGAGGGATTACGGAGAACAACTTGCCCTGCGTCTTGGGATTACGAAAGATTCTCCTTTGATCAGCGATTCTCGGGAGATTAAATCTTGCTTTGCCCTTTCCGATTCTTGAACTTTGGGGATATGATCCGACTTGAATATCCCAAATTACTCATCAATTGAAAGATTTACGAATCTCGACATAACTTCAGGATTGATTATCGCTTTGAGATTATCAAATCTCGGCGTATTGTCCCGGTTTAATCATAACTCACTCCACGAGCATTAACATGTTTCTTGCGCCGAAACGAACAACGAGATAATTCTTCTCAAAGAATAACATCATTGGGATATTGCCCTGCTTCACGGGGTTTGATAATCCAATTCCTCACCGTGCTATCGAGAGATGGGAGACTCACGATTTTGAAGACGGACTTCATGGGGTAATTGTCTTATATACGGAATGCGATGCTAACACCATTATTCTTCTCGACATGATAGCATACTCAAGCAGATAATTTAAACAATCTACCCCTTAGGAACATCAAAGTGGCATGCCATAGCTCAGCGAAACTTTCAGACAATCGAGAAACTTGCACCTGATGCATTTCAACCATTTGACAAATTGATCTTCTTATACTCTCAGGTCGATAGAATACATGCCCCAGTTAGGAACATTCTTCAAAAATGGTTCAATCTTCAACACATCCTTAGGCGGTTTGTCTCGGAATAATCAAGTTTTCATCGATGCTCATTGTGCAACTTACTTGATGTTTAAGCACTTATCCATATGCAAAAGAATGCTTTACATGAATGATAATTCTAATGCAAATCATCGTTTGTCTTGAAGTTAAAAGAATTTATTGAAAAGATGTCCGAAACATCGAATTTTGTTCAAAAAGTAAAAACAATGGAGTGATACCAACTCAAAATTTTACTTAAGCCTACTAGGAGTCGGGATACCGTACTCCGTCCGCAGTTTAGCTTTCAATTAACCCATTACTTGATTAGGTCTTTTAAGGGTTGTAGCATTGGCACAGTTCCACGGTTTTAGAAAAAAGTTTTTAGGCTCAAAATATTTGGTGCCCACCCATTCTCCATGTTCTCCATTCTCGTTCAATTAACTCGATAAAATTCATCTTTCATAGAGGTTTATAATAAGCGGGGAACGAAAGAGGTATCTTAATTTCGGACATGGTAGTCACTCACCTCTTTCATTAAATATTTGATCACACGACCTTATTCTTTGACTTGCAATATCATATTCTTTCTTTTGTTTTGCTTTTTCTTTATTATCTTTTTTTTTTTTCTTCTTTGAACAAAGTAGTGCAAACTAAGTGGATTCGACTCTTTATTAAGGTGTGACTACCTTATTCCTTGATGAATGAATGAATACCCATTTGGGGTTTTGTCATTTTCTCGACCTCTTGATAAATGAAGGATAACAATTGTGGTTAATCCTTGAATGTACTCTCTGATGAGATTTAAATGCTTCATCGAGTTAATTATTCTCTACCTTAGGGTTAAAAATGAGGGTTTTCTACGAATGAAAAAAAGCTCACTTGAGGCTCGAAAAGGGTTAACAAGGTTTCACTTCCTTATATCTCCGGTGTTTGGGAATTTGAAACAATGCATACATCATCAATGAGGTTTTTTTCGAAGCAATCTGGTTTGAGATTCTTGGTATGTTCATCATCCTCCCTACGGAGGTTTTGCTTTATTTACAAGAGTTGAGCATCAAAGCATTTAAAATAATTAAGAGTGAATCTGAATGGATCAATTGAACAAACATATTCAATGCATTCTGATTAATATTCAAGAATGAACAAGTTTTATACGAGTTAGTAATGAACAAACAAGAAATATTACAAATGAGAATGCAAAATAAAGCTGAAATTTCCATCGTTGAGGAGTAGTCTCAGAATGAGCTTATTAGCAGAGACGATGCATTTTGAAGTCTTGATATTCAATGAGTCAAGCAGCATCAATCGACCATCGGTGTGGCCGATAACCTTGCCATCAAGCGAGATCTTGCACTTTCTCTCGAGTTCTGACCTTACGGATGGACCATCAATCTCCGCAATCAATACCACGACAGGAATACACCTTTTCTCAACAAAGCGCTCTTTCACAAAGGATAAAGGAATTGTCGTGATTTACATCTTTAACCATGTTCAAACTTCATCCTCAACAATAGCATTGGCGGTGCATCGACATAAGTTAGTAATGGATCTTGAATAACATCGGTGTTGGTCTTTGGTCGAAGTTGAAAGCCTCGAGAATCAAGCGGGTCCTGCCTTGTATGGAAAGCCATACAATTCTCAATAGTATGCCCGTTAGAATGGAAAGCACACCGGCGTTGGCATTGAAATTCTTTGGCAACTTATTGGGATTAATCCTTAGGATTCGATTGATCATCTTGACAGGTGCAAGTGGGAAGCAGATTCGACATAAGATATCGGAGAGGATCAAATTTCCTTTGTACCCTTGGTGTTTTTGATTATCACCTTGGCAACATAAGTTTGCTTTGGTATGGCAGCGAGAAATAATCGCATAAACCTTGGGTAACATTGATTCATACAACTCGAGCCGTGGGATAAACAAAATTATCTCTTCATCGAGTAAATCTTGAACTTTATGTTTCAATGCCATACAGTTCTTAGTATCGCTGACAGGTGCCCCGGTAAATCACACTAGCATTTTCATCAAAATCACGGAAGCTTTCCGTGCATAGTGAAAATTGACTCGACCATTTGAAACTTAGCGATTGAGGAAATGGCGGCATACAACATCGAAATGGGATCAAATTTCCTCTCGAGTTGTAGCGGTCACGGTGGATGAGCTTTATCAACTGGATTTTAAGGCAATAAGCCGGTTACGGGCGAGAATACCGGAACCTGAGGTAGTAGAGGAGATCGTACGATTTAAGACTTGAAGATCCCAAAGTATAGGAGTAATAGAAACTCTTGTTGCGGAGCGGGTGCAAGTTGTCTTCCTTTTCCAACAGTATTAATTTCCATAACAAAACTCAATTGGAGTCTTATTTGGTAGTTCTCCTCTCTCGAGAGTTCTTGTCCATTGACCAAACCTTGCATATCTAGCATCAAAAATCTCATTGTTCTTTCATTTCATCCAATTCCCGAAGTTGTTCCATCACTTAAATCGATCGGATCGTAGAGTGGTAAGAGGTCAATTTGTAGTGCAAAGACAATATCGGTCTGAATAAGAGAAGTCCCAAGTTGAACACACAGTATGAATGCATTAAATGAATGAATATGCGAGGTTAGATATATACATATTTAATTTTCGACATTTCTTTTGAAAAATAAAGATGCTATCACAAGTGCATTAACCATGGGTTCAAAATTTGACATAACAGCGGGTAGCATTTATGCAATCCGTTGAATAATGGCACATAATCTGAATAATCTGAATATCAAGGATCAAAGGTTCGGCACAATTCAAATACCATAGAAGAACCAAGTCTGAATATCATAGGATCGAAGGTCAGAGCATCGTTTCGAATATCAGAAAATACCGGTCGGTGTCAGAACCAAGTATCAAAAGCCGTACGGTCATCAGTAACAAAATGCACATGAGGACGATACAATCACCATCGGCATAAATAGTCACCATCGATATCAAGTAACCAATAGCCACCAATGGTACTGTAATAATCATGATCCGCCTCCGCAGGTGAAACTAAGGCTTGGGTAAGGTCAAGAGTAACTCAGGATCTAGTTCTCTAGAGAAACTAACATCTTATCACTACGTGAAGATGATAGCCCCAGTTGAACCTCCTACGAAGCATGGACTGACATGCCGGACTACAAGATCATCCGTTGTCGACATGTTCCCTCTGTTCTATATGTTCTTATGTGTCTCTTGGCGGGGTATGAGGGTCTTTTACCTCGTAACTCCCACCAATCAATAGAATAACACATGCCTGACCTAACTTGGTATGTAAAGCAATAAATATGCCCACATAGATACAATTGCCGCATACAAAGGATGATCACGATAAAGCAAGTAAATAAATAAGCAAATAAATAAACACCAAATGAACATGAAAATAAAAGCTTGGATCGACTCTGATCGGACCCGGCCACAGTGCACATGATCCCAGATGAAGTCGCGGTACGAAACAACGGTTGAACATCATCCGATAACTATATCAATGAAATCGCCATCGAGCGTTTTTATCTACAAAGGAGAAAGGCAAGCGCGAAAAACAGAAAGGGATAAGACGCAGTCTTGCGACCAGAGATAGGGTAAAGGAATCTATTACGAAGGAAGGTATTAGCACCCAGCCCGTAGTACTCTGGTATCCTTCTATTTACATCTAATGGGTGTGTTTATATCTATCTGCTGTAATTGCTATATCTGTATGCTAAAGAGAATGCATGTGAAAAAGAAAATAAAGAAAACACGGGAAAAGAAGGAAGTATTTACAAAGTTTGCTCATCGGGCCCGTGACAAGATGCCTCGTATTCGCGTGCAATGGGAAAGTCGAGGCGCCGTAGTTCGGCTCACATGTTTTGATGGGTTATGTGTTTTTAATTATGAAAATAATTTAAAACAAAAGAAACAAATAAGAAGTTGCATTGGTTGGTTGTTTTACCTTTGAAAAAGGAGTTTGAACCATCATTAAGTGTTTTAATTTGCAAGGAAAAGAAAACAATTTTAGTTTTATTACATGCATGATATCAAAAGAAAGGGAAAACAAACAAGGAAACTATCTATCTTTATCCACAATGTCATCATGCATGGATTACATCCTAAGTCAACTTTCGAATCACTAACTAAGGTGAAATTGAGAGAGAATCCTAAAGGAACATGCAAGGTTTACCGCCTAGATCTATGTCTATCTCGAATCACCAGCTAGATAGTTCGAAGATGACAAAAGGAGGGAAAATGTTTACAACCTAAGTCTATGTCCATCTCGAATCACTAACTAAAGTAGAGTCGAAGAAGACAAAGGATAAACAAACAAGTGCTTTAATGACACAAACAATACAATGCAAAACAAATGTCAAACAATCGTAGGCATAACCTACGAGCAAATGATGCGAGTTGACAATAAATCGAACCCAGCAGAATGAGTGGAAGTCGAATAGGGACTGCAGCCACTTTATTGACTCGATGAAGGAAGCAACACGATTCGGCGTGTCTTGGTGACAGGACTAGAAGCGTGCGGGGGTTGGTTGCGGACCACCTTCCACTTGCCCATATATCATGACTCGATAGCGGAAATATAAAAAGCGGGACTTGGCAAGTGGTACCACGTCGGGTGTCCCAACCACTACGACCTATCTGCACAAATGTAAACACACTGATTACCTCCTATCACGGATGGAGGATTTAAACAAACTAAACACAATTAGCACAAATTGCCTAAGCGGGTCTTTAAATAAACGGAGGGGTTCTGAACATGCTCGACTACGGAAGCCCCTTCATACTCTATCACCTACTTCATGGCAAGGAAGCGGTAAAATCCTACTTGCACTCTCAAGCGGTAAATGAAATGCGATAAATAAGATAAAATAAAATACCCACGGATGTTAAATCCAAAAGAGCACACAAGCTATAGAAATACTACGGAAAACTTCAAGTCTGCGTACGCAATAAGAAAATCCGGTGAGGTATGCGGAGGCACAGCATGTCGAGATATCGTCGGCCTGCATACCCAGAAGCAAATACACACATGCAAGATCATAATCCGAGCAACACGAGATAAAAGATGTCGTGATATTTACGGTCAAGTGTGTCTATACACACTCGGCGTATATCAATAAACTGCAGTTACAATCGAGACAAAGCAACGGAGAAGCACACGTGTATGCGAGCAAACGAATGTGGATTACCCATCCGATCATATATACGTAAAGATGGTGAAAACCAAGCGAGACGATAAAGAATACACACCGTGTAACGATCAAAACATGAATTTTATAAATCCAAATTAGTAGTATAACGCTCCGCGTACCTCGCATACAAACGGAATGTCGGAAATAGCAACGACTTTTAAATAAAACATAAAAGCGAAAAAAAAATGATTATTTACAACTATCGAATATCAAAAATAAAATTGAAACTCTACTTACAACACTAAGATAAGGTATACTTTTGACTATAATTAAATAGTATAAGAATATCTTAGAGTTTCTAAAAAAAGACATTATACTACTAAATTAAAGAAAAACAAACATCTAAGTGTATTATTTAAAAATTGAATTAGAATTAAATGCAAAAATATTAAAAAAGTCAAAATGTTCAAATATCCTAAAATATCAGAATATGTTTTTATATGTTTTTATACTTGAAAATCAGCAAGCTAAATCAATTATTATTGAATATGAAACAAAGAAACAAGGGGTAAGAAACTGAATTCCTAAATGAACTAAATTCACTTATAATGATTCGCTGGGCCTAATAGCAGGAGGTGTATCAGCAAAACGCTAAGCCTGGTCCAATCATCTCACTAAGTCCAATCTCGTTTTTTGTTTGAGTCCAGTTTTCCTTTTTTTTGCTAAATCCTATACTGATTATTATTATTTTTCAATTATTATAATATATCAATATTTATTTAACATGTAACATTTTAGTTATTATTTCATGTGACATAGTATCAATAGGTCAATATTTAACTTAAATAATATTTCAGATTTTATTTTATTAAATGAAAATAGATGACAGGTGGCGCAATCTGGACGGTTAATACAAAAATGCTATGCACCAATGAGGGACAGCCACGTCAAGGGTTTGTAGTACAACACAGTGACTCGCCGGAAACGGCCTTCTTCTCCGCGGAAGGTGACCGGAAAACGTAAACTTCGCCGAAACGGACGACCTCACAACCAATCGACTCGGCTTTGCGCTCCAGATACGAATCTAATCTCTACCCATCCTAAAACTACTCAAACCTCATGAAATCTGAACATGAAACATGGATCTAAAAAAATTGAAATTCCGCGGATTCGACACCCATAGATATATCTTGCATTCATGTTCAAGTTTTACGCGTCCTCAGGTATTATACAAGATTTTACAGCATACGAGTGATTAACGTATCGAGACTGACAATCAGAAAACTTACTTGGCGGACGAATAACCGCTGCATTCTTGAATTCGTATGGAAGACGAAGGAGAAATCTATAGACTGGTCCTTATGCCATGGAGAACGATGAATAACATGCTCTGGATCTCAAGAATCTTCTCGTTATAATGGTGAATGTTTCGATTTCTGCTCAGAGGAATTCTTCGATCAAGATGCGAATTGAGGATAATGGCTTATCGACGGCGTTGGCAGCGATGAATGACGAGAGAGAAATCCTTCGTGATCCAGAGCGAAGGCCACGAAAGCTGACTATGATTTTCCAGTCAGAGGCACGAAGAGCATGATTCTGTTATAGCTTCATGTCGGATTTTGTCACTGATTCTTTGATCGAGAGAGAAGAAGAAGTTGCGGTTGTTATCGTTCTTGACAAAGAATGAGAGTATTTCGGTTACCGCGATTACGGCCAAGCACGGCGACGGATCATGGTTAGGAGGATGCAAGTGAAGAATAGAAAGTGTGAGTTGAAGAAAGGAGCGTGGCCGTTTGTAACTGGTTTTCGGCGAAGTTTGTTACGGTTGTTATGGCAGCGTGAGGAGAAACAGTGAGAAGGAAAACTGGTGGTGGAGAGGGTTTAGAGAGTGGTAGTTAGAACGAGAGCAGAAGGAGAGTGGCAGCAGGAGGAGAAAGAAAAATCGTTCTGTTTGTGGTGGTGCGTGAAGAAAAAGAAAAATGAAAAAATGGTGAGTTGGTAAAAATGATGAGTATGGATGGCGAATGGTAGTTAGCTACCGAGGAAAGAGCAGAGAGTGATGAAAAGAAATGGTGTTAGGTGATGGAAAGAAAGAAAAGTGGTAGTGAAAAAAATGATTCTGGGTGTGAGTTTGTTAGAGTGGAATGTTGTTACGGTTATGGTGAGTGATGAGAAAAAAAGAGAATGGAGTTATACTGTTATTTTTGCAGAGTGTTTTTTGGTTTTGGTGAAAAAAAGTTTGTTATAGCATGGTGAAAGAAAAAGGGAAGCAAAATGGTTGTTACCGATGTAACTAAAAAAATGATGGAAAAAACCGTGGAAAACAAGAAAAATGGTTATTAACGTATCCTTTCAACCCGACCTCTTTAAGGCATGGTAACTCGAGATGTAACCTCCTCGAACTAAACTCTCAACATCAAAATTGAAGAAGGCATGCGTGAACAATCCTCCTGTTGTTTTTAGAGATAATGCTTGTAGCATACTTTAAATCTGTCCCGTTAAGAAATCATATTTGGCGAAATAACGGCGATAACGGCAGTTTTACGAATGCTTTCTCATGACTTTAAAGCCTTATAGCTCCTTCGATACTCGACAAAATAACGCAAACTCGGTGTCATTAGAAAGAAGGCATGTGGCAGAACAACTTTGATGTTGAGTTCTCGATGAAAAGTTGATCACAAGCTACCGTATTCAGCCTCAAGTCATGCCGACACAAGCTGACTGCATGTTTTGAAAAAATTCTCTAAGTATCGTATTCTTGAAACAATCCACGTACACCACTTTGCAGCCCGTAACTCCCATGATACTAGACGGATGACTCGACCCGGTACCGTTGGACAGCTCGCGTGATATAGAACAACTGTTTAGTTCGGCAAAAATCGAACAGAGCTTTAATCATTGAATAAAAAGTGTTTGAAAATTGCTACGCGTGTTCGATAAATGCCTGGCCTGGCTGGGCAAGTTTTGGTGCATGTCTTGCGGCAATTTCCAACTTCAAGCCTTCATTTACGGCGACTCGTATCTCCCAGCTCCGACGTTCGAACGAAAAAATTCTAAACGAAACTTGTAGAATATACGGCAAACTCCAACTTTCATGTTCGGGTTTCTTAGATGCGGCGACCGAATCAACGAAAACAGTCCCGTACTCGCACAACTGTTCGATGAAATGCGTCCACAACCATGGCAAGAAATGTGCATGCTGTCTTGGACTTTGACAACTTCAAACTACAACGGCGCTCCGTATCTTCCAGCTCTGACGTCCGAAACGAAAAAGTTTCTAAACATAACTTGTAGATGGAATTACGAACTCAACTTTTGTGTTCAGAACTTTTCCGTGCGGCGATCGAATCAATGACGAAAACAGCCCGAACATGTGCACAAAACTCGAACCTTACAAACATAATGAGTTCTTATTTTCCGAGCTTTATAACTTCCAATTCGAGTCCCGACGAATTGACTCCTTCAACAAAGTTTTAGATTGCCATGAGATGAACAACTTTGCAGTTGAACACTTTCGATTCGGAGCCACAAACTGTGATAAAATCGACCAAGCTGTCAGCTTGAGCATAGAAACAAACTTCAAAATAATTTAAGTGTTGAATTTTGAGAAATGATAAACCGTGACTTCCGAGCTCCGTAATTTTTGATCCGTTTCCCGAATGGATTCGATTCCTTCAGCAAAGTTGTAGATTGCACGAAATGAACAACTTTGATTTTGAACTCGACTCGAATCGGCGCCTCAAACCGTGTAAAATACCTGCGAAGTCGAGCACTTGAACATGTTAAAAACACTCGAAATGTTAGTTAAAACTTCAAAAGTTATGAACTTCAAACTTGAACTTTATAGCTTCAAATCGTTACGGAAAATCTTCCACGAGAACAAAGTCGAGTCGAAATGCGCTCTTTCAGCGACTATCGATTCACAAATTTCGACCCACCAGACCAGGTAGAATCTGGATGCGGCAACATGGCTCGTGAACACAAAGTACTTAAAAGAAAAAATTTCTAAGTCCAAGATTACTTAAAATGCAAGAAACCTCATTTTCACCCGATTAACCGATTTTTCTCAACAAATGATCGCATTTTCTCG